>JPKZ01002585.1:771169-790360 GCA_000803305.1 Toxocara canis | reverse complement strand
GGGAGTATGGTGGAAGGGAGAAGAAGACCTGCGTGAATTATTGCTCAGTGTTCACCAAATGCTTTCTAATCGGTTGTCGTTCTGACTGTTTCAACTATATAGGGCGCTCAATTCATTCTTTTATCCGTTTCGATTATGAACTTGTGAGGTTTTGCAGTATGGTTGTGATTGTTAAGCCTAGGAGCAAAAATTAAATGGCTTTTTGCTTGCTGTTTTTGTTCGTTGCTTTAATACGCACATTTTTTGCCCGACTAACTCATATTTGTTTTCACCACAGCAGCAACGAATTTAAGCCATTGCAAGGTTTTTGATGTTTGAGCGTCAATAAGTTACCTTAAAAGAAAATGCAAGTTAAATCGCATCGCTCAACCAAAGGATCGCTTCGGTGTCCGATACTGTAATTGTACTTACTGTAATTGTACTACAAAAAAATAAATCATGAGATTTTTAATGATCACGAACTTATCAAGTAATGTTCTATTGGTGGGAAGGAGTTTATTTGGCATGTCTTATTTGAGGACGGCACACAGTCATTAAAAAAGTGTAGATTAGTGTGCGAGTGATCGAGAACAACATTAATGATCGATTACAAGCGATATCACTGACCAATTGCAATGTGCCAAAGATTGATTAATCTTTGAAGGTTGAAGAACTTTTCTTTTAAGTGGAAAGGAAAAATATCGAAAAAAATATCGTTCTCGATATTTTTTCTCGGTTTTACGTTATGCACCACTCAATGCAGTCGTCAATTTCAGAGGCAATACAGAGAAATTTCCAGTTCCATTTTGGTTGTTCTCTTTCTTATCTCTTTTATCGCTTATGTGGTGATCGTCATAAAAAAGTTCTTCTTGAATAAACGCCGCAGTCAACATACTCCTGCTAGGTAATTCGATTTCATTTATTTCATCAGGGCCTAATAAACACTAAAATGGTCTTCACTAATACATCATTTTTTGGCACTAAAGCGTTGTATTTTACCTAACTTCATGCTCCTTCTGTTTTCTTCGTGCGAATTCTGTGTTCTTTATACGTTTTTCTACTTCTTCTGAAATAAATCACGTAATGCTTTCAACGCTATTTAGCTTAATTGGTTATTTTCGTACAGTACAAAAAGCTCTCATCATTGGCTTTATTAGGAAATTACATCTTTCATCGTACGGATACAAAGATCAGTGTGAGAGTGATAAGGAAAGTCGTCGGTGATAGAGGGATGAGGGGAGGGGAAGGGGGAGGGGGAACACCGGCAAAGTAAAACACTGTATACGGTAAAATCTTATTATTGGCGTTTTATGATGAAATATGTGTGTTGAAGCTCCAAATCGAACTAATCGCTGAGAAATTCACAATGAATGTAAATATCATAATATTTAGGGCAGTTTTTCGCAACAAAATTCCTCATCTATATTAGTCAAAATCTTTCAGAAATTTCATACCATTTCTTTTCAGGGACGTTGAATGGATGGTTTATGCGATACGTAGTGATCCGGAAAGCGAAGATAGTTCTGAAGGTTATATCTTTCAAATATTATCCACATATCTCAAACAAGAATTTCTTAAGACAAGTATTTTCGCAAGCAATTTTCCAGGCAAATGCTATGAAATGGTTACAAGAAGTAATGAGACTTTAATCGGCCCACTTTTTTTGGTTTTAAATACCTTTCATCACATGTTTGTTGTTTACGTACCCTGGAATTATATTTCGACTTCAAATTTGACGATCGCAATGGCACTCACTATCTGGTGACTTGAATTGCGATCGTTTTTCCTATACAGCTAACATCTTTTGCAATATGCTATCGAAAATGTCGATTACTTGACTTTTCTAATGGATATTTACAGTGATCCCACACCATCCGACAGTTGCGCCATATTTCGCCTATCGAGAGCTTCACTTCACTTTGATCTCTTTTATCACACTCCTCATATTTCTTTACCAATGGATCGTGAACAAAGTAACATTTTTGCTTATCTGATTATAAGTTATCAACTGTAAACAGTAAGCGAGGAACGTCGTGTGGAAACGGCTAATCCAACCTTTACTTTTCACCATTCAGGACCGCAAAGCGCTAAAAAGTCTTCGTACGCAGTTAACGTTATCGTCTTACAAAAGAATGCCTTTAATACTATTCTTGGCGCAAACGAGCTATCACAAATGGAAGCTGTAGAAGCCACTGTGAGCATCTACAAAAAAATTTATATATTTCCTCAGACGTCCATTTCCGCAGAGGTCTATCTACAGTCGTTTATGTGTGTCTGCAGACATATATGTGTGACAGGTTCATTGGATATGCTAGTGTGTATAAGCTACCGGATAAAAATGTACTGTTGAGTGCCTTTAGTAGAGGAAAATATCTCCAGTCTGTAGTTATATGTAGTAGCTCTTTGATAAAATACTTGCTTGTTTGGTCAAGACATTCGAATTTGTTTGTTGGGTCATTCAGAAAGTTTTTAAGAGCTAATGTGTTTTCAAAGTGAGGCCGTTTCATTTTTAGCAGTTGCGATCTTTCAAAATGTCACACTTATTATCAGCAATTATACTCTTAATTATGACGATTTTTATCATTGTTGAGAAACGGCAATTTCTTATCATATCTTACATGCAGAAAATTCTTTCCCACTAAACATTTGAACGGATATGACCGGCAAAGAAATAGATGCATCATTATTAAATTTTCAGACTAATTACAATTAAGCGATGACTGTAAAGACGATAAACGCTATAATTTACATTAGCAATCATCTGTTACGAGAGGTAAACAAAAAACTGCAGAACGCGGTGTTTCAGAAGCAATTATCGTCGACGTCATATCTGGGAGCATCGATTGTGACAAGCGTATGCATGCCATCGATGTTGCTTTTCTACTGGACACTACCATATGTGCATCGCCGATTCCGCTTTCTTGCCGCTAGTTCATCAAAATTCAACAAACTTCTCAAATTCGTGCGATCACTCTTCCCAGTGCGAACGTTCTGTCCATGTGCACATTCAAGGGTTACTGAAGGTAACAACAAAAACAATTAAGTAACGAGAATCTTATAGTATCTCTTAACTCGTATTGCTCTTGTATTTTTATACTCTGCTATTTCATCTCTTTCATAATGTGATAGCATCTTTTCAAACAATTTACTCATTTAATTTTCGTTTAGTTCGATCATATTTTTGATGATTGAACGGAACGTTGACTTGTTTAGAGTAATGAAGTTTTGGATTCCCAACTTTATATTGGCTACTTATTTAACTCTCATTTGGTGGTGGAAGAATAGTAACTGATTAGATAAGATCTTCAAATGAAAACGGAACGAAATATCACAATCGAATCGATGATGCTCCTTGCAATTTGCCTTTAGTTTAGTCTTCCAGATAACAGTGCTTTCAATTGCTTTACATTTTCAACTTTTCAACTTTGAAATTAAAGGTCCTGTAACGCTTCAAATGGACCAGCCACGTTTCTCCGTATCGGCCTTGACAAACGGAATACCATACAGACGACGTCCTAATCGCTCCAGATCAGAAGATCTTGGCTTATCGAGAGTACGCATTGCTACCATCTATATGAATAACGAACACTGACCATATTTATAGATATTTCTTTGTACTTGGGAGATTATGATGCCTGACTTAAAGTGTATCAATGTATAGTATTAACGAAGAACAAACTAATGAAACATTTCGACGATTCATAATCGGAAGTATGGTGTACGAACGATACATCAAAAAGTACCTCTTCATTTCTCGGTTGCCGCTGTAGCATTTTTGCCTAAAATTGTGTGCGACTGAAAGCATGTACATTTCGCATGTTTACTATGAATCACAGCGAATTACGAAATTTGTCATTTCCCATATGACCGTTATTCATAAATGACAAAGAGAGCGGCGGGGATTGGAGAGCATCTGAGTGGACATGTGATCCTTGTCCCATTCCCCTTTATACTTTTCAATTAGTATGCTATCGTTCTGAAACGAACGAAGTAGGTGAGTCTCACGAAAACGTCTAATAATCGAGAGACCATTTGGTGACACGAAGATCGCCTAAATTCTCGTTTTCTTCTCTTCACTCAATGTAACAATTTTGTTGTCATATTCGTATCGCGTGTGTTTTGAATCGTTCTAATGTTTTTTACTGACTTTTCTATGGAGGAAACATTTATAGAGTCTAGTGTATCTTCTCTTTGATACCATCACACAACAATTATTGCTCAGCGGCTTCACTGGACGATATGAGCGTAATAATCCCACCAATAATCCAACGGGGTTGCTTGCTTGACGGAAAAAATACGGTAGCATCGCAGGATAAACTGTCCTTTCACCGTTTCTGGGCGAATTCCACAGCTGCCGTTAGAATAGATAAAATGGGTGAAAGTACCGCCCGTTAGATTAAGGGGTGGCTGCTATCCCCTCCCGCACACACACACACACAAAATCAGGCGACCTCGCTTTTGCGGAAACACCATTTTTTGCATATCATTAATTTTATTCCATTTCTGGGCACTTGCGAACAGTTCGGCGTCTTCGGAAAAATTATTTTCCAAGACGAATGTCGCGAAGTCTCGAAATTCCCCTTCAATGCCACCTCGCCATCCAAAATTCTTCACCTCCACCCCCTATCCAGCCAATACCAGTGGGGCTTCTGCGACCGCTCACAGCGTACTTGCTTGCCGGATACCTCCGCCCACTTTATTTCCGGCAGCTCAGTTATGCTGTTTGCTCATAGCTCGCTTATGTAAAGGGTAGGAAGAGCGGGCTCGAGTTGCATCGGACCTTTTTCACCTTTACGAAGTGGTGTACTCAAAGCATTTAGGGAAAGGCAGTGACCAGCGACATCTGTTGGTGAATGACGTGTTTATTCAAAACTGAATTCCTGAAAACGACGGAATTACACCAATATCGCTATACTTCAGTGATTAATTTTAAAATAAACGAATAAGACCTGTGCCGAGCGAGAACAGACAAACGAACTCAAAGGACCAGCGATGCGATCCTGAGTAATGCCAAAAATAAAATCGCACTGATGACAGCAAAACTTGTAACTCGAAATGGATGCGAATCAACGAGATAAAAGACAACTTACAATTATTCCAGTTGTCGTTAATCGTATGCTAGAACAAATTAACGGGGATGATTTTCCCTCCCCATCCATAAGTTATGAACACCAGCAATTCGTCCCAAAAATAAACCCCCCCAGCAAGGTTCCTTGCCCCTCTCCCCCTGCCGCCCCCTCCCCGCCCTTTCGATTCATTGAGAATTTCTCCATGCCGACTGCACATTCTCTTTTCGTTTGTTTGCTTATCTTACGACTTTTTCGAAACGATGAGGGAAAATATAAATTCAAATTTACGATCACTCATTCCACTTAGTCGCTACGGACGCTATGGATGTAAATTGCAATCAATAAAATAACCTCATCTGTTCTTCTCTAATATCCTCCATAAGAGAAAAACTGCTACCCCACTAATCTATTTTCTGTTTCCGCAAACCATATCCTCGTTAACATTTTATTTAGCAGCAGTATATAAAGAAAACAAATTTCTTTTAGGCGAAACGAGAACGAAAACGAAATAAAAATCGTCAACAACCACCAATATATCAAAGAGAAAAAATTAAGACATAGTAACATCTACGTAACAACACACAGATCGGTAAATGAATCAACGGAAGAAAATACGCTCATACACGAGCAGTTTTCTACATGCGGTAACATGCATCAGAATACTGAGAAACGCTCTTTCTGGGACACAATTTCTTCATCGACCAGACGAAACTTTTGCCCCACAAGGGGAGAGGGGGAACAGGAACAAGGTGATGATTTTCACCTCGTAGAATAACGACAGAAAAAAAAGACGCAACGGTGAAGGGACTATGCAAAGATGAAATGATTAGGACAGTAAAATACTAAAAAACGCCTAACAAAGTAAACTACTATTCGAGAATCGGTAAAAATACGAGACGGCAAGCAAAACTTCACTTATTTAGGTTTTATTTATTTATTTACAGAGCGTCCTATCGTCGGTACCTGACTACGAACGCAAAATTCTAAAAGGGGAAAAATGACCCATAAAAACAGTTTTTTGAAAAACCCTCGACTGTGGCCTCCCACCCCCACCCCCACCACTTCCCTCCCTCTCCTTGACGAAACTTTTGCCCCACAAGGGGAGAGGGGGAACAGGAACAAGGTGATGATTTTCACCTCGTAGAATAACGACAGAAAAAAAAGACGCAACGGTGAAGGGACTATGCAAAGATGAAATGATTAGGACAGTAAAATACTAAAAAACGCCTAACAAAGTAAACTACTATTCGAGAATCGGTAAAAATACGAGACGGCAAGCAAAACTTCACTTATTTAGGTTTTATTTATTTATTTACAGAGCGTCCTATCGTCGGTACCTGACTACGAACGCAAAATTCTAAAAGGGGAAAAATGACCCATAAAAACAGTTTTTTGAAAAACCCTCGACTGTGGCCTCCCACCCCCACCCCCACCACTTCCCTCCCTCTCCTTCCTACCACCGAGCAAAATTCCAAAAAGATGAAAAAAAGCTAAGATTATCTATCCAGTCAATAAAACAATTATGTCGCGTAAACTTAGGAGTGACAAAACTAAAGGTGCCAGACAATTTATACCAAAGGTTCAACTGATTCAAACCGAAGGTTTAAGAGATACAAATCAAAGGTCCATGTGATTTCCCTAAGTTCAATACTGGCAAAAAAAATACCACAAAGCGTCCTTATTTCCAAGAAAACACCAAGAAGCGCAAAGCCTCTCCAAATTTTAAAATAAAATCGTTCAGGCTTCCGTACGTTTTTGTGACGGATCATTTATGACAGGCATACTTGAAAAACAATGTCAAATTGGACTCCCCTCCTCCTCACACGACCCCCCCCCTTTTCCGGATATTTTTTTTTTTGGTATTTTTGCTCATCTGAAACAGCAGCGCTCAACTCACTAACATATCACATCAGAAAACGTGGGAAGAATAAAACAGCGTCGAAGGAAGGTAGTGAGAAGATTATCCAGTAAAAAGATAAAAAGATAGTGGTTTTCAACAAGACGGAGGTAGAACCGATACAACGCTGATTTACATGAGGTGCATGTGGATCCCTTGTGGACCTCACCCCTTCGTGGAGGAGAGGACAGAGAGGGGAAGGGGAGCCAAGCAGAATGGTCCGAGAAAAAATGCATTTAGCTGCATTTAGCTCTATTCATTTGTGTCCCAACTTCCACCATGTGATGGCCTGTTGCAGTATTTCGCAACTGTTCCCAAAATATTACCCATTTCGCGCATCAAACCTGTATTTTACTGTCCTATACCTCACTATAACATGTGCTGGTCACTGCTCTTGTGAGAGCTGCCAATTTAGCCGAGCTGAGAAATTTTGCAAGAGTTAGGAAACGCTCGCCTAATAACTTGATTCTAATATGACATGAGAAGCGTTCCTTAAAGTAGCGTAAATATACATTTTCGACACCTTAACGTTAGTTTAACGCATATGGTGAGCACTTAACAGAACAGCTGTAACGATGAAAATCAAGAATGACTAAACCAGCCACTGCCAAGCGAATTTTTTTAAGATAAAAGATCAACGTTCAATAATAAAAAGGGAAACAGCAGAAAAAAAAGAATACAGGAAAAAAAAGGAGGGGAAAAAGACGATGGGTGATAACAAAACGATGAGATGTCTAAATAGAGGAAGTGAAAAGTAAAATCAGCTCAGCTCGTCACAATACGACGGCGACAACTGTCAATCATTCATAGTGCACGTTTTCATCTTCCTCCTCGTAAACTTCCTCGTATCGTTGACCCGAGATTATTTGTGACTGCCCTGGTGCCTACAAATGATTACTATTAGAACTCTTATTACGCTCATCCGTACATGGGCAATCCAGCACTCTCCAATATTCGACAGTATCACGCACGCTCCCATTTCTCAACGGTGCTCGTCTAAAACAAAGTTAAAGCGAGCACCTGCTCGGTACGCATTATGTCGCCGTTTCGAATCTCGTATGCTACCGCAAAAATTGTTTCGTAACAACGCTTAACAAGTGCCAATCACAGTCAAAACAAAGCAATAGAAATTTGCAATCATTCTTATGCAACAACAAAAAAGCAAAACATGTGCTACGCAAAAGTAGCAACGCACGCAAAATTAAGCACACCTTAGCAGCCAAACTACCACACTACACTTTTTTTTTACAAACATTTTCTAGCAAACTGCCATCTCAGCCAGAAATCGACCTAAGACTTACGACCATCACCATCCCATCATGAAGGTGGTTAGGTCATCTTTACCCAAGAAGGCCTTACGATCATTCTTTAACGGCAGTTATGAACTGGATACGAATAAATATGATCTCAAAATTCCTTCAAGTAAAACTGCTACCTTCTACTGCACAAAAGCAGGCTGTTTTTACACCCTCAGCGCCGTTCAAATATTCAGTCCAACTCTGAAAGGGATCTGAGAGTTACTGCCTTAGAATGTTCAAAGACCCACCTGAATTGTATAAGCGACCGTCTGTTGCCGAGAAACACCGCCTCCACCAGCAGCAGCGTAAGTACGTTGTTGTACCGCCCCTGCCTGCTGTAACACGTACTGCCGACCGCCAGTCCCAGGCGGTGATGAGCGGTAGTTGGATGACATCGCTGCCGTTCCATACCTCTTCAAATTTGCGATTCGGACAATATATGCATGTTTTCACCAAATCTCAACTGGGCGGGAGTAGACAGACAGTGCGGATTCGCGCAAAACATCACCCTTTTGGTGTTTGCAGAGACCCATAAAGTTGTGCATAAAGCCCACTGAGTTGCCAAAGAGGTTTCTGTGTGCGACAATGCTGCTTCAGAAGCGAACCTAGTCTCGGCAGCCCATAAACCTCAGCAGCTCCTTGGGGAAGTGAGTGAAGACGTTTGATCTCGAAGGCCTCAGGACCACAGCTTTGGAAGCCTTTGAATCGAAAGGCCTCCGCGGGTGAGACTGCATGAGCTCGGGGATTTCAAATTCGGGGCTGAGGACTTCCAAGCAAAATCGAACTGCAACGGTGCCACACGCCACCTGAACCGCAAAGCGTACCGAATCAAAAACGCTTGTTTTCATCGTTGTGTCTCCAAATGGCGAACAAAATCATTTACTGATTCATCCTGCCACTGTCATTTTCGATCCCCAATGCCCTCGTTTCAAAAAAATCATTCAAATTGGTAAAAAGCATTTCTCGCCGACTTGGGAAACAGTCTGCCAAATCAGTGGTCCCATACTACGAAGATGACTAGACTGAAAGCAGCGAAAAGCAACTAACTGAAGTGGCAGCAGTTGCGGTTGAGGTGATCACTCTAGGCACAACCGCGTAACGTGCCTGTGGAGCACGCGTCCCACTCCCGTACGCTGTGCCTCCTTGTGCACCACTCGTGTACGCACGCGTTGCTCCAGACGCAAACGGCGATTGCGAAACACCTGCGCGCAACATGGGCGCTGTCGCGTAGGACGTCACAAGACTGTAAAAACGCACACACCTAGTGTGTCAGGCAAGATGCGTGGGGATTGCGCCGGATGCCGATGGCTGGAGGAAGGGATCGAAGCGAATGCCTACGGAAATCTGTGGAATTTCCGCAGGAACAACTGTCAACAGAAAATGGAAAACCTGCAGTAGTACAAGTCGTATTTATAGATGCACGCATCTTGTTTTCAATTTTCCATGATCCCACGTCTGCTTTCCGATCGCACGATTTACTCAATTAGACCAGTTCTTGACGAACTTTGAGTTTTATTAACTTCATATATACTCGGAATCTAATTCATTCTACCTTACAAAAGCTATTTAAGTGGTGCTACATTAATATACCTTGGACGTGGAGCGAAGAATTACCAAAATATTAGTTACGTTGTAAGCGCCTTTTTAAGTGTCATTTTAAATACTACAAACAGGCATGTTGTTAAGTGCTCTTCCGGTGGGATCCATATGAAACTGTAAATTCGTCGATGGCCTTTCAGAATACAGTGGTGGAAGAACAACGTGAAAGACAATTTATTAGCACCATAAATATTCGTAAATAAACATACGGTTTGCGGTCAACCTGAGCAGACTGCGCTGATGGCTGCACTCTCACCGATGGCCCTACTATGCCTCCACACAATGTGCCTGAAACGAAATTTAGTTTTTATTTCCTCTTCTGCAAACCGTCGCTAACTCGATCAGCTATCAATGAAGAACACTAGACTGAAAGCTCATAAATTTCTTTTAAGAAATTTGAGTGAGAAGAAGGAAAGGCTGGCAGAGAGTTGTGCTCTCATCCAAATTAAGTAAAAAAAAAAGCTTCAGAACGGTTAGAGTTCTCATTAGCTCACCTCTCTCTAATAAACTGATGGCTCCAGGTCGTGTACGAAAAGGTTCTGTTGCTTGCAAGGAAAAACAGGATATCCTTAGAAGGACGTAGTGTTGCGAAAATGCAGTCAAACTATGCTTTTCTTGCAATTTTTGTGCTCCGCCAATTTCAAATAGCTAGTTACGAGTCCGCTGGATCGTTTACAAGTCTCTAGGAAATATGACTGGCCAATCATTTTGCTGAGTTTATTTAGCGCGTTGAAGGCGATGATGTATCTATCGTCTCTCAAAAGTCCCAATCTCTCTCACATTCACCACCCATTGTGAAAACGGTAGACGATAACCGTATTGAAGCGGGGAATGGGGTAGTAGAGTCTTTGTTAATATCTACGAGCACCCTTCCGCCTCCCTCAAGAGCACTTTGTACCTACGAAGGAAGCCCAACTGCTCCCACGTCCCTGCGTAGACACCCCTTCCCTTCTCTTCAATTTCGATATAGAGATGTCGTCCCTGACTAACAAAACTGGAAATGAACTAACCCAAAATCCTCACAAAAACTTTAAAACGACATCAGCGTACCTTCCAGAATCTGATCAACGTAGTCCCTTAGCGCTGGGGGCAAACATGCCTTCACTTTGGCGCGCTGGTCAACGGGCACCTCAGCCCGTTCCAAGCCATGCGCCAGCCCAAGACGTTTCAACACCTCGATGTCATCGTGAATTTCGAAAGGTTGGTCAAAGTTGAACAGATATTCTGACCTGCAAAAGTTTTTTCGTGTCCACCAACCCGAGCAAACAGACCTCAAATATGAAGACTAAGCTTGAAAGAGATTTTGCTCCATGATCAAATTAAGCGGAAGTCATTCAAAAAATCCACCGTGCTCTCAAAAAACATGAAAGGACGAAAAAAAAAAACTGGATGTCCATCATAAACGGATGAACCACTGCGCCCCAAACCATTTTCAAGGAATTCAATTTTTATCCCCAACTGAGAGCGAAGGGAAGGAAGATAGGGCTTAGGTTATGATAGCGATGAATATGCCGTGCATAACATTCGGTGAATTCGAAATCATCAATGTAGCATTCCTATTTCTACAAATTTCATATTAACAACAAAGTCTGTCTGAAAAATTTACGATTAGCGAACAATCGAACCGAAAACATCTCGAGAAGAGGAAACTATAGAGCCTAAAACAACCCATCGTTTAACGCTCCCCTCGGCCTTCAAAGAAACTGTCGATTGGCTGAAAGAAAAAAAAAGCAAAAAAAAAGCAAAATGAGAGAGAGAACGAACTTATCATGTGAGATAGCGCAATCGATCATTGTTTTCTTCTCAGTATTCACGACGATATAAGGTAGATAGAGAACAGTGTTCTCTGCCGGTCGACCTTCAGTGCGCTCCTTCTCACGATTCCTTCCGACGAGTGATTTGTAGGCAACCAACTAAATATCAAAAATTCAGGCTTCCCTCATAGAAAACTTAATTAATCATAACAAATGACTATAGCTGACAAATTCTCCCGGCTTTGAATGAAGTTATTCAATGATCACTAACCTACGTTATAATCGATACAATACAAATCTAATTAAACAAATTAAAATCGAAAGCTGATTACATTCTTTATAGGCTCCAGCGCACCCTTTTTTCACATCTTATTAGAAGTGACAAGTGACAAGCTTGCATTATTCAGGTAATGCGCAGAATCGTAACATAAATTTTAATTGAGAGGAGAGGGGATCGACAAATATCGAAAGATCAAACGTTTCTTCTAAAAAATCCACAGTTTGATCAATGTGATCATATTTTTGTCGCAATGCCAATGGATCGATCCACAGCTCTGAATGCGTGATGATATAGCTTCGATCACGCATTCATGTGCACATTTCAAGCAATATCCTCTCCACACTTCCTTACCAAGAAGTCATAATCCCTTGTTAACATCGACGTAAATAAGCCTCCCTATTTTCGAAGCTCGAAAGCAAAAGGCCGTTTTCATGCTTCCTCCATTCTTCAGTTTTCCTCCCAGTGATCTACGTGTCCTGTCCGAAAGTCAGTCGCATGTCAGGTGTATCCCAGGTTAACTGGTGGCATTAAGAATGCGTGTTTACACTGTTGTTCTGTCTTTTGAAATATACCTGTATGATAAGTTCCTGTAGCTGTTCGGCCTTCTGCCTGATGCGTTCGTGACGTTTCTCCTTCTCGTCCTCTAGTCTTCTGCACTCTTGAAGTGATGAGGTGGGCAAACCAACCCAGCGGATCTCCTTTTTTTCTTTTTCGATGATGTTCATGGCCATCAATACATTGAGTGCATCGTAAACACGGCGACGGATATTCTTCATGTCGTACTGCTGCTTCTCCTAAAAGCTTTTCCCTTCATCCAGTTTACTATCAGAATCGGCTGCTAAAAAAAGATGACAGCTAAACATCGGCACAGTTGGAGCAGACCACCGTCTTCTGGTAAACCATATCATTTTTGCATTTCCCATACTGCTACGTCTTCTAGATATCGTACCACCCGTTCTCCAGTGCAGTGCAATTACAATCTCTTGCCTTTCCGCCTTGTACGCTGCTCAGCTGCACTCACTACCTCCTCTTCTTTCGGTTATGCCGTCTACGTGCAACCCAACTATGCGCTGGCTTAACTGATCCTGTTGGGCGCTTCCACAACCGTCGGCGGCATTATCTATCAGCGCATTTCTAATCCGCCCAACTGATTAACAATATCATCAAATAAAACCATAGTTCAACTAAATAAAATGTGAAGCATGTGATACTGAACAATGCGAGCAAAATTCTGCCACATCAAGGTTCGTCCTTTTCTTACTGACTAGTGTTTAACCGGACTATTGACAGTAACCGATTGGATATGTTCAAAACAAACGATACGTTCTCGCCGTTGAGCAAAGAAAAAAACGAGACCTACCGAATCACCTGGCGGATGACTCAATGAGTCGAAATATTCGGCAACTAGTTCATCGGCGACCTGCAATTTTAAAACCTGTTCCTTCAGTTATTCAAATAGATTACGGTTCAAGATGAGTTTCGAATGAAGATCATAAACCGATGACCCTCATAACCAGTGATGAGCGGATTGATATCACTGTCTATTAGGGGACTAAAATACATACTCTTTTTCCGCAAATCGTATTTCGCTCATTCCGATTCATGCAAACATGAGCTTAATTCCCGCCAACTCCCCTCCCGGCTTTTTCAAGAGGAGGAGAGAAGCGGAGGGGGAAGCAGCTTCGTTATATTTACAAATTTAATAAAAGCACCTTTCCTAACGGGGCCCTTACAATGGGAGGGCGGAAAAAAGAGGCGATGAAGTGGGAATAGCCCATGTGAGGACCATGCATCACGAAACCCGCTTCCCTAAATCCAGGTTCACCGCGAACAACATGCCCATTCCTGAAGCCTGCTGATCATCGCTCAAACGACCTGAGGAATCTCTTCAAGCGACGTCCGATGCTGAATCTGCATGCTCTGATCCACAATGACGTATAATGTATTCAGTAGCTATGATAGAAAAACAAATCGTTTCGCATTTTATGAATTAACGTGATTAGACATGCAAAACTCGCAATATATGCAGTGTGCTCTTTAAATAGTCCCATAACGTACCACGACAACAAACATAGATCGAGGCGAACAGTAAAATATACAGCAGGCCGCTCAATCGCGCTGGAGGCCTTTTTTTCATAAGTAAGATAACAGCCGGTGCTGTAGTAAACACTCTTGTCCCCCTCCCCTTTCCCCTCCGTACCGCCCCATTATTGGCATCAAAAGCATTCAGAGCTAAGAAATATGACATACCTCATTGTAGTTGGTATGACCTTTTTCTTTCACCTTCTCACAGACTTTGGTACTGAAGTGTCTCAGTCCTTTCGATTTATCTCCACCTCGCGAGAACTTACGCGCCGCGCTGAACTCGTAAGTGTAATCACGTGTGAAGGGTCGTTTAATGCCGTATGTGACGGGAGGTGCGCTTTGAGGAGCCCCCAGGCGACTCGACGCCACAAAACGAGGCTGAACAGGCGTAACGGCGACCATGGTGCGGCCCACCAGTGACGACTGCGGTTGCTGTACGCCCAGACGTTTTCCCGCTGCACTACTCGGCTGTAATTTAAAAAAAAAAAAAACTATTAATCTGCGTAGGACCTTATAGACTCCATTTGGATTCTCTAGCCACATATTTTTAGTCGTTCATGATAGCGAATCGAAAGGATTTTTCCTCTTTACCTGTACTGGATAGATGTCAGCTCAAAGACACAGAATATGGAGCCCAGAATGAAGCAGTATCACATTTATTTTCTCACCTAGAACAGAATGAAGGTTAACCACGAAATCCGCATGATGGTTCACTTTATTATGTAACGAAAAATGTTCTGTCCGAGACGGGGACGACCAGAAGGTGTTTCGGTGAGAAAATTTTGTGCATTTTTGCACCAAAGTTTTTACTGGGCAACCGTTCGTTTTAAGTTATCCACATACGTCCACATACTTTTAAAATATGAAATTTTTTGCCGCCTTTCTGATTGTTACTTGCCCTGCTATGATGATTAAAATATGATCATCTCCCACGTCGCTGAAAAAGTGCATAAGCCACTTCACATACCTGTCGACCGTCAACGAAACCGTGCTTTTACTAACCTCATTTCTGATAGATCACTAAAGAAATTTTGTGACGTGCGGGAAGAGGAGGTGGAACGCCTTTCAATGAAATTCTCTTTCCTCCGGACCCTCCTCCCTACAAAAGAAGTGAGTCGACGGAAAGTACAACAAACCTGGCCGATATTGACCGATGCATTACAAATTCTATGGTACTGCGCCGTCAACGGAAAAAAAATTCGATAGCGACATTAATATCTCAACTCATGCCACCGTCCCCGCTTCGACCGAACAGACGGGAGCGACGACTGAAGGAATTTTTGTGGATAAGAACTCAACAAAAATCAGTGAATTTAGCGAAACGTTTTTTGAATTCCTCGCAAGATCTTGAATTATGCTTGTCACATTTGATCGCAGCAGCCTTTTTGCTTTCAGAATAGATGAAGTTGCCGGGTTGCACGCATTAGGTGCACATCGTCTGTTATTTACCATCCATAAGTACTCACAATTCTTTCTCAAATTTGAAAACTAATTTATGATTGCATATAAAAAGCACAACTTACAGTACTCATAACATAGCGTTGACCTTGGACGCTTCCCGAATCGGTGGTGTATGCGGCTTGCTGTGCGCTGGTCGATGCTCCTGCACCTGAGCGTACCACTTGCACCACCATCCCAGATGGCGCCTTTACTGTTCCACCATGTGTATCCATTTCGTTGACTGCAAATACTTCCATAAATTTTCTTAAACAAAAAAACAAACTAATAAAATGCATACGAAAATACAGGCCAGTGGAAGCAATTATATTCCAACCAAAATGAATTCATTTCTCTGCTGAAAATAGACAAAACAACTTCAGTAAACAGCAGCATATGGCCATATCATTAAATAAATAAGATATAAAAAGCTTTAAAAAAAAACAGGAAATATGCAAAGTGACTACAAAAAAACGAACAATGTGACAACAGTGAAATGTGATACAAATACGATACGATAAGGATCATCGCTCAAGATTCGAATACAGAATTCGATTCGTTTATATTGTTTAAAAGTGTCTTAAATGAGATAACCCCTTAAGCAACTGCATTAATTTTAGTAAGTAATTCATTTCACAGAGATAGAAAACTATTTGCAGAAGCAATTTCTTCGCCTACTAGAAAACCTCTAGTTGAAAAATCTATGATGAGTGGCTCGTCAAATTAGAAACAATCAACCATTCTTGACGTGAATATGCTTATTGTCAACTTTAAAAACTGTTACTAAATTTTGTTTCCTTCACCTAAACTTTAAAATTCAGCTTCAATTCATCTCATGGCATCTTTTATAACGAATTCCATAATTTTTTCTTTAAATCGATTTATCTAATTGAATTTCCAGTTTGTTCATTTGACCGTTCAACTTGAGAGCGCAAAAATTTTATTCAATGCCCAAACAATGACTTTAAACATCTCGAAATGTGATTAGCGCTGAAAAATGCCAATCGTACAACGTTCGAAATACGCTTTTCGAAGGGAACATTTCTGCCGATCAAAATATCCAAATGATAAACTTCATACTTCCAATCTACACAAAAACTGTTACAAAATATATCTGAATTCAGTGATGCTTTTACCAATGTGACTAATCGCGGTTTTTTTTTATCCGCGACAAGTCACCGCCATTTCATCGATTCAGCACCGAGAACACTAGCGCTCTATATGATGACATTATCAATAAATATTTTAAAGCTAACACAATTAAATAAAGCCTCAAGAAGATGACTGACGTAATGCACAAACAGCGACGACCCTGAATATGACCGTTCAGCTATATCAGAAATGATTCAGTAAGGGTGTGAAAAGCACTCTATTAACTAACACCTACTTCGTCAAATTCTCAGTGAACTTACTTAACCCTTGCAGAAGATCACTCTCGTAACCATATGCACTAAGGTTAGTTTTACGTTTGTTATAACTAACGATATTGACCGCGTTACGAAAAGCGATAGACATAGTTCCAGTAAAAACGTTCTAAACTGGAGAACTAATCATTAATCATTAAACCATTACTAATTAAAATCCAGTCATTTTCGAAAAGACCATACTGTTCAAACTACCTACAAGTATTTATTCACTATAACAAGTGCTACTGCGTGGGGAAACTCGGACCGGAACTTATTTCCCGCAAAACATTAGCCAGTAGTTGTCGCGTGATTTGAGTCATCCTCTCCAAATAAATGCGTGGGCTTACCTGGACCAAATTCTGGAATATATATTTGTCGGCCGAGTACAAATAACTGCTACTTATTACTTTATTACTTGCAGCGATTCGCTTAAAAGTTGGACACCTAAATCTCTCGCCCTCAGTAACTTAAATTTGCCTAAATTTCCTGCGTTATTGTTGACCTAAGAAAACCGCTACGTCAAAACAAAGCCGTTAACTATCGATTGACAGCTGGGTCAGCCAGCCTAAACTCCGCTCTAGCTATTAGCACTGCAGCCCGCTCGAGACCAAAATTTGGTGCACTGAGCATCAAGCAGTGCAGGCTGACCGCGTAATATAAATGCGTAACCCTCCATCAAATGTCGACCGCTTGCGGGCTCTTCCAAAGTGGAAGCCTCAGCACTGCAGGTGCACACTCCCTCGAAAAGTGAACGGAGAACAATTCCTTAACATTTTTGAGATATTTTAACCACATATGGGCAGCCCTTCCTTGAGGCTTGAACCAGTTGCACATGAGTCACGCAAAGTTGGAAAAATTTTGCTCCATGCGCTCGAACATCTTCTGCTTGTTACGGGTCATCACTAAACTTCGGGTAGGTTAGAGACGAGTTTGTCTTGGCGTTGTAGAGACAATGTAACGGCTAACTAATTTTGAAAATTATGTTTAGTTCGGTACGTAAGGATTAGTTCCAAGCAAACAAACAGTTAATCTGTAGCCTCATATTTCGCCACAAATATTGCGTATCATGAACTGACGCTACGACTACGATCATGTCGAAGCGTCTCGTCGACGACGAAAAACTCAGAACGAGAAGCTAACCTTCGCAGCACGGACAGCAGATCAAGGTAACTAAATCATGCCCTGTGTTTCGTCACGGCCACCTAAACGAACAATTATCCTCTTACATAAACGTTTAATCGAAGAGGGGTCTTCCACCATCCTGCACTCCTCCTCGTTGAATACAGCAGTTGAACTGCCACAGCTACAAGCATGACACTGCCAAACAACCGTGCTGCGGTAAACGTACTTCTGACACTAACGCACAAGTGGGAAGACGAAGAGGGACATATTGATGCACCACCTTGCTACTTTGGTAGACTGCACCATTCCACCCTTTCCAGCTTCATTTCAACATCGTTGGCTGGTAGCCAGAACACCTCTATCTAAGTTTCATTCGCTAATTCACGTTCAATCAATCCTTCCCTGTGGAGACACCCCGTGCGCCACAGTTAGATAAAAAAATTCATGGCGGCCATATTACCCCCTCTTTCCCCCTCCCCTCTTCCCTCTCCACCCCACACTCCTGCACAAAATATGCCTACATTATCGCTGCTTCCTAGTGGAAGTCAAAGAAGTGCAAAGCGCCAACAAGGCAGACGCGCGAAATTTTCAAATGGTCTCGCGACGCGTGCAACGATTTTGCGGGAAAAGTGAGAGACGACGGAAGGTTACAGTACGTAGTGCGATAATGTCAACAGACACTCACTGGTGTTCGCTATTGTAGGAAAATCAAGATTTGCAAGTGACGTTAGAAGTGAGCATCGATGGCAGGGGTGTTTGTAATAAATAGGGCTGCGTTATATACACGGATGTGGTTATGCCACTTTCTTTGGCACAGACGCCATTTGGATAGTACAGTATGCTTCCCTATAAGAAGTGACACGAATGCTGTAACGTCTCACACATCGAAAACTACGAACGCATGATATTGCATTGTACTGCATCCTTGAATTCCACCTCGGTCCGGATGCCACGGTAAAGAACGAGCAGAACAAAAAGTACAAGTAATCCTTGGTCCTCCGACATGTTTAGAGCATAACAAGAGCATACAACATCTCGAGATAGGTCGGTGGTAATAAGCTAACGGAGATGGCTGAATGTGCCGAAAGCGATCACCAGATTTGAGCATCCAACTTGGTGATAACCGCAATCAACAAGGACTACGATACTTGCTCTATTGTTATGCATTGCACCGTAGCGTAGTATAATACAATAATTTTACTTCTTTAGGGAAGTGCAATAAAATATCCATACAAAAAAAATAAAGGGGGGGGGGGAGGAAGGGG
>JPKZ01002585.1:755036-767552 GCA_000803305.1 Toxocara canis | reverse complement strand
GTCTTAAACTCAATTGCAGTACTGTTGTTCGGACGTCTTTAGCAGTTTATATTGTTATAAATACGCTTTAGAAATTTGAACATAAATGCGTTTATCTTGCGGATGAATAGCTCGCATCACGTTGTAAGGAGTTTGCAAATTTTTTTTTTGTTTTAATTTGTGGGAGAAATGTGAGAAGGTGGAGGAGGGGGAAAGGGTTTGTAGGCTTTCGCAAAACGCGTCAACGGTTTTTCATCAGAGACAGAGTCATTCGTGAAAAATTCGAGGTTGCTAGTCGTACCAATTTTTAAAGTCAAAATCAACCACAATGTTCTGGAAGCCAAAAAAATGAAGTTATTCCTGAGTTCTTCCGTACGTGAACTGTTTGATGAATTTTTGCAGCATGAAATTCGTCGGTGCTTTTGATCTAATTAAAAACCAAATGGCTCAATGAGATCAGTATACCAAAAGTATAGCTATCTTTTGTACTTTATTGTACTTTATTTGTACTTTGTACTTTAGTGCACAACGCCCAAATACGTCACGCACAATTGCAATTCGTACGTCCAGAAAAGTAGAATTGTATAGTGGAGTGTGTTTGAAAGCAGAGCTCAGTATGGTAGGAGTGTTCTTGAGAAATAAGAATACCATATTACCATCTGGATCAAATTAGTGATACCGCACTCTGAGGATAGTAAATTACTTGTTGTGCACGTATGGACTTTGCCATTAAACTGCACTCTATCATTGACTGGTATTGCACAATTTTTTCATCATCACAAGATGTGGCCCAACTATTTGCATCGAACAATGTTTCATCATAAAAAGGCGGGCTCAATTTCTCTAGCCTTTCCGTCCTCACTTCTTTGAGTCTCTGTATCCACCCATCTGTCAGATCCGCTCATCATTAGCAATACAAAGAATGCTTTTATACAGGATTGCTATTATTATCTGCTGTGTGGTTACTCATCGATAAACGCATTCTCATTAACTTCGCCTGACCTCTGCGATCGACCAATGTAACGGTGACAACCAGCGAACATAACATTACTCGAGTAAATTATTATGCCCAGTGATTGCTGTGTTGTCGAATATTCCAGTCGCTTCGAAAACTGTAGGAAGATACTGAAATACTATATAGCCCACCATACTTATGCTACACGTTAACAGCTTTAAGTCTTTAATTTATTGAAATGAAGCATAGCACCGATTGTAACGATAGAGCGAGTTAAAATAATGCATTACAAATACATATAATGTGAAAGAGTAAAAAATCAAATAGAAAAATGCAGTAGAATATTGTTTCAGATAATTTTTCGGAGACCATTTGTAGCAGTTCGCGATTATTAAAATTCAGACTTTTTGTTCGGTCGCCATTGCCCTTAAGTTAATTTATTTGAATGTCGGTGTCGACAAATGCAATAAAATAAATATACTAAAGGCTGGAAACTTTATAGCATAACAAATAAAAATCACTTAACAATTAAGTTGAGATGTGTTAATTGGTAAGATGTAACATTGTTTGAGCTTTGCAGCGCAATATCCAACAAGAACAACGACGATCGTTTCGACGTTTTTTGAAGTGAAACTTTTTCAGTTCAGTGAAAAAACTACAAGCAATAACGAAAGATTGTCAAAAGACGTAAGTTAAGCAACCTTTTTTAAAAATTATTTATCCACTGACGAAGAAAACCCCATAGAGTGGTCTTGGGACATCCAGAAGACTTCTTGATGATATGAGGCTCAAGTGTGATATTCAACGCTGTGCTGTCGATTGCTCTCGACTTTATGAATTATACTATATCATATCATATAGAAAAAAACTTCATAAGCCGTAATATGCTGTTTCGCGGAGATGTACATAGGTGCTGGAATAAAGTGAAGGAAGTCAAGTTGTGTAATGGTGTTACGTGCTCGTGATCCGTTCATGCACAGCGGTGTTTTTGAATATGTTTAAGTATAGATATAATCTTTGCAACGATCTGTTTCGTAAACATTTCCAAATAAGCGTAAGTAGAGTAAATGTGGTATTCTTACTACTGCCAAGTTTTCTTATTACTGCCAATCTTTTAGAGATTGGCACAAACTTTTGTGGAGGAGTTGGTTTTAGAAAATGCTGATGGATGTTTGTTAAAAGAATTATTGAAAGCATCGAGTATCTCATAGCTGAGTACCTGTATGGGCTGTGTAATGGTTTTTCTAAAATCTTTTCCTGCTGCAATGGGCGATATCGTCGCCGCATCACAATATCTCGAGAATACTCACTAAGGATACCTTCTACCTTGGGGCGTTTTGGAAGTGACTTTGCAGGAATCTCATCAAGTACCTTTTTTACCTTAATATCGATCTCCTGTCGTAAAAAAAACTGATATGCATTAGTGCGCTTAAGGGTTCGGTTCTTCCATGGAGTCTTCCCTGGATGAGTCATTTCGAGGATTTTTAGTTGGACTATGTTCTCTCCATCAGATCACTCTATTCCCTTAGATACCTCCCATCGAACGAAAATCGCTTTTCGCAAAATGCTATCGTGTACAACGCTATTTTAGACGTGTGGTTTCAGTAACGTTTCGAATGTGGTCTCAGTTTTGGGTTTTACATATTTTCGTTGTGATGGCTGATTTTGGTGATGATCCTTTTGATAAGGCACTTTTCGAGTGCCAACGAATGTCGCTCTCACTATGTTGCACATCGCGTGTTCGAGAAAATTGCCTCGACCGTTGCGGTGCCATTCAATGTGCCGGTGATTCATTCTACAAGCAAGGTATTCTTATCGTTATATGTTCATGATGTTCAACAACAGCCAAATCTCACATACCGTATAACTTCCAATAAAAACCTTTTTTCAATAATTAGAAATGATTTCCGATTTTCATTAATGTTGTTCCCATTTCCTTCCAACTCCAACCTAATTAATCGGTTTCTGTTCCAGGTTTTTCGGAATAGTGTTCATTTTTCATATTTTTTAAATGAAACTAACGACACATAAGTGATCGTCAAAAGTTTCTTATATAGGTATTGTTCAGGGTTTCTTTTTGCTTTATTTTTGTTGTAATACCCAGAGCGATCGCTGTATCCCATGTAGAGCTAGCTGGATATGGCAATCATCCCAACTGATGTGACTGCTCAATGCAGTCGATTATTTTGTTAGTTATTCGATCGTATAATTCATTACAGTAATTGATCGACAGTTCTCTCGCTTGAAAACTCAATCACGAACAGCTGCAATTGCACCAGGTGTTGCTCCAATTATTCCAGGTACTCTATGTTGTTGCCAACAAGTAACCTTAACATCTAAAGTGCTGAGCGCAAACCAACTTTTGGTATTTGTTTTAAAGAAATCTTTTATTTGGTTTAAACGTTGGAGTACTAAATTGGGATTCAGATATTTCGTCCGCATGAACTATTGAGGATTTCTGTTAATTCAATTTCTGTTATCAGCGCGTTTTACATCAGTTGAAGTGATAATGCATTGCGACGCTTCTTCAACGCCTTTTTGATTAGTTTTATGTACTGTTCAGCAGAAAAAAAGCGACAGTAGTTTCTCTTATTACTTTTATCCTATTCGCTAGAATCTTTAATGTTAGGTATGTCCGGAAGTTTTGTCACTCTCCTATGTATAAAGAGGGATCGTTAAGGAGTCAATTAGAGCTGTATTGGAGCTGTACTTGCTCTAGCAGCAGACATTATCGACTCAGAGCCTCTCCTTTGTCGTTACTGCATGCACAAGCTTCTGAAATATATAGGTGGTAGAAAATTTTGGCGACCTATATTGAATTTCAAAATTATATCGCGATGGATCGATCCATAAAGTCAATGTAACAAATGCAGGCAAAAAAAAACTTGAATTGGAAGCCACCTGTGCTTCATTACTATTCGTCTAGTTTTGCGATATTTTTTCTCTATGTAGTTCTTCCATCGCTTCAGTAAATTATCAAAGCGTTTATTAAGCCTATGTGAATATTTGGTTAAGTGGGCCATGTGGGCAACACTTCCACATTGAGTCAGTCTTTGTTATCATTTGTGATTGACGCATATAGGTCGGTATTAACGCATACACGATCTTTCATTCTTTGTTTACTTACGTTTTACCTTTAAGAAAGCTAGAGCATTACAAACATTTAAATCCTCATGACCATATGCTGCTTTGTTGGCCTTAAGGTCGCTGTTATCTGTCAGCTCAACTCATAGATCTACTCCAATGTTTTGCACTCGAAATTCTCTAATTTTCTTTTTTTTTTTTTTCAGGAGGCTTCTCATTCAGTATTGATCATGCAACCGATGGGATTAATAGTGGCATCGATTTCCGTCCGATCGGTTTGACAACGTTTCGCAATGGAAAAAATGATGGTGAAACGTCTCGGAGAGGATCTGAAACAATTTTTTCAAAAGGACCTCCACTAGCGCAAACTTCTTTTCCTACACTGATCACATCGATTCCCGTATTCGAGATAACGCAAGTGCCTGAAAATAATGGCGCTTTCATTATATCCGCTACTTCGGTGCCTTCCACGGTAAACCAACAAATCGTTATTTATGATGATAGGTGAATTTGTAATCGCATGATTGTTAAGTTTGCAACTTCGTTCGCTTTCCACGGAGCAACAGAGTGCTTTGAAATTAGAAGGATCATCGTGCCTCAAAGGGAGCTTTAAAGAAGATATCTGAAAGACATGCTCATACGGAAAGTTTTGTAGGAGACGCTCAAGGGACGTTGTCGGAAACGATACTCTGATTTTGGTCTGCAATATTGTCGTTTAATATCGTAAATGGCATCACAAAGCTTTTTGCAAAATAAAGTATCTTGCGCTTCCAGGCATTCGTCTTTATTTCTTTACTTAACATCGATTGGCATTTTTTAAAATCAATTGAGGGCGTTTAAGGCGGTATAATCAGCTATTACGCATATCTCATTACCCTAAACAAAGCTCCCTTTGAGCTGTGACAAGGACAATCTGTCTTTTTCGGCCTGTGTTGAATTGCAGACTTCAGTAAAGAGGTTTATAGCATTTTTGGGAGAGGGTCTTTTTCGAGGAGGTTGAGTTCTGTTTTCTGTACTTAAAATAGAACGGGCACTCGGAGGAAGACAAAAGAGAGAGTGGGGGAAGGAACATGTTGAGGAAGAGCTTCAGTCAAAATAATATAACAAGTTTATACAGGTGGGACGTACCACAAATATCCAAAGTGGAAATTCCGGTGGTATTCCTGACCGATCAGTCCTCCAACCGCCGGATGGTAGTGAGTCGCTGGTGCATACATCGCGTGTTCGAGAAAATTGCCTCGACCGTTGCGGTGCCATTCAATGTGCCGGTGATTCATTCTACAAGCAAGGTATTCTTATCGTTATATGTTCATGATGTTCAACAACAGCCAAATCTCACATACCGTATAACTTCCAATAAAAACCTTTTTTCAATAATTAGAAATGATTTCCGATTTTCATTAATGTTGTTCCCATTTCCTTCCAACTCCAACCTAATTAATCGGTTTCTGTTCCAGGTTTTTCGGAATAGTGTTCATTTTTCATATTTTTTAAATGAAACTAACGACACATAAGTGATCGTCAAAAGTTTCTTATATAGGTATTGTTCAGGGTTTCTTTTTGCTTTATTTTTGTTGTAATACCCAGAGCGATCGCTGTATCCCATGTAGAGCTAGCTGGATATGGCAATCATCCCAACTGATGTGACTGCTCAATGCAGTCGATTATTTTGTTAGTTATTCGATCGTATAATTCATTACAGTAATTGATCGACAGTTCTCTCGCTTGAAAACTCAATCACGAACAGCTGCAATTGCACCAGGTGTTGCTCCAATTATTCCAGGTACTCTATGTTGTTGCCAACAAGTAACCTTAACATCTAAAGTGCTGAGCGCAAACCAACTTTTGGTATTTGTTTTAAAGAAATCTTTTATTTGGTTTAAACGTTGGAGTACTAAATTGGGATTCAGATATTTCGTCCGCATGAACTATTGAGGATTTCTGTTAATTCAATTTCTGTTATCAGCGCGTTTTACATCAGTTGAAGTGATAATGCATTGCGACGCTTCTTCAACGCCTTTTTGATTAGTTTTATGTACTGTTCAGCAGAAAAAAAGCGACAGTAGTTTCTCTTATTACTTTTATCCTATTCGCTAGAATCTTTAATGTTAGGTATGTCCGGAAGTTTTGTCACTCTCCTATGTATAAAGAGGGATCGTTAAGGAGTCAATTAGAGCTGTATTGGAGCTGTACTTGCTCTAGCAGCAGACATTATCGACTCAGAGCCTCTCCTTTGTCGTTACTGCATGCACAAGCTTCTGAAATATATAGGTGGTAGAAAATTTTGGCGACCTATATTGAATTTCAAAATTATATCGCGATGGATCGATCCATAAAGTCAATGTAACAAATGCAGGCAAAAAAAAACTTGAATTGGAAGCCACCTGTGCTTCATTACTATTCGTCTAGTTTTGCGATATTTTTTCTCTATGTAGTTCTTCCATCGCTTCAGTAAATTATCAAAGCGTTTATTAAGCCTATGTGAATATTTGGTTAAGTGGGCCATGTGGGCAACACTTCCACATTGAGTCAGTCTTTGTTATCATTTGTGATTGACGCATATAGGTCGGTATTAACGCATACACGATCTTTCATTCTTTGTTTACTTACGTTTTACCTTTAAGAAAGCTAGAGCATTACAAACATTTAAATCCTCATGACCATATGCTGCTTTGTTGGCCTTAAGGTCGCTGTTATCTGTCAGCTCAACTCATAGATCTACTCCAATGTTTTGCACTCGAAATTCTCTAATTTTCTTTTTTTTTTTTTTCAGGAGGCTTCTCATTCAGTATTGATCATGCAACCGATGGGATTAATAGTGGCATCGATTTCCGTCCGATCGGTTTGACAACGTTTCGCAATGGAAAAAATGATGGTGAAACGTCTCGGAGAGGATCTGAAACAATTTTTTCAAAAGGACCTCCACTAGCGCAAACTTCTTTTCCTACACTGATCACATCGATTCCCGTATTCGAGATAACGCAAGTGCCTGAAAATAATGGCGCTTTCATTATATCCGCTACTTCGGTGCCTTCCACGGTAAACCAACAAATCGTTATTTATGATGATAGGTGAATTTGTAATCGCATGATTGTTAAGTTTGCAACTTCGTTCGCTTTCCACGGAGCAACAGAGTGCTTTGAAATTAGAAGGATCATCGTGCCTCAAAGGGAGCTTTAAAGAAGATATCTGAAAGACATGCTCATACGGAAAGTTTTGTAGGAGACGCTCAAGGGACGTTGTCGGAAACGATACTCTGATTTTGGTCTGCAATATTGTCGTTTAATATCGTAAATGGCATCACAAAGCTTTTTGCAAAATAAAGTATCTTGCGCTTCCAGGCATTCGTCTTTATTTCTTTACTTAACATCGATTGGCATTTTTTAAAATCAATTGAGGGCGTTTAAGGCGGTATAATCAGCTATTACGCATATCTCATTACCCTAAACAAAGCTCCCTTTGAGCTGTGACAAGGACAATCTGTCTTTTTCGGCCTGTGTTGAATTGCAGACTTCAGTAAAGAGGTTTATAGCATTTTTGGGAGAGGGTCTTTTTCGAGGAGGTTGAGTTCTGTTTTCTGTACTTAAAATAGAACGGGCACTCGGAGGAAGACAAAAGAGAGAGTGGGGGAAGGAACATGTTGAGGAAGAGCTTCAGTCAAAATAATATAACAAGTTTATACAGGTGGGACGTACCACAAATATCCAAAGTGGAAATTCCGGTGGTATTCCTGACCGATCAGTCCTCCAACCGCCGGATGGTAGTGAGTCGCTGGTGCATCTCAGTAGCTCCGACTACGATACAGATCCGCCATCAACAAGTTTATACAGGTGGGACGTACCACAAATATCCAAAGTGGAAATTCCGGTGGTATTCCTGACCGATCAGTCCTCCAACCGCCGGATGGTAGTGAGTCGCTGGTGCATCTCAGTAGCTCCGACTACGATACAGATCCGCCATCAATTCCTGTGCTTCCGCTTCCGCCACCTATACCTCCAAACTCGTTCATTGCCTCTTCCAGAAATATCAACCCGAATGGTAACAATATGCCATATATGGATAACGCTGGTGTGGCAGAAATAATCTTAGCCTAGGCTCAGGTTCGGTAAAAAAACTGCCAGCCAGATTGAATAAAACGAACTTTACGTCGCTTAACAGTCTTAATTTTAAATGTTCAGTCATGAAGCTTCTTTCAGCTCAATTCATGGTATTCCGAGAAAGGAACTCATTATATAAACGAGTTGAAACTTAAACTTAAGAATGGTAGGGCGGCTAAATATTAAGTAATAATTTTGTGGAAGTAATCCACAGTATTGACTCTCGTTGACAATTGCGTTTTATGGTAAAGGGGAATTTCGTTCGCATCTGCAGAATGTAATGCTCACCGAGCAAATACTTTACAACTAAGCTAAACTGGCCAATATTTTTTTTAGTCGCTCATACGCTAACAGAACTATTAGCTTGCGATAGCTTCATCAAACGCTCATATGATAGACAAAATTCGCATTGACAACTCTGATGCTTCGCATGGCACGAATATATGGAGTATAGGATTCGCTGTGCTAACAAGAAAGAAACATTCACCTCAACGATGCAAATAAAGCGTAAATGAATCTAATACATTGTATATTGTTTTGGGCATATCGTTTATTGTAAAGTACCTAGAGATATACTCGAAAGTATATTTTTTGGTTTGTATTAAAGTCTGATCTCTCTAGCGCCATTCGTCGCCCATCTGAATCGCTTATGGTCTGTAAGAATAACACCACATGGAAAATCGACATCGGATTTTGGCAGTGATTGGGGAAATATCGACGCTTGGAAGAAAGTCGACGCAAAAAATTTCGGTCCAGTGGAAAAGGTCTCATTGGAAAAAGGTTAAATTAATAAAATATGTTTGTTTGAGTCTTTATTGATTTCCTCTTTTCATTCGTTATTATGTTTGTATTTAAAATACAAAATGAATGATACTTTCTAGGTGTTTGGCTGAACATATAGTATAAAGGGGTTTTCGAAATGAATTTTGATCAATTAAGATTATTTGATCGATCAAGATTGTTTGGTCGATTAAGAGCGCTCAAAAATTCACTCATATTTCAATCGATAAAATTTTCTAAAACATTGCGGGAAATTGTCACTTTTATGAACTCTTGAGACCGGCAAGTTTTTGTAATGCCTTAACAACTGATGGTCGCAATGCGGCGCTTTAATGGTCGCAATCCTCGCCAAAAATTGGTCATCGATGCACTATTATATTCTTTCATATATTTCAAAGAAAACATCGTTTCTGTTAATTGAAGGTATATCAGCTGTGATCGGTGCGTTTATAAGTGGACCGAAGAGACGCAATCGTATTAACAACTTTAATCGAAGTACAGGTATACTTTAGTTGCTTATAATCTATTCTGAGCCTCTAAACGAAGTAGCGGAAAGAGTCAGTGTTCGAAAGAAGTGCTCTATATAGCAACGAAGAGGGAAATATTTTTTTAAATGTATCGATTCGAATCGCTTTGGAACGACGTAATTATTTCAGGTGGAATAATTATTATTCGGGCGTTTATGCAATTATATATTATTTTAAAGTTTCACATTTGCAGCACCCACACCACAACCATCAACATCACAACTTTCACAACTCGTTTCAACTACATCACTTGCCATCCCTGCTACATCGGTAACGATGACTACGATCGCATGTATGTTATTTCAGCGATAATTCTCGCTAAACATTTCAATTAGAGCGAATTGGATGGACTTAAAGTAACTCATTATCGATTGTTAAAATCGTTGAGCTTAATTATCGAAAGTTAAGGAGTTGCATTCCATGAAGGAATTGCATTGCACAAGGAGTTGCATTGCGTAAAGGATGCATTGCATAAAGGAGTTGCATTGCATACTGCATAGTTGCGAGCGCGTATATTGTAAAACATTTGAAACTCTTAAACCCTTTGTAGAGAACGTCTTTTAGAATGTTGTGTTGCAGCGCAGTGCGGTATCCCACCACATTTTTTACCATGTGTGTCAACAGAAGTAGCCAATTCGCGAATGTTGCAATGCTGCCGAGCTAAACAACTCCCTGTTGGATGTCAAAATTTGTGCCGATATGACGTCACGCAAGCTGAGGTTTACCACTTTCCTTTAATAAATTATTCATCAAAAAAATATAAACTCTCCTTTTATCTCTCTTTTTCTTGTGATCACCTCGTCAAAAAAACACAAAATGATGATGGTTGCTCACAACGTGCTATAGGGATGCCATGTCTTCCTAGTGAACAATTTATTAACTTTCTCGACTTCTGCGTACCCTCCATCCCCCCCCCCCCTTCATCCCAATTCCCTTTCATCCATTCTCTGCAATCGAAAGTCGTCCCAAAGTGCACATTAATTGCGTCACCAATTTTTGATTACTTCAGATGTTTTTTTCTTCAACAATTCAACACAACACAATATTAAAAGTTCGATAAAGAGGGAGAAAACTGAGCTCATTGTTGGCATTTTCCTTGTTTTGCTTCGTTGTTTTATTGATGGCAACGGTTTGCATGGCATTCATTCAGAACTACACGTTACTTCAGAGCGAAGTTCTATTGCGTTCACATTTGCTGATTGGTTAATCGATTCTTTGGAAGAGGAATAGAACAGTTTAGAGTGAAGAACAGAACACTAGCTTGATGCTTGTTCGCATGTTGTGCGCTTTAATCACCATCGTTTTCGAGAACTTGTAATGCTTCCATTGTTGCAATTATCGTCTAGATCAAAGCAGCGCTTGATGCAGCGCAGTGTGGTATTTTATATGTTGCTCCGATCGTCGAATGTGCATCTGGAGGTCATGACAATATTGATTGTTGTCGCTACAAACAAATCGCAATCAAAAGGTTTGTTCTCTCTTTCAGAATTAATCAGTAATTTTAACGTACACCTTCCGTTAGTGATTTACTTTTCTCTTACATTCATTTCATTTGACCTGTTTGCGCGTAATTATTTTCACTTAAACGACAACTAAGACGTTATCAATTTACGATCGATTAAAAGGTTAATCGCATCTAAGTTACCAATAACATCGCTAACTCTCAACAAGCACATCTCGAAGCGTTGAAGAGGCACTCACTTTTGGCTTCTCAAATGTATCTCTTCTCAACACTTATTCACCAATGCCTTCCACAATTGTAAAGAACCATCGAGACATTTAGCAATTTGTAATACTTTCCCTTCGATCATCGATATAAACTGCTTTAAATGTATAATCGATAGGGGTGGAGAGTGAGCTAGTGTACTTCAGGGATTTTTTAAACGGACAAATATATATTGTATATGTGTTAAACTGTGGGTAAATTCATTATACGACGTATGTACTGAAAGCTGCACGAGCCGGGCATTCACAGAAACATAGCGCTTTCAGCGGACCACAGTGCGAAGTGTTCTGCCGAGCCGGCGATGGTATCAAAGGACTCGGTCTTCAGCATCTCATCTGTAATACTGTTATGAATGATCTCATCATATGTCACCATGCTGGCCTTCGTCCATAACTTTATCAGTAGCCGTTGAAGCTCAACTCTTCATCACTTGGCTGACTGGCTACTTGCTGAGCAAATTAGTTGCACAAAGCAAAGCTCCTTTCTCAAGCCATATGAATGGCTGCACGGATCTCACCACCAGCATGTGGTTGAGGAGTGTGCAGAATAAATATTTATATCCACGTTGTTCATGACTCCTCATATGCACTTTCCGTCACTACGGGAAATGATGAAGTGCAAAATTTACATATCCCCTCTATTTCACTAAGCAGAGGCAAATTTGAAATGAGAATAGTTTGATAGTCTGGTTCCATGGTGTTTTTGGAAAGGCGGGGAGGCGAGGGGGCAGGGCGAGGTTTGTCTCTTAAAATTGCAGTGATGTAGGTAATCCCTTTACCTCTAAATTTGATTTTCCGTTTCTTGATCGTTTTCAATTTCTGTGTTGTTCACCTCCCTCTCCCCGCTTTCCTACCCCAAAAAAGTTTTGGAGCTACTTGCGCCGCTGTGCTGCAGTTTAGTTATCGAATCAGTAGCGGATAGCCGCTTTATGAAATGTCAAGCTAAAGTATCTGAACTAAAGCACTGTCGAAACTCAGGGTAAAGTGCTGCCGCACTGATGGGCAGGTGAATGTGCAAAACAAATTGAAATGCAAATGAAATGAACTAAAAGATAAAATATTATTGAACGAGTTAAAGTACTGAAGGACTAAAGCAAGAGCTGAAGTAATGTTGAGCTGATGGCCGAAAAAACAACACTGGCGTTACGTTACCCCCTCAGTAACGATCTTTGCAAAAACTGATCCCTGCGACAATAACGGGTAATCATAGTTACTTTAAAGAAAGCCAAAGTGCTGGATGTTCCACAACGTAGAAGAAAACTTAATTTTTATCATATCTGACAAAAAGTCAACAGCCGAAGAATTCATCACTTCAAGCATTCGAAGTGCTCCCTCGTAATAAAATACCCACAATCCATAGCATGTCGAA
>JPKZ01002585.1:741677-754983 GCA_000803305.1 Toxocara canis | reverse complement strand
TGGGGAGACCCGGAGCATTCCAAAACCACCCAGTAGGCTTGATCGAGAAGGGAATTTTTAGTGCATTGATCAGGAATCGGTTTCTCGGTTAGAACATATAAAAAACAACCGTTTCGAAATTAAATGTGGACATGAAATCTTGCGCTACTTTGCCCAAGAAACCGTTTTTTCCCACAAAAACTACCCAACTGAACGATTAGCATCAATGTCTCAACACCATTCCGCCACTATTGGTTTCATTAGTGTCCATAATCTACCAGCATCACGACTGAAGAGTGAATGACATTCTTCCGTTCGAATAAACTAACTGATTAAAACGTCGACTTCGGATGAGTGCCAAGTCACCAGATCTCAGCTCGGTAGTTCTTTTCCAAACACTACATTAACATGTAACTAATTCCACTGTTATTTGCATATGCTTAGTTAACCTTTTGAAAATTCTCATCACAGACTCACGACACCGTTTTAAGATATATATAAGACGACAGATAAAATCCACTAAAAATCAAACGAAAGGAAAAAACAAAAAGCAGCGCTGACGAATTCAAAACTGCAACAAGTCTCTGCTAATGCGAACATAGCAATTTCCGATGAAAATATACAAAAATAACAGTATCGTATTCTCATAGATGGAAGAACTCGAAACTCTGTACACAAGCAAAGGCTTTCGTTTGAGGGAGATTCCCGGTCTCGCAGGGAATACGACTGGACGGGGGTTAGTATATCATATCGACGGGTACCTCCATTCACGAATGCGATCAGTAAAAGTCGCTTAGAAGTCAGAAAGTGTTTTTGGTACCGGACGTTAACGCAAGGGTTATTTTTAAAAAAAACCTATGCAATCATCAAAAACTACTAAAACATCATCTTTTCACCTCCTTTCCCCCTCCCCCTCCCTTTCAGTATTTGACTATGCAAGAAAAAATTCGTAACTACTATCCGCTTGCTACATTGTGTTCCGTTACCATGAGACCTTTTTAATGAAAAAACAGAATAACAGATAGACAAATAGAGAATAACGGCCATTAAAATAAGATTCTGTGACATGAAAAAAAGAGGAAAAGCGAACTGGTTGTGCGATATAAAAATACATTTTAAAAACAAGCACCCCTCCCATATGAGTGCCCTCTACGACAAATATCTGCTAAAGCACTGCAGTACTCGACAACTGAGTAGGCTTGGCATCAGCATAGCTTCCCAGTCAAAATGCTCTGGCCAATCGGTATGCTATAATTGCTACCTTAGGTAGCATTTGAAAGAATGCTTTAAGTGCGCCATTTTTGTCTTCATCCACATCGTACCAAATGAACTTTTTTCGTCTCTAGAAAGAGGATTACCAGAATTGTAAAGAACGGAGCCAATTTCCACCCCAGTAATTCCGCAACCCATCTATAATACGCCGAAAACAAACAAACCATATCTCCCTTTCAGTTGCTCATTCCACCCCAATATTTCTACTACAGCGAAATGCTACACTTGTCGTAGTAGCAAAATTTGAGTAATTAACAAACCCTCTAAACCTATCTATCTGAGTGGAAGACGGCCACACACACACAGTCGCCATCCCAGTTTCGAACGAATTTCCTCAAATTCTTGCGTATGTCCTATTTTTCCTTTTTCGTTCCCCATATTCCAAATATTCCTCTGAAGTTCTTCGCATATTTCCCTCTGCATGGGTTATCCAACAATTAGCGGACCCCTGTAAGACGTCTGCTCACCATGTTCGTTGAGTAGGAGGTGGAACTGAGTTAATGGTAGCGCACGTGTGCGTCGCGATCCGGTCCTGCATTTAATCTTTTCCTTGATGCCCAAAACATCATATCAGCAGAAAACACCTGCGCACGCAGACGTCCACTAAATCAGTTTTATTGGCGATTCATTTCACCAATTATCTGAAGTACTCTCAGGAAGATATTAATGATGTCCAGATAGAGTGAGACACATGCGTCGATATAATCTTCTGGCGAACTGTGATGTATGATGCGATCGATATCGAATACCAGATAGACCGAGAAGAGGATCGCACCCCCAACCGCCATTGCGAAATCGAATGCCGCCGACTGCATAAACAACTGCAACACACGATCATTGCATTTGATCACAAACTCATAAAATTCTCACATAAAGCAAGTGCGACGATCATTTTGCTGATCTGCTGCACAATAATCCATCGAGTTCTCTCGGTTCTTCCTGAAAATCATGTTTGCACAAACCCTATATACCCTCCCCTCCAATTCGGGCTGAAATTTAGTGTCCCTTCGAACGGCCACATTAGTTCAACCTTTCCACAAATCCAGTCTTCTCGAACTGGGTCTCCTTCTTGAAGCAGCTCAAATATGCAACCTCCACGATGTGAACTCGAGAGGTTTAGGTATTCGTTTCTGAAAATAAGTACGGCGGCTCAATTGCTCACACTACTGGGCATTCATTTACTTACAAAACAATAAAAGTACGACTGGCCATACAACTTTAAGTATTTATCGCATTTGGAAAAAAATTGAAGGCTGCAAGTTTTTAAAGCTCTCTAAACCGTCCGCAGAGTAAAAGAAAAACCAATCAGATGAGAAAGCCACCTGCACGAATGACGCAGTAATGAAGATCATCGAAAAGCAGAACAGTGCTGCCCAATGCTTTTGGAAATCACGTTTGGATTGTAGCGTATATGCAAAGAGGCCGAATACGACGATTGCCGTTAGTCCTGCAGCTTCCATCACCACCTCGGCGTCGTAGAACGATACTACAACAAATATAGCAACAACCTCACAAAACGCCCTCACCTATTACAGCACGATAACAAATAAATCCCAGATTACCGCACTGCAAGTTACACGCCCAAAGCCACTTCCAACGCGGAGGACTGGACTGACAAACTATTCTCACCTTCCTCCCCCTCCCATTCCAAATCTCTGCACACATTTTTTTTCAGAGTATAGAAATATGCTAGACTTCAAGGAGGTGTGCTGGCCAACAATGCGAGTCGCCCGCTATAGATATTTGTCTGATAATGAGATCCGCTACTTCCACATATGCCGTTTATTCTCACCTAAGAGTCAAAATACCGAAGCCATCAACGTCTGAACTCTGCGCTACCACGTTCGGCCAAGATTGTGAGCGCGTACGACTATTTTGCACTGATCATTCCCGACAATGTCAAAATACCCCCGTTACTTTCCCAACTTATCCAGCTTAGCCCGGTCACAAAAGGCACGTGACGTACACTTCAAAACATTTCATAATATTTGTGAACAAGCAACAGCGAGTTGCCGTCGTCGATAACGCAAAACCCCAGAAACGATTTCATGCCTCGAGACTCAAAACTGTTAGCACTGCTTAAGCAGCGCCAAACTTTTACGACGCAATAATCAGAAAAGCCAAAGAAAGCAAATGTTGATTACCAACAACACCGACTGCAGCCGACTGAAAGCCTGTCCACACGAGCAACAAGATGTAGTTCAGCGGTACTTTGTGCGAGTTTATATATACGGCGAACAAAAGCATAAGTGAGCCGATAATCGACAAAAATATTATCCATGGCCTGCAACAGTTATGGTCAGAGCCACTGCGAGAAAACAATGATGAAAACCGAAAGAATTTCGAATATATAAAACGGAGCCCACTCACCCGTAACGGATCCCCTACCTCCTCTTATGCTGCTTCCAAACCTTTGGCAATGTAAAAAAATTCATTACTGCGCATTGAAACCTCTTCTCCTACCTGGAGTACAGAAAAGAAGAGTCATACATCTCAAGCTGGTTTTGCGTTTAGTCCGCAGACAGCTCAGGAAAGATGACAGAAAACAGTGTGAGACCAGCGACAAAAAAGACAGAAACACGAGGAAAACTAAAAGTTCGGTTTGCGCAAGGCCTCAAAATGAGGGAACAGGAGTGGAGGAGGATGTGAAGGGGGGGAGGGGAGGAAGGCGAGCGAAGTGGTAAGCTTACTCATGTGTTAATTGTAGATCTTATATGCAAGTGCTCCGAAAAAAAACCATACGATCCATTATACACCGAAGATAACAGTTCAATTCTAGGAAAGCAGGATAATATTCAAGTCTCTAGGAGATAAAACATGCTAACCTAAAACCGTAAAGATTAGTTCAAAACTATTTATAAAGGAATATTCATTCTCCTGAAAACTATTTCAGTCAAATAAAGTGGAACGAGATTTTGAGTAGCAGAACATGTGACAGTTCTACCTAGAGCATTTCATCGATGGGCGAGCAAACAGGAAACGCGTCAATTAGCAAAAGCGGAAGTGATGCTTAATGGACTGAAATGGAAGAACGCACACGTGATACGCATTGAACAGTGTGAGTCTAAACGCTTTTGCCTAATGGTCAACGAACATGAAGTCAGAAACGCTAACAAACGACTATCGAGTAAGTATTCAAATTATATTTAACATTTCTTGAAATATACCCAACCATTTAAGATGGATGAAGGTCAGGCTAAATGGATGGAGTGGGGAGGAGGAGGGGAGAGAAGCGAGGAGTAGGACGACCGCAGATATTACTATTACTAGGCTGAGAAGAGGTGAATGGCAACAAAAGCACAATTTATTTGCCATCTCGCTGTCACCAAATAAATTTGCTCTTTTGCATAAGTAACCTTATCTAAATCCACTGCAACGATCTCGACGTCCTGTTTTATCGGACGTGTATCATACATTTTTCAATTTCACCTCGCACTTTCACTTAAGTGAGCTTAAGTAAGGGAAGACGGGAAGAAATACTTGTGACTAGACTTTCGGAATGCCTAAAATCTGCGAGAACCTCCGTCCTTTCAGAGTAAAAGGAGAAACTAGGCCGAGAGAGCGGGGAGGAGGAAGCGAGGCGGGAAACCTGTGATCTGATATAGTCATCAGCAATTAAAATATTCACAATACAAGGAAGCTTCCTCCTCACTCACTGAATGACTCAAATGACTTCCGAATGCTTGAATATAGGTCATAGTTTCGCGATTTTACTTTTACAAGAATTCGAAGATGAGGTTAAGGAGAATACTTAGAGGTGGAACTTATAAATTTACTTCAACATAAACAAACATATTGATGAAAAATAAAAATTTAAAAAAAAGTAAGCCTGCATTCGAGAGAAATGCTCTATTTTTTGTTGGTGCCGATGGAGTGATTCTACTAAAGGTAATCTGACGGTTTCTCTACGGTTTTCGATGAGTCTTGTGTTACAGTTTGCCAAAAAAAATGCTTCGGTGAAGGTTATTTAAGTTTTGCAGTGACGCAACGACTGCAGCATGCACGCGTTGTAGCTCTCAACGAAAAACCACATGCAGCACACAGCCAAAGTGTTGTCAACAAAACTGTCGCCTCTTTAAAGGTTGATTTTATCACTCGTCACCATCACTAGGCTCATTTTTCTTATCAAAATAGAAAACAGCGAAATTCCTAGAGACATGAGGTTGACGATGCCCGTTCATTTCCCTTGAAAAAAATTGTTTTAATCGCGGACACGACAAGGCAGCTGCTTATTTAGTGGACTAAATATCAAACTTTAAAAACTTTTCCTGGTCCGATTACGAAAAAGTCACGCAATGATTAATTCCGTCCTTTTCGATACGATAAGCAGTCCTCACTCAACTATGATGTCTTGCTTCCTATCCATTTCCCTTGTTACTTATTCAAACCGGTTTTTTTTACTAAGTAATTTCCGACAAAATTAAGCTGAAATGATAAATTTTAAAAAGCAAAGACTTGATCATCTCGCATGTTTTAATCAATAATTAAAACCCATGTCAACACTAACGACACACCGTTTTTACTCAAAAATAGCCCATTTAAGCGAAAGAGATGAGATAGGTAAACGTTAAACGGAAGTCCCAATGCTATCAACGTACTTCCCGAACATCCGAAAAATGTGATGCACAACCTCCATAAGAAGCAGATTCCCTAAGGTAGTTTCCCTCCTTCAATCTCCAATTTAAAAAAAAAAAAAAACAAATATCAGGGTATTCTATAAGCTTCACTGATTGATCGAAAAGAATTGTACACTTCTTGAATTGACGATTTGCAGTTACTTTATCACTATAAAACGATTTGTATAGCATTTCTTTATTCCTTTTTCATTCTTTAGGATAACAGTATTCCCGGGGCTTGTGTTGCAACTTATACGGTAACAAAATAGGACCTCATAATCAATGTAATTAAGGAGACTGCAAGTGGCCGCAAAAATTCACGGATCGGTGGCACACAGCGAAAGCGAACTGACTCCGACGCCAGCCACGCAAGCCTTTACAGCAAGGATGGTGGTTAGAGAACACCTCCGCTTCTCCATTTACAATTGTTCGCCTAACCAGATGCCAAATTTGACATAAACGACTGGTGACTTTGGCCGAATGAAGCAAAAAAGAAACAATCCCTACTCAACTCCAACTCCACTCATTTTTACAAAATTTTAGAACTTTTAAAATGAAGCTTACGGACATTGAATCCCATCGGTTATCTGTATAAAACAAGTGGACATGTGGGCGAAAGGACTGGCATGATGTGCGCTTTGGCAACTCCCCTCATCAGATCCACCGATTTCATGAACCGCTAGCAAGCAATAGAACAATGGACTTCTTGGCTCAGCGGAAATTGCCAAATAACCACAGTCGCACAACTCGTGCGAGTGTCAATGATTATTGCGATATCAAAGACATCATAATTCAGCAATATCTGAATTTTTATTTCACTGGGGATGGAAAAGGATGTGAATTCAAAGAGGTAGAACTGTGCAAAATCGGATCAAAGTAAGCTGCTAGACAATCTCGCTTCGTAGCCGAAATATTTCGCGCTTGGATCGGATAAATTCTATTCGCAAAAAAAGGAAACATTATCAGAAGCAATCATTTTTAGTCGTAATAATCGATGGAACCGAATATACAAAGAGCGAAGTGCAAGAGTACAAGCAACTGTTTTCGATGTTCGATACAGATGGTTCGGGTGCGATCGGAAATGACGAACTGAAGCAAGCAATGATGAGTATTGGTCTACACACGAATGATCAAGAAATCGATAATCTCATATGTGAGGTACGTGATTCGAGGGCAAATCTTAATATCGTCGATAGCATGCTCAAACCTACGTGCTCACCCATCGCTATCCTCCAATTTGGACACAAAGGCAAAAATGAGATTTACAAGGATAAAAGTTGCCCGAAAACAGAATGGCGAAGATAGCGTGCTCGTTTTCTTCAAATAACATCCCACGATCGCTGTAGCGAGACCTCTATAGCTTCAGCTCAGTTTCTTTTTAGAAAAGCGAACTACCACATGCCGTGAAATCAAAGGTTCCTTTAAGGCACTGTTTCACTGTCTTTCACGAATTACTATTCATGTTTTTGACAAGTCCTACTCTAGTGATTGTCAAAGTTCAAGCGCAAATATTTTAAAGGACTCCAACAAGGACCACATGCAAACCGATTTCTCACATTAAAAACTCAACATCTTGGACGGATTTCGGTTTTGTTTTTTTTTTCATTTTCGATACGCAGTCAAGAGAAGCACTCTACTGCTACGTTCACAAACAATTCAAGATATTCGCTCACCGGCTCTGCATTACGTTTATTACTCATGCACTTTCAATCTAATCCAACTCCTGAGACGTTTTCATTTTTCTATCCAAGACGATTGTTAAGCGCATCGACGATAACGAATTTCATCTTACACTCCCTCTTCCCTTGCAGCTTTCAAGAAGCTTATAACTGAAGAGACCTTTTATTGGAGGCTGTCTGAAATCTGAGGCTGAAAAGTTAAAAACATGTAGGCTGCAGGTTGATGAGGATGGTAATGGAGAAATCGACTTTGCGGAATTCTGCGCCTGTATGAAGAAATCACAGAGTCTCGTAAAAACGAGCAACGAGGAAATCGTGAGGCAGTGCTTCGAAATATTCGATCAGGATGGAAACGGTGTTATTACTGAGAGCGAATTTAAGGTCCTCTTTCAATTCATGAAAACTCGTTGTTATCGTTCAGCGCTAACAATCGGTTTTGGAACATTTCGTATATAAGAGGATTTGAGACGGAGTGGAACACTACAATTCTAAGAGGACTTCGCTCTCTTATCTAATGACCCTGATCCCCGACGAGGAGCTCCCGACCTCCGTCCTCAGTAAATTCGCAACAGCATTATTTCTCTAAGTGCTGCGGTAGGAAGAGGGCTAATGATCTTGCATAAGCATCTCTCAAATGAAGTGATACAATGCAGAAAAATTTTATGCATTTGACAAAAGAACAAAAATTTCGGGGCACCTTTGGAGAAAAGCAGCCATAAGGAGCTATTACGAACATGAGGTCCTGGAGATTCCTGAATAGTTTTTTAAAAGTCCGGGAATGCGTCGTCCAAAAATGCGACGGACGCAGAAGTCATGATCCTTCACATGGTCATCCCTATTCCATTCAGTCCCTAAAATCATCAGGATGCCAAAACGACTGCAAAGGTTTCAAAACCTCAACTTGTTCCTCTTCCACCCTCTGGACGCTCTCATGATCGCCATTCCACAGCTAAGCCATTACAGTTGCTCCTGGAGAGATCTGAAAACCCTAAGCTTACTGGAAGACACAGCAGATAAGCTCACTACCTCATTTTCCGAACTCGACTGTCAACTCAACTCCTAGCTGTATCGCTACGCAAATTCATTGGTTTTGCCTTCTTTTCTTTTCTGTCGTCCCGTTACTTTTTGACATTTTAAGCGAACTGTCTCGATTCCGACTGCATGAGGTGGGGAGGGAGGAGGGGAGGGAGTGGGAGGAAGGAGGGGAGGGAGGGGGAGGGGGAGGATGGAGGAGTGGGGGAGAGGGGAGGAGGAGGGAAAGGAAAGCGGAATGGAGGGAGAACAGCTGGACGATGAAGGGGAGTACGCATCAATGTTGCAAGCTTGCAGATCGCAGTTGAAGAGGAGGGGGGGAGGGAGGAGGGGGGGGAGTGGGAGGAAGGGGGGGGGGGAGTGGGAGGGGGAGGATGGAGGAGTGGGGGAGAGGGGAGGAGGAGGGAAAGGAAAGCGGAATGGAGGGAGAACAGCTGGACGATGAAGGGGAGTACGCATCAATGTTGCAAGCTTGCAGATCGCAGTTGAATATACAATGTGTTCAAACAGTAAAAGCATGAAAGTTAAAATAAAAAATGCGATTGACTATTTTCAACACATTTCCCTTCGAAGCAAACAACATTAGGTCAGCTTCACAAAAAGTTGTTTGCCACGCACTATCTCGCAAGCGACGAACGTTATTTACTTTCCAACTGCCAAGTAAAAAAAGCGAGCGAAGTGCTCTCCTCTTCCCCTGAAGTGCCAATCGAGTGAGCAGTAAGCCTTTGTCGTACTTCCCAGTTTCCATTGCTAGAGATTTCTTTATCTCCCTTTATCGGATGGATATATTGAATTTCGGTTTGCAAGAATGCGAAACTCGACCGAAAAGCTATGCATCACGAAGTTAAACATTTTCTCACCCGAGGGGGCAAGATGCGACGCGCAATACATTTCGTTAACACCTTCGCACATCCTTTAATAACTTCTCCTAAGGTTTCAAATAACTGGCAGAATCCCAATTTTATGCGATTAAGGCGACCCTCGGAATGCTACGACATAACCACAGCACTATACAATTTCATTCCAACTCCAGTGCCAAATATAAAAAAGTAAAAAAACTGATTTAGCTGAGGTCAGATGACTCTTTCCTGCTGCGTTAGTAAAATGCGTTTCGAGCACAACAACTAATCCATTACCCCATGTGACACACAGATTCTGGATACATGACCACCCTAACTAGACAGGTGATCATCCCAAAATATCTACGAAAAAAATATACTCCATAATCCCAACGAATTAAACCAGCACTGGAGTCCTCCTGCCTCCGCAAAAAAAAGCGCAAAAGATAAAATCTGATAAGTCCGATTTGTTTCAGTATGTGGCCAAAGAAATTGGAGGTTTTGATGAACAATTAGCCGAATCGGTATTCAACGAGTTGGACATTTCTTCGAATGGACATCTTACTGCTGAACAATTTGCAACCGTAGTTGACGACTACCTACTGTCCAACAATGACGACAGCGATAACAGACATCAACGTCAACCATTACCACAAAAACAAGAAGAACACGACCAACAACGACAACAAACTGATAGTGTATCAGATGATGTATTTTCTTGCTCCGGTTCTGTCTCTAATTCGCCATAACTAGTTTTTTTCAAATCCACATTCTTTCTATATTTCACAATCCAGACCCCCGGTTCTCCTCTCCCTCCCCTCCCCCCTTCCCCTCTCCCATGCTCTCCTATTATATTTTATACTTCAGACTCCCTCTTCTCCTGCACCCCCTACCCCCTCTCCCATGCTCTCCTATTATATTTTATACTTCAGACTCCCTCTTCTCCTGCACCCCCTACCCCCTCTCCCATGCTCTCCTATTATAATTTATACTTCAGACTCCCTCTTCTCCTGCACCCCCTGCCCCCTCTCCCATGCTCCCGTCCGTTTAACGAATTGATGTTCTTTTTCATTGGAAACGTTTAGCCTAGTAGTAAGCCAGCCACTTTGATAGAATATCCTTTCCTTTTTATCATGAGTAAAATCGAATAATACAAAACATGCAAGCATATAAACTTTTTAAAAAACCAACTTACTGTTGTTGAAGGAAGAAGCGCAAATTTGGTGTTAGATAGAACGCAATGCAGAAGACTGTTGTTAGAAGAAGCTGGAAAGACAGGATACCAAGGACTTTTCGAAGAAATCCTGAAAATAATTCCGTGCTAAAAAATTACCTCTTTTATTTCGTACTTCTTCCATAACACGTTTTCATTCGATTTCATTCACTCATTTGTTATTCAAATAAAAATTTATGATTATAAATTGCTCTAGAGCACTGTAATTCCCACACGACAGAACGATGCCTTCAATGAGCGAAACTACTACAAATCTCAAAGAATTCTCATTGTTCTTCGTAAACAATATGTGAAGTACAAATATTCACTGTAAAGGGACAAATGCACTTCATAAAAACGAAGAAACCTATGGATAAATGACGCCACGCGTGAGCCAAGAATGGAAGAGAGAGAACAAAACTAGGACGGGGTCAAGAATGAAAGAGACCAAAACTTTAGCCGAGGAGTTGGACGCACCTGATGGGGTCCTTATTTCAGTAAATTTCAAAGATGATCAGCGACGCAGCACTGATCTAGCATACTGACAGGTTAGGACCACCAGCAATGGGACTTTTTCCAGGTAATAAGCTAAATCGCAAAGAAAATAAGATGACCAAGAATAATAGCTCCAACGCACTGGACTCTAGCCTTGAAACGACATCTTCATACATCCACTACCCCGTCATGCGCTCACTGAAACGTTGCTAGCGCAAAAAGACCTCACCGAGTCGAATGGATATATTGGCGTATGCAACAGCGCTCATTGCAGCAGCCTCCTTACTCAGTTCATCGCGAAAAAGTGCTTGTCGAAGGTTCCGAGGAGGTGCTGCCTTACTCTGACGACCATCGATCGCTTCCTCGTAAGTTGGCAGTTGTCCTAGCTCGACATCCTGGTCGAGCATTAATGGAATTGTTGCCATCTTTCCACCGCTGAAACCGTCGTTTTGAGGAACGCAACTGAAAGAGCGGCAATAATCGTTCGGTAAAAAGAAAATACTGCGACTGTAAGGACGAAGAATAATTTGCCTTACTTACTGATCTTAAGAACCAAGACGGACATGTACGCCCAAACGTATTCAACAATTTTTTTAATACAAACCTAGGAACAGTCACACAAAAACCTCATACCATACAACGTTTTCACACAAACAGCAAGACTTATAACGCTATGAATCTAGAAAATTCTTCTAATCCCAATCAAACATCTTCACTGAATCGTACCGATAAACAACTGCTCTTTAATAAATAAATCACAAGAAACGAACAATTTGCAAGGAAAAAGAGTTTGCGCAAAATACTAAAAATACTCGAACCTAGGGTTGAACAAAAAAAGCAAATTTTTAAAACCTTGCGCCACGTACACCAAATCACGTATGTATCCGCGTCAACACGTTATGAATCATAACTCACACAAGCTAGATAACATCTACTGGACACTTTCCATCGATCGATTCGTTTCAGCACGCTTACCAATCGCGAACCAATGTGACGTGTGAAAAATAGCAGCGCAAAACCTGAATTGTGAATCGCGGGAACGAAGCACCACTCCGCTCGATGGTCGTTGTAAGATGTGCCGTCATCGTTTCACGTTTACGCATGGCTTGAGTTATATAATACGTGCATATGATTGCTGTCCTCCACGAAATCCGACCCGTACGCGTCATCGTGACGTCGAGGTGAAAAACGGTCAGTGCAGCTGCGAGGTACGGCGGAGGTTCTCTCCGGCAGCTTCAAGCATGCCGTGAAGGGGGCTGCACCGTTAGCACATACTCGGATTTATCTAAGTAGGGTGCCTCGCCGGCCAAGTGTAGGCGGTCCGTACCATTGACAGTCTAGCTAGCGGGTGGTATTTAACAACAAGCTAAAACAGCCTAAAGAAAAGGGCCCCAGTACTCTGCGCGCCTCTCGAGCCGGCCTCCGGCGGCGAGCCGACACCCGGGAGGTGACGGGCTGCTAATAATCACAGGTCGGACCAGGTCGCCACTGCGGACTGGATTTGACCTCTCGATATGCACCTACAGCTGTAGGTCGCTGTCGAGAGGTACGAACAACTAAACCATCTCCTCTAGGAAGCGAGCAGAACAACTTACGAAATCTGTCGTGTAAACCGTCAGTGGTGGTCCAGTGGTCCAGTGAGTTCATTCGACGTAGTTATGATGGTGAATAAGAGGCGGATACACGGCAGCGAATATTTGAGGGTAGCAGGATATAAGGGAGAGAAGATACAATTACGGAGCCGAAGGCAGGGGCAACCTTCGCTTTTGGTCGAAACGGAGAAGACTGACTCGAGCCGGGTATGGCTCCCGACAGGTAATCTTGGTTTTCGCCCCTCTCCTGGGGGCTGAACCGGTGAATACAAAGCAATGATATAGATATTTGCGCACAATAGCTATAACGGAAACGCGAAAAGACACGACACATATGATAATCCATATCCGCATATCTCAGAGATCAATGTTTTGGAATGTTTACGTGATTGAGCTTAATAACAGCCACAAGGGAACGTTAAGAACAGAGCGCATATGGCAGGTCCGTAGTACAAAGATCGATGTGCATTAATTTGCAAAGAAAAACGACATTTTTTGCAACAACATCCTCGGCCTGTGTGAAACACGCCGACGAGTGGAGCTCAATGCTACCTAAAGGAATGGTGCTGCAGTTTTTCTGGGTGCAGGA
>JPKZ01002585.1:729183-739331 GCA_000803305.1 Toxocara canis | reverse complement strand
AGGGGGCTTTCCTGACTTTCTTATTGTGCCACAACAAATACAAATACAAGCTCGCTGCATTCATCTCAAGCCCAACAATTGGTCTTTTCAATCAAAATTTTCTTTCGAGGAAAAAGTGGAATCAAAATGGAATATCGCAAGGCCATATATTACATTTGCCAATTCTGGACAAAGTGGCTTTTAAAGTTTTGGGATTGAAATTACGAGAGTGACCTCGTCATAATGCGATTTTGTGACGGCAGAAAGTGCGTAAGAGTCAACCATCCAAATGTCCACTATTTTAGAAACTGAACGCTTACTGAGGAGTCGTGTGTTGTACGTTTCATGGGGTCACCCCTGAACGAGGACGTTTTTGACTTTGGTAAGCCAGTTGAGATATACGGAAATCAGGTACACAATTGTGATATTATCAAGTAATAAGCCGACAGAAATCACTCATCCAAAAGTGAAACGTTTTAATCGGATACTAAAGACTATCAGTCATCGACTGTGACCGGATCTATTAACATCTTTCGTTGTTGTTTCAATCGCATCTTCATATGTGTTGAACGACCAATACAGAGCATGATTACTGGGAATATAGTTGGCGACTCTTCGCCCACTCTTCCATCCCGAACCCTCCCTCCCCTTTCCCCACATCCGTTCCTTTTCGCCAGTAGATTTGTCCAAAGAACTACAGTTTGCCCAAAGAAGGCATTTGGTGTTAGAATTTTTTTTGGCATATCTTACTGGGATACGGCACTTCAGCCAGGAACTGGCCAATAGCAGCCTCACAAGCAAGGATTGCCTCCAATAGGCCTCAACAAATATCGAAGTAAATTTAAAAATGACCGGCTGTTAAAGTTTTATTAAAACAAAGGCTACTCTTATACTCGTGTTCTGAAAACTCACCAGTACAACTGCTCCTTTTATGAAGATGAACATCTTTATTTACAATAAAGAGAGCCTGCAACCACACATCCAATGTATTAGCAGAATTCCCACTTGGCAATCAATACCATCGAGAAGGAGGACCAAAGCGTGCATAGAACGCAAAATGGGCACTATTCTTAACTAAATAACAGTTACGCAATCGATCGTGAAGTATCAAAAGAGTACATGCACGACATAGGAAATACATTGTTAAACAGCCCAAAAAATCATATGATATGCGCGCACATTCGTCTTATTGTTCATGACCCTCATGACCTCATGATACTTCATGATACATCTATGATACCTTGTGATACATTTAATACCTCACGACGTTCATGACCACACTCTAATGACTAAAAATTTGGCATGGACGGCGAACGTTCGAGAATTTGAGAGGACAATACTGTGTCTACTGGTACTTTCTGGCTTCTCACTTAATAAAATGAGCTGCAGCTATATCAACCGTCCCCCCTCCCTTTTCATGCGGACACACTAAATGATTGAACATAATGCGACTTTTCCTCGTGTTTGTTCGTTAAAAGACCTCCACTTTTGAAAAGTTTTCAGGACTTCTAGTTGTCGTCATTGCGGAATTAACGATTGCATCTAAGGTATACATATTCATGATGGGTCTTATTTGTTACTGCGATCGATACGTGCAATGCCACATTGACATACTCCGCCCTTATGAAAGTCATCATCTTCGTCCACCGTTAAAAACTATCAACGAAGTATCAGACAACACTCACACTTTACCCTGAATATCAATCAGTTATGATGCTTGCGTGAAAGGGCGTTACTTGTAAACGCGTTCAATCAAAATAATATCCCGACGGACGAAATAAAATTGAAGAAAATGTCGACCCAACAAAGATAGACCAAATTCATAACACATGTCATATTGCTTAATTGCATGGTGGCCAGTGATAAGGTCATAAATGATCAGAGATAATGCTTATATGCAAATCCGCTCCCGTTTAAGTATTCGCCATCGACACGCTCGTTTTGTCAAACGTTATGCACGCATTGTGATGCGTGCGGATTGCAAAGAAAAAAACGAAGAATTGCAGAAAACTAGGCAAGATATGCGAGCAGCAGAGAGGCAGATATCCGGAAAAATTAGTGAAAGCGATATGTAATGTTGCGCTTAAAAGTTCCTTACACTATCTCCTACTCGATAACGGAAAGACTCCTTGGGCTGTATGCCTACACCATAACTCATCACACGTACATCGCTGTGATTCACATATCGAAAAAAAGCGCTCAGCTCTGAACGCGCCTTTCAGAGTATTCGCTATTTGTCTGCCCTTCGTGATCAACACTAGAACTTCACCACAACTTTGAATCGCACGATCGCTTAACAGCTGCATGAAATCTTCACTTGCGAATCCTCTTTGTTTTACTTACTTCTCCCTCCCCTATCCATCCCCCTTTCCCATCTTAGCACCCCCCTCCCCCTTTCCCATCTCCGCACTCCCACCCACCCCATCCCGCCGATCTAATTGTCGTCATACCACTTGGCAGGCGTAGTGCATCAAAAATCACCATTCCACACATAGCTAATCCGAACCTGGGTGCTTTATTGAAAAAAATCGGACATATGTAATGAATGGCAGAAAGCGAATACAAATAAATGATGAAACCGTATAATATGGCACAATCAGCGGTTGCACCAACCAAACGGATGCAGTGCCATAGCTCAGCGTTCATTCGTTCATTGCGGTTAGGACTCTCAAAGACGTAACAAATGTCACTTCCTTGCAAGCCATATGCACAGCAAACGTGTCCAACCAATTCACTGAGAAAAGGGATTCGGAAAAGTTTTCAGAGAGATAATCAAAAGAAAACCTGCCACATAATTATAATTCAATGTGTTAGTTCATGAGTAGTTTTGCTTTATTCGAGCTTACCCAATTTGCCGTCCATGAAGTGGACTCAGACGTTTTGATAGCCCGTTGTAGAATTGTCACCTCAACGTCTAAAGTTTAAGAAATGCTCTAACTGCAAAAGATCATATGGCGGCAACCTTCATTACCGTTTAAGGACTGAATGTTTATGATCAACATCAATATTTGTTTTCTTAACAATCAATACAAAGTTTTATAAAGGCAAATCATAATTGCTACGATCAAATTTTCGAATCAATATCGTTAAGGATCGCTTCATATTCCTCACGTGTATATATCCTCGGTGCTGGTTGCGGTATGAATTTGTTTTTTTCCATTTTGAACGCCTCTCTTTGCTGATGATGCCTAACACGACCCACTTCTTGTAAATCGACGGCTGGCGTTACACATGCATCAACACCTTCAATCATTTTCTGACTAACGATATCACCTTTTAGAGATATATAGGTGTACTTTTATACATTCTTCTCAAAACAGCATTATTTGTGCCGTGGTACAGTTGCTGATTGTTTGCGTCAAATCGAAATGTATTGACTTCGATTATGTTGACCGCACGCGTTTCATCTTCATTCGCGCTACAATACATCAGTGATGCTCATTTACCTATTACGCTTAGTTTTTCGCTTCCCATCTTCGTAAAAGTCGTTGCATATTACAACTTCTATGCCAGTAAAAGTTAATATTTTTAACTTTTTTAATTTCTTGGGTAAGAAATTCTGTTTCATCGGTAGCCAACAGTAATTGCAAAAAACATTTTGTTCATGAGAATTATTCTTGTTTTATAATCTGAGTAATTGGCCCGTTTAGCCTTATAAAACAACTATCACTTAACTATTGGCCTAGTGGTTTTGCTCTTTTAAGATAACGAGGTTAGAATTTAAAATTTGGAGACGACCAGGAGAGACAAGGAATAAAGCCAGATTGATTGTGATGGTATAGTCTATGGCGCATTCAACTTGGCTGTACACCGATAGACGAAGTGGTGAAAAGAGTAAGAGTTGAAACTTACCTCTGAATATTTTCGCCCATTCTCGCCTTGTTTTTGACTTGAAGATTGCTTCCATTTCTTTGGTCACCTCTTCCGGTTTTGTCCAAATGTCACTCACCTTAGCATTTAATCCGAGCGCTGAAAAATTTATCGTACATAGAAACTTTTCATTCTGAGCCAAAAATCACTTAGATGAATCAAATATAGAGAAGAGAAGTTATATGTGCAGTTTTAATTGATGGAAGATGAACGAAAAAAAGTGCTATGTCGTGGTTAATTGCTAGAAATTAACAAGCGAAATGAGCATTTCTTTCGTTGAACAATCCTGAATAAAGAACAGTCACCACTATAAGCGCGTTTCAAATGTTAAACATGTATAAATAGATCAATATTGTGAATAGATAAAATAGATCAGCATTGTGGGTAGACCTTGAAAAAAGGGACGTATAAGTCGGGATTGTGTTGGCAGCCAAGAGACAAGGATCGCATACGCTTCTGGATACGTTGTTCTTATATAGTGGTTGAAATGGATTTATATGTGTAATGGTCATATATGATCTCCGCAAGATACGCTCAGTGTAACGAGAGTCTCACTTTGAGTGGTTTCATCTCGTTAGCAAGGCGTTCTTAAAATAAGCTTGTAAGCTCAATAATGCTGCTAAATTGAAATATGATACTTGAGGCATATTGCGAGCTTACTTGCGAATTCGAGCTTTTTTGTTTGAAAAAAATAAAATGATAACAAACTTTTCAGAAGTGTGCTATGGAATTTTCTTTCCAGTGCGGCAACGGCCATGAATTTACCATCAGCAGTCTCGTAGCACCTGAAAACCGTCTTTCATCAGGTCACTAAAGCTGCAAAAATGTTCAACCGTGCTGACGCAAAAATTGTTGCCTTAAACTAATGCCCAGTCGCATTCACAAGCTAACACTTTCCAATCCAGTCAGTACTAATCTTTGATGCATACCTTCAGCACAGTAACAAACAGTACCTCGCTCGGTACCCTGTTCGGTACCTGAACAGTCTTACCTCTTACTGCAAATAACCCTCGGAAAACCACATTTACACCCAAACCATCCTCCCGTTGGGATCATCTAAGCAAGTGTGAACGCGTAGCACGATGCACGTTTTGCGGCTCACATGTCACATCCACCGGTTTATGAACGAAAGTTTAGAAATTTATATTTTATCCGATTCGAGCGTTTATAAAAATCTTTTACTCCTAGCGCGCTTTGTAGCTCAATTTCTGCCAGCTCAGAGGACTCTGAAAAAGTTGTTCTCATGTTTCAAAACATATTTTTATAATTGATAGCGGCAAAAGTAAAGTCGGATTCTTTGAAATTTACTGTAATTAACTGATTTAAATTCAAAAACTCGGGATAGGCGACCTGTTTGGAATGCTATAGAAGAACAACGTACCGGTAAACTGGGCAGTCGCCAGAAAACCAAGAGTACGGTTTATTCCAGACGTTATCGATATCTTTGTAAATCGTTTGGAAGCTACCCAAATAAGCAAGACCCTCAACCATACTCACATCAATAATTGCGCCCTTACCACCTGAAACTTGCACTGTCAATTTCAATGCTAAAAAGAATAAACATTTGGAAGTTTCATCGCTTTATCTTTAGTGCTTTTTAAAGCTACCTTTTCCAAAAGGCCAATCGATGCACTTTTTAGTATCCAACGAACAAAGAAGTGAATAATGTGAACTGGCGTCGAAGTATTTTCAAGAAATGAAGGAAGGAAAAGTGGAAGAAAGTAGTTCTTAATTGGAGGTGCAACAGGAGATGACTGGAACTGCCACAAATTACCATTTTCTAATAAAACAATCGGCCACATCTGAGATTTTTACACAAAATTTTGCCCCTTTTTATAGGCATATCTTTGATTACCAAATTGATTTTTTCCGATGCGCAAAGTTATAGAACTCATCATTATTCCTACTCTTGCCACTAGTAGATATCCAGATGGTGGGTGGGCACCATTCTCCACACAGCTCCTCGCCGACACACAGCTTACAGATCGAGACGTTCTGCGCCGTCCATCTCATGAGCTCTTTCCACGCAGCTGTCTTTCAGAATGGAAAAAAGACTTTCAGTAACAAAGATAAACTTTCAGGATATTTTTTGCTGCGCACTCGTCGCTCTCCTCTCTCATGGGGCCACTCGTAAATTTCAAAATTCTCGGCGAGTGATCTTTAGGTTTTATAGATAAGAACTAGGGAATTTCTTGGACGCATGCTGAGAAGTATTCATAAGTGTCATTACGAAAGTTTCGGTAATTTTAGCATATTAGCTATTTGCTGACCACTTAAAGTTGTTGTTTGCGAATTTTCGCTACTTTTATGGCTTTTAGTTGCGTACCTCCAAAATTTTCGTCCGAAAATGGAAACCGATAAATGTGAGTGACCTCACGAAGTGAAAATCGATCGAAACCGAGAAAGCCGATCCGATACAAGTGATCCGATCAAGCCGTGAAAAATGGAAAGAGAACACTCATACATGGCACATCACATCATCATCTTTCGGCTAGATTCAAAATATGGAGGAAACCAAAAACATTTTATGATGTTCGCAGGCGATCGTTCAAGCATCTGATAGTTAAACAGATTCATTGCTCCTATTAACCCATTCCGATAGCGAATTCTGTCAAGTTGGGCAACTCTTTGGTAAGACCTCTTGTAAACTCCAAACAACTAAACGTTCGAGTGGCTGGAGCTCGAAAGCCGGAATAATACGTTCTATGCGAATCACAAAAGGTTGTACAGCGAATCGCCTGAAGCGGTTGAAAGTTCAGACGAAAGAAGTTTATAAGGGATTATCTGATGACTGTGTCGACTTGAGATTATCTCATAGAATAATACCATTAAAGCTCCTTTGCATCAAGGCGGCAACAATGCCGAATGCTGCCATCAGACTTCCTCCAGCAAAGCCAGCGAGCAAATTTGCTGGCGTCCAGTAGGGAAAGCGTGCCGGGGAATGTCCCGCGAATGTTGGCATTAGTCCTAAATATCATTCTGATATGTGATATCACTCTGATCTGGTGTCATTCTGACATGGTATCGTTCCGATATATTATTCTGATAAGACATCTACGATGTGAACTGCAATTTACATGGAAGATTCCTAGCTTCAAACCCAACGTGCTTTGATTGGCATTTGGATGGCCAAACGTTTTGAGGGGACGGTTACAGCTAAGCTTTACAGATGAGTGAAGTGTGTCAGCTGAGTAGAATTACATGTGAAATGTGAATTAAAGTTTAAAATTTCTCGAAAAATATCGACACCGATCAAACATGAAGAGAGATTACCATTCTGAAGCGATCGATACTATCTTCAGTACAACTTTAAGATGTGGAACTCGTTACATTGAAAAAAAACAACAAGGAAATATGATGATTTGTTCCCTAGGAAAAATCTTTTTGTCATATTTTCAACAACAAACAATTTCATTTTGCGTGCCAAATTCGCATAAACGGTTGAGTGCCAAAAGCAGTTAGTTTTCTAATATCTAAAGGCACTCAGCACTCACCGTACTCACTGAGTGCTTCACCAGTAACCTCAATATGAAATTTCTCAGCGACTTATCGCCTCTCATTGACGCCAATCGCATACAAACTATGCAAATTTTGTTGAGTGCCAAATATCTTAGAACGTAATTGCGTGATTTTTCGATTTGAACCTTTCTTAAAACATATAAAGATAAAGAAGCGTATAGACCACTGAATGAGTGCAAATCGCTTAACAATGAGATCAGTAACAAGAACATTTGCAATTCACATACTAAAACAACAATACACGGCTTACCGCTCATTGAAACGTAATTGAGCTCTCGGCCAAATCTTTGAGACAATTCTCCTGTTTGTCCAAAACCCGTTATTCGTGCTACTATTAGCTTTTCGTTATCCTGAAATGGTTATCTGAGCGACTAAATTGACTTTTCGATACTGCGCATGGTAGTAGCGATCACGATGAGAAAAAGATAGGAAACAGTTGAAGCTAATCGTGCGTTGAGCTTGATGGACATAAATTAAATCGTAGACAATCGAGAATAGGCTTGAAATCAAAGCATGCAAAAAGCTTAAACAATGGATGAGTGGTAATGTCTGTAATGGTCTCTTATGGGTAGTAATGTTTACTTTAAAAGTTCTTAAATTTTTTTTGACTGCGCTACATCTTCCAAGATTCTGAAGGCAGTAATGCCGTTCGGTGCATAAAACAAAAAAATTGGGCCCAAGTAAATGGAGTTCGAATTAAGCCGATAATAAAACGACTGGAAATACGATTAATGGGATGGCAAGATATGTGCTTTGGCATCTCACCTATCCGATTAGCTGGTTTCACAAACTTCATACAAATGACAACTACTTAAATTTTTTTCCTTCCTAGCCGCTCGTATAAGTCTCTTACTAAAGATTACTATTTCTATTGCCCATTTAATGAAGTATGTAAGTTGGCCGGTGAAAATACATGCAAATTTTTTCCTGCCTTTAAGGGCGTGTGGCTAACTGCTTCCAAGATCGGTGATCAGGCTTGAAATTAGAAATAGGGCCTAAGTTTATGACCTAAGCTTAGATCGTATCTGCACAGTTTCCAACGCAACAGAGAGGTGAGCACACACACACACTCATATATGCATACGAACAGATGCGACTTCGCCGCAACGTTTTACTAAGATGCAGAAAAAAAAGGTGGCAAAACAAGGCGATATCGTACGCCTCTGAATCAGCTTTACTCTTTCGACAAAGGGCCTTTCTAAGCATATCAACTAAACCGTTGTTTAGAAATGGGAATGGTGAAGTGCTCACTTTAAGCAACTGCAGTGGATCAAGCCCAGCTCGTTCGATAACTCCTGGCCTATACGGATCAAGTAGAACGTCACTCTCGAGACACAGACTGCGCACCTTCTTCACATCTTTTGAATCTTGCATATTTAATACATTTAGTGTTTTCCCCCTGGTAAGGCGATATTCCAGTAGTTCGCCTTCAGCCTGAAATTCTACTGAAACTTACTAAGAAGTCCATATTGCATTTACTCCGAACGGATGAATGAGTAAATGAGTGTAGCACGACTGGTCGATCAGAAACCTTTAAGAACAAGGAAAAGGTGTGTATGAAGAGATGCCTCCGAAACAAATCGTTTTAAAAAACTCACATGTGTAACAGTTAAATAACGACGCAATTTCAATGGCAAGTGCAGAGCGGCCAATGCAATGTCAAAGTCGACGCTCGGTTGCGCGTTCATTGAGAAGTTTGGTTGTTTAAAAAATTTCCTTCCTTTCAGATCGACTGAAGAGGAAATTAACTGATTTTGATGAACCATCATACTGCGAGGTTATGAGCTCATTTACTAACAAGTAGTAAAAGCGGCGAATTTTAAGAGTTTTATCTTCAAAATATTGTACGATATCAAATGTTTCGATTTGGTTGCTTAAAAGTTACTGAAATATGCGCAGTTAGCAGTTGTAGTTTATGATGAGTGCGAGTTTTTGTTTTTGTGATGTTTGTAGGGTTTATTTGATACCGCGAAGCCTTTCTTTTCAACGAAAATATTTGAGCAGAACGAATTCGACCGTTTCTCTTCGATACTCGAACGAAGTGAACCGATTGTTTTGAATAAAATGCAAATTTGCCCGGAAATTAACGGCATTGTCTTGATGTTTTAGAGTCTTTTAAAAATTAAATGACAAGAAATTTGAAGATTCGTCTTCGACAGAGATAGATGGTACCTTTTTTATAACGGTAACATCAGCACCGAAATCGGCTAGAATCAACCCGCAAAATGGGACGACAGCTACACCTGTCGGAATGGCCGGAATACCGCTCAATTCGACAACTTTAATCCCCTCGAGCGGCAATCGTTTTGTTTTTGTTGCGCCAAAATTCACGGTCGAGCTTGCTTCAGATGCTGTTGATCCAGATACCGATCTCGTCGCGATAACAAGCAGCTGTGAGACAATTCGTCTTGTGCAGTGCGCTGCCATTTGAAAAATATAGTCTGAAAATTGCATTAAGAAAGCAAGCGGTTAAACTGAGGCAGGCCGTCTATATTGCCGCTTTGTAACGTAAACAGAATACAACGTGAAGCTTCTGATAAAATTCGGGGGATTTTATGAAGGTGATCAAAATTTCTGTGGGGGACTTTTTTGTTTTGAAAAGTAAATTTTAATTGTCATTGAAAAATGCAAATTAAAATTTTTTTAAGATGTATTTTCTCCAACAATCATCGCAGAAATGTATCGACAACAATTTGCGGCAATTCAATTCTAGCAAACCATCGAGGTGAAATCACGCAGGCACAGCTGAAGAGGTAGTCAGACAAATCGCGAAAGCCGGA
>JPKZ01002585.1:698132-714576 GCA_000803305.1 Toxocara canis | reverse complement strand
CCTGTTGCACTCGGCATATTGTTTATGGAACAAGCAACAAAAACTGATTTCAGAGACAACGAACTTCATCAGGTGGCGTCAAAAAAACCGGGAACAACCGCGTTATCACCCGGAAGATCGGGCCCAAACGCACAAGATGCTGTCTTCACGCAGAACCACAGTCAGTGTTATTAACTAAAGGCGGGACAGTTGGCTGCAACGATTTGGAACATTTCGTTTGGGGTGGTTAGGAGATGGGAAAGTTGTTACGGGCAGTAAGTGGGCAGAAGAATCAAGAACAACGTAGGACATGTAATGACCCTCCTTAAACGTAGGGCGATACAGCGAAAAAAAACGTTGCGTAACGCTGTTATTTGTGAGAAAGGTGGTCCTTTAAGAAAGAACAAAAGAAGCAGCACGTGTCCTTCTCGTCTACATTATGCGATACAAAAGGGCACCGAAATCGGATGAAAGGGATGCGGCACATGCTCCTAAAAACCGTTTCACGGTCCACGGGGTAATGTACATCGCAAGCACCAATCATGACACGTTACCGTAGCGCCACCTCGAATGTGCAACCTTACTGGCGACATCCCGAAGACCACGATAGTTGCTCATCACGTAGTTCGCATCCATTGCATACGTACGGGTCAAGATTTATTCAACAGATACGACACCCATATAAACAATGCCATTTAATCAGGCATTAATGGTTTCCTGTTATGTTCTAGTTTCCTTGAATGATTCCCTCGAATAAAGCTCCTTAAGGATTATATTCTCGATAATGTCCGTCCCTTCGGAACCCCACAAAATGCACATCATTTGGGAGTTTCACCTGAGGATAGAGATAAGAGCTGGGACCGAGGTTTTGATATGAGCATTCGTTAAGATGAAACTTCCGGTTTGGTGTTGTGGCAGTTTCAGTTAAATACCAAGTTTCAGAGGTGAACAGTGGCGAACAGATGACACCTGATACCAAAGCGAGTCACTACTGCTTTGAGCATTGGAAACAACAACGAAAGCTCCACTCTAAATAACTGTTTTATTTGCATGAGAAAAATTTGCGTACATGTAAAGAATAAAGAACTGCTAAACAATTGCCACTGTGATTTGATGGAAGTGCTCTCTCGCGAATTTCTATAAGTTCATTCACATATCTGCTATGAGATCTCGAAACCGGTCCCATCACTGCCATCTCAAAACGTATAGTCCCCGCCCCTTCTCAGCACGTATTAATGCCCCTCTCCCGTTTTGAGCATATCACTGGACTTCTTCTAGCATTCACGCCGTACGTTACGCTGAAACAACAAAGTATAGAACAGCGTGAATTTTCGATATAGTCACATGTATATCAACTCAGCCAAATAGTCCACCGATTCCGTTAAACTGGTTCGGAACCCTGTTTTAGTAATTCTGAATTTTCTCCTCATCCTGACAAGAACGATCTGCCTTTATTACATCTGACTCCTTCAAAATTCAGGAGAGATATACTGTGAAACTGGAAAGTGAGGAACCACAATTTTTAAAGAGATCGCATTTTCGAGGGGAATTATATGGGGATTGGATTTTCGAGCTTCGACACCCTTGAAAAAAGTTGTGCATTCAAAGGCGAAATTCCTGTACAACCGCTAAGTCCGAAGCATAGAAGAGATGGGCGTTACAAAGTTCGGCACTTACGAAGTGTGTATTCGAAGGATACGACCAATTTCTGAAATTCTACGATCGTTATCGCACACATGCAAGCTGGCTGTGCCTAATAAGTGTGCTAAATTGATTCCGAAACGATACGTTAGTGATCAATAGTGATAAGGGAAACATAAATGGTCGCGTCCATCGCTCATTTCGATTGACCCTTTAAAAAATATCACATCGTTTTATGTAAGTCACATGAACTTCTGGGCAAAACAAAACGACATTCATTACCAGCAAAATAAGATCAAATGATTTTCAGTAATGAAAATGTTGTCCACTAGCACGATTGAGTGGTACTACTCACCAGCCTATTGTCGCGTTGAGCTAATGATATGCGTATGGCGAAAATCAAAAGTTAAATCAACTCAAATTTTGTTAGATCGCAAAAGGTTCAGAGCTTTTAAGAAAATATTTATAGGCGTTACGCCACGTACGCATATCGAATAAAACATTAACCAACCGCAAACAATATATGCATCGATTAAAACTTTTACAGCAACTTAAAAAAATAAAACATCAACAACATACATCAACAGTTTTTCACAGATATACTGCATATATGCGTCTATGATCAGTGTTCAGTAAAAACACTCACATAAACACTATTGTTTGCCAACTGGTACGCCACCGCTCTCTCACACATGAGAATGAAAAGGAAATTGCTGTTGTCAGAACAGACAGAATGGCAAGTGACTGAAAAACTCAATCGAAATCCCCATATCCGACAAAACTGATTGTTTTTCAGACATGCTTTATCGACTATGCAACTCCCTTCCACGTTAAGTAAACTCCTCCCAATCAACAAGTTTCATTCCTCCCCCCCTCAAAAAAAAAATCAAACAAAGTCTTAATGTGCTTGGAAAATCCCCCAAGCTATTTTTCGAAAAAAAAATCTTAACTCGACAGTGAAAATTTCAGAATGTTTATAATCAATCCGCTATGTTTACGATGAAATAAAACAACGATGAATAGTTGTGCCTAATTTTCACCATTCACCCGATCCCTACACCGTCAAATTCCAAACTACTTCAAAACTTCAAGAGCATCATTCATGTGTCTATTGTTCTCTTTTCTCTTGCCAAAATATGCTTGAACCTACGGCCACAAAACAAAAGCGAATTCTCATTAAACTAAACGAACAAAATTTAAGCACAATGAGGAGGACAAGACGAGGTGACAGCAAAATAATATTACATAGCGCAGTGCCGATAATATCGCCTTAAGTTCGGTTCTCAAACATTCATTATTCAAAACTATCGCTCAATTTCAGCAAACTATAAATGCTTGTTAGGCCCTAGTAAAGCGAAACAATTCCTTGCCTTCAAATACGCCATATGATGCTCACTTCCTCTCAACGCTTGATCAATCCCAGCGTCCCTCTCATAAATTCCATTTCTCTTTGATAAAAATATCACGAGGATCAGAACAGGATCCAAAGGTGTAATAAAATCCACACTCTCGCCTCATAAAAATTCTTCAAGTTTTAAAATCATAAGTGCTTAAGAATAAATCCAAGTAAAACTAACCTCACTTTTCAACTTTATCTAGGAATTTCTTTGACCTACGTTTCTTTTCTCCCCTCCCTTTGCCAAAACGAGAGCATGCATGCTATCTGAAACAGAAACTACGATAAAACCTCAAAGACGAATCAAACACTTGACATATAACAATGCAATGCAAAAAGTCCCATAAAACAAAATAAAATCATAGCAGTGTAAACGCCATTTTACCTCCACACGTGTTTGTTATGGTAGCAGTCAGTTATTGCTGCCGACAAACACCGACAACGTGATGATGCACGTCACCATTTGGTCGACGTTTTCGCGACGTATATCAACCATCACCGTGAAAACCTTACCAACTGCTGCCGTCAACGCGCCCAAGTGTTCATCAACATCCACAACAAAAACATCACATGTAAAACATATATGTACATATAAGTATATAATATATATGCTGAAGTTCAACCATACGTTTATTACAAAACGAACCCCTACATTACGCTCTATGCAAAACTACAACATCCCATCAAACATTACAATATACCACCACCGCAACCAAACAGTTCATGTTCCAGTAAAATATGCCGCACAACGGCTGCAAAACCAAAATTTAACAACTGCCTACTCGACAGCAGTAAGGCGACTCAATGATATTCTTGGGTGCTCAATTCAGAACTCAACTCAATAATCGTAAATGAACTCGAAGAACTCAACAACTCAATGATCGACATTCTTGGCGGAGAATTACGCTTGCTTACTATCGTTGAAGTTACCAATAACAGATAACCAATATTACGCTGCGTATATCAAATTCATTTAAGCAAAAGACAACGTTTCTGGTGCCAAACAAATACCTCAGTGGTTGCTGGTAAATCTCTGTTAGCCTTCAACAGTTCAAAATGCGGTGTATTTTCTTAGCGTTTCCCGAAATAAAAGCACGCAAAAGAGCACAGTGCTGACGTGGCCATAGAGCGCGATCGCTTTCTGTGGAGAATCAACTCAAAAGCAGCAAAAACACTTCAAATATCGATATAAACGCTCCTACCGTTAAGGGAAGATGCAGGACGACAAAAATTCAAATAACTCAATATACTCAAATGACATTCAACTGCGAAATGAGATGACTAATTTGTAGCAGTGCAATGAAATAGCATTCGAAGCTGAGCGCACTCAACAATTACCTGACGTCTAGCTGCGTCTCAACTCGCCTCCGTCCCCTTTCGATAAAGACAGTGCACAAGATGGCCATTATTAACTCCCCATTTTAAGCTCCAGATCCAAAACTACATCGCACCTCATACAATTATTTGAACTTCTTCATTTCATTCCACACTTATAAGCCGCATATAGCCTTCATGGAAGCTTTAGAAGCTATCAAGTTCATCGTGTCAGCGAAGGGGAGAGGCGCAATTCAAGACTGTATGGCATAAATGACGGAAGTGCATATGCGAAACTTGTGATTGTCAAAACGCTTTCACAAAATCATTATGGAAGATTTTAAAAGCGCAGTCGATACTGAGGCAGTGATCTTTAAATTAGTGCACATAAGCAGCACTACAAATTTCATGTTCCCAAACAAGCAGCATTAAATAAACTAACGCGAGTTCCTTGCTTTACAAAAATCCTGAACAGCCGATCATGAAACGTTCTGCACTGCCTAAATTCGAAATGCCACGGCTTCCCAATCTGCTTACACGCATGCATGCAGAACAACAGTAACAATAGCCAAAGCAGACACTAAATTTTATCGCCTGCATAACAAGTAAGTGGATAAAATGCAAGATCAAGGTTACCGTAAACAATGCCCAGTCGGTACCAGCCCTACCGTATCGTGTCCGTCGTGTTGAATCACACCGTTTACATACTCCTGAGGAATTAGACGATGACTTCTTGCTACTGCTTCTTCTTCTCCGTCTGCATAGCCAACCACCAGTGACATCGGCTGGACGCCTAAAACTCAAAAATAACGTTAAAAAAATGGAATGTTCATAAAAACAAAAGTCAAAAGCATGTGACCTTAAGGAAAGCCAACTTCAAGCACACTAACAACCTTAATTTTTAGTTGACTTTATCAAGGATTATCTCTACTGTAGTTCCCCTAGCCTCCATCCACTACATCACCTTCTATTTGGACGTGTCGAAAAAAAGCTTCCCCACCCCTCCCTCCCACGATATAACCCCTTCCTCAGTAGTACTGCAGAATTTTATTGTGATAAGTTCAATTCAGCGGAGGCCGATATGAACAACTAACAACACTCCTCCTATGTCAATCATCTCCATTTGCCTCTCCAAAAAGCGGAACAGCACCTGAATACTATTTCACTTAAGAATGTATATGAAAAGTTGTTTAAAACCCTGTATGTTTCTAGAACTATTTGCTGGCATATTCGAATGAATTCATGATGAAGACATTATCAGCTGGCATATTCGAACAAATTCATAATTAAGACATTATCAAGATTATTGATAAAAAGGACAAAGATAAAGAGAGACAGCGAGAAGGGGGCGGAGATAGAGGTGGAGTGGAGGCAACAATCTTCCCTCTCATTTTTTCGTGACTCGTGTCAGCCCGAACCGGAAAGACGTGGAATGAGGAGTAGAAAAATGAACAGAAAAAAGCTGCAACAATTGTTGACTAACGTTGCGAAATAGAGGCTGAATGTGGTGTAATGTGGTGGCTGAGATGATTTGCAGTTATTGGACCGGAGCCGAGTGCTGTAACTACACATCGCTGCTCGGGAATCATCACCTCGTCACACTCTAAACGCACACCTGCAACTTGCAATAAGCATCAATTCTTCCTAAGCCTTCAATTAGTAAAGCTTATTTACTCATTGATCATTATTAATTATAGTTTTTTTACATAACGACAAAACTCTATAAAACCTTTGCACCAAAGAGTCACAGTTCGAGTTCCACTAACAACGTAAAAACGTGCAGTCCATTTTCGATTCCTCGAAGAAAATAGATCTAAAAAACGGAGAGTTTAAGTTCATTTCGTTATGTACCAAGTGAACTCGAACGTATAGATGGGTAGATAAGATGGACAACAAACCTTCCGAGATGGAGCTACCACGTTCAACGTCGGGTGCGGTCTCATCTTCGTCCATTCTCTTAACCATTTCGTTGGTGTCCTCTGCTCTTGAAGCTTGATCTAAAATATGCAACAAAAAAACGATGAAGACATGACGCTTCAACAGCTGCACACGGATGAGCTTATTGACCCTACGCCACCTCTCGAAGTGACGGAAGGCAGGCCGCAAATTCTACACCAATTTTGGGCTGACGTCACAACTGGTTCAAAAAACTGAAAAAAACAGTGAAAAAGAATGGATGCGAAAAACAAAAAAGTCAATAACAAAAACGTAAAGCTATGAAGCTGGAAGCTGCAGTCGCAAACATGTCTGAAAATTGCAGGGTTCATGAGGAAAGGGGAGGGGGAGGGGGAATATGGATGAAGTTGAATGCCCGGAAAGGAGTTTCGTATACGGTACTACATGAGTAAGCTGATTTTGGAGCTCAACCTCCCATGCGCACTCTCTCTATCCCTTCCTTCATACAACTCCGCCTCCAATAAATATACCAAAACAGAACAGCACCTGGTAGAATGGAGTTGACATCTGCAAGTGCATCAGCCGTTTCTTGCATTTGAGCGATTCCCTGGTTGGCAGCCGTCATATGCTGAATACACGACATCGAAAAAGCACTCAGACGTGTCGGTGCGCCAGAAGGTGAAGGTAGCGGGGAATGCGATGACTGCGACGATGCTGGTCTATGACTGGATGGCCCTATCGTTGCTTGAAGCAGCTGTTGCCCATGATTTCCCGCCGACGACCCCTGATTCAGGCTATTCGCGACTGGTGCCACCAGCCTTACCGCGGATGATCCACTAACTGCATAACCGGATTTTGCCGATGAAAAAGATTGCCTAAAGCTACGACATTTAGGAGCACACGTATATGTTAAGCATAAACTGTCTCCTGCTTCTCTTAAAGTTTTTTGGAAATTTCTAACCAAACCGCAACAGTTTTTTAATGCCCACAGCATAATAACAAAATTGAATGTGAACTAGCGAAAACGCTTAGTAAGTCATTAAAATCTTCCACGTAAACAACAACGAACTCCCCCTTCTTGTAATTCCAAGACGGAGGCTGATTCGCATATCAGAATAACAACAGGAAACAAGAATAAAAAATGATTAAAACAATAAAAGCTTAAGAACGCATTCAGGCCGACTAATGATCGCTACAAAATCTAAATTTTCTCAAATAAATTTTTGCCCGCTATGCATCTTTGATTACTCTGATATACCTAACTAGGTTAACATAGACAACAAACGATAAACAGTCATTTAAAAACATGTTTTCAAGTTTATAATAAAACAGTCTGCATGGCGTGCCATAATCGTCAAATAATCTCACCACCTTCAAAATAGCAAACCAAGTGAATTTCACGTTTCATACAGTCACAACTCAGAAGACAGCAAAAGAGAGATATGAAACCTCCGAACAGTTCTGAGCTGTTGGTGAGCAGCAGGTACAAGCACAGGCGCCTGAGTACTGTAGTCATGGCCAGCCATGTGCTGCACCTCTCCAATCTGGCCGTTCTGAGGTGAATGCGACAGCTTCTCAGGAATTGCAGTCGAGGCTGAAGCACCTGCTGCCGTGAGACCATTTCCAAGGGCTGATCCCCGTACCGTAATACCCATGGCTGCTGCCGATGGATTACCATAATATGGCCGAGTCGGGTTACTGTATGCTGATGCAGCCTGTGATGACGAGACAAAGAACTTTGTCGCAGTTCCAGGCCTAAAGCGGATGTTAGCTGTTGATGACAAATTCGTCGCATACAGGCTTCGGCGAATACCACGCCGCGACACCTGCACCTCAACTAACACCATGGCAGCAAGGACAGACGATTCCGAGATGGAAGCTAGGAATCAAAAAATTGATGAATTGTTCACCGGAACACCTCTAACGATACAAGAGACACATGCAGGGAAAAAAAACCCTTTTAAAAGAACAATCCAGTGCGTTAATGAGCATTTGCAGACCAAAGAAATACTTCACGGAAGCTTAGCTCTGAACCTAAGACAGAAAGCCCTAGTCATTCATCTCAACCTTTCCTTTCAAGAATCACATATGAGTGTGCTTTGAATTACTTTAAGAGAACGAATATGCTCAGCCTGAGTCAAAAATTCGCTGCTAACTCAAACGTGCGGTGCGAGTGGCGAATTATTTCATAACTCTGAATACCCCACCTCCTAGTGCGAACGCATAAGCCCTGCGCCTTCCGTTTTAGGTGAATCGTAACCCGCTTATTTAATGCTCAACGGATCATTTCTCAGCCGTTATTCTATACGCTTACCTGGATAACGGTAAACAGAAATGATATGAGACAGTGGGAAAGGAACAAACCTCATATACGTTCTCGGCGCTGGTAGCTGAGCCTTGGCCAAACTCGAGGCACTGACCAACGAACGTGCGTACACAATTGCACCATTCTCCGATGGTGAACACTGTTCGCCACTTGCGGACGTCGTCCTTGCCCTCTTAATCAGCAATCCTAAAAGAACAACTTACAGATGAAAAAGTCTGATGTTGTTTAAAGCGAAAACAGAAAAAAACAGGCTATACCAGGTGATGAAATAGCATGTTGCGTGTTAGTAGCGATATGTAAACGAGACACTGGAGAAGGCGTGTTAGGCGACAGAGGAACGCTTCGAGATGAAGAGGGTGCAGAACTGGAGAAGAACTGTTGCGGCATCGTTGGCAAACCAGCCACCGTGGCATTCACCATTTGTGCTGATGATGAAAACGCCGGCGCACTTGTTGGAGATGGTCGCTTCGCCGTGCTAAAACCGATAATGACATAAGTCGAGGCGCACCAGTAGCATCTCTCCAAAAGAGAGGAAGAGGAGATCCTCCAAACTTGCGAATCTTCGGGCATATGCACAGTTCATAAAACCTATCTCTTTATGCTATATTTTAAATTTCTAGATTTCTCTACGTCAACACTAACACTCCTTTAATGCCCATAAATTCTCTCAACCAATTCAAAGAAAGATGTGCTCAATGCTTAAGACCATTGCTGCATTTTGTTTAATCCGTCTAATGTTCAACCATTCAAGCAGTTATTTTGTTTTCCTCTCTCTAACAATCGTGAAGGCCTCCTCGCCGCCATCCAAATGAAACTGTTCGATCGTACCGTCTATCGGGATTGCCTCGCGGAGGTTTCCCTCTCTGACCGGGACCCACTGCCTCGAAGATGAACGGCATTACTCGCGCACATACGCAAGACGCGTTATCACGCTGCAACACGCATAAACGATTACGATCAAAAACAGGTACGATTGGTCAGTAGATGATGCAACATGCGCAGAGAAGGAAGGATGCTGGGGAACGGAGGGAGAAAGTGATTCTGCCGTGCACTGGAATCACCAGTATCGTTGAACCCTGTAATCTATAAATCGTTTGAACTATGAAAAAAAAAACTCTGGGCAACCCTTTTTCTTCAGATATTCCCTTCTCGCTTTCATCGAGTATTTATTCATGTAATCGAAAACCTACCAACAGGGATGCATTCCATTTTCTCGGCGTCGTTCACCACAAGCTTATGTGAATTGTTCAACATGTTATCACACCTAGTAGCGAAAGCATGTCTCCACTATTTACAACAACAACTCTTGCTGAACAGCTGTAAGCTTGCATCTGGTCAGCAGTAATTGCAGCAGAACGATAATCAAACCAGTGGCAACCGAACATCGAAAACTGATGAATTCACGACAGACCTTTCATTATATTTTCGGTCTATAGTTTATGCGCTTTGGTCTCGGTTCCTTATGTATGCTGACGTGTTTTATGACTGCGAAAGATACTTTATCGAGTGATCCATAAATCAATAAACCGATTATCACTATCACTGAAAGAGTCGATTAGTGCCATCAATAACATTAAACAATATCTTAACAACAAAATGAATCCTCACGAATGCGTTTCCCTATCATAAAAAATCGATTAAGAGAAAACAAAGAACGAACAAAATGAACCGGTTTCGAGCGACGTCTTCTCGGCTTTTCTTCTTCGGCTCCCGTAATATCACCTTGCTCATCGTCTATAAACCCGTTCTTCATTACCTCACGCACCCTAATTTAGATCAGTCCAATAAACTGACCTCCTAACAATGCTGATGCTGAGGTTCACATCCCACAAATTTCATCTACATGTTGTCCATAAAAGGTATGGAGGCCGAAAAGAGAGGAAAAAAGAGTAGTATGATAAGCATGAAGCCACACAATGAAACTTCACCACCCCATCTTCCCTCTCAATTCGAGAGCACTGATTCCCTACCTGCACTTTTAGCTGCAACCAATTGTGGGCTCGCTTTCGATTTCTTCTTTTTTTCTTCCTCTTTCTCTCTTTCCAAGCTATATCTTCATGTCAGGTCAACTCAAAATTGGAGCTACGACCTGCAACTTCCTTCCCTCTCAGGGAGGAAGGCAGGAGCAAACAAGTGCCTATATGGCACTGTGCACGTGTGCACCGACTTTTTCATCATATTTTACATCAAATTATAAATTGAAAGAATGTTCAAATTAAAAAACTTACATGAAGTGCTTTTTTTCTTGTCCAATTTGGTAGGACGCAATATGGCTGCTGTAGAACGCGGCAATGTTGCTCCAACTGCAGAGAAGGAAGAAGGGGGTGCAACGGGAGGTGAAAGTACCCCGGGTGGTCGATGCACCACAAAACCGTCTCCTCCACCAACAACGCCATCCATTTCAACAGCCTGCAATTTACATCTATGGCGCAGCGTCCTGATATTATTATAACAGAAAGTCGATGAGCCGGCCATTGACTGGTCAGGCTGCGAACAGTGAAATATTGGCCCTACTTAACAGTATTGTGAAGCGAGAGAGGAGTGGGACATGACACAGCTAAAAGACTTCTAATAAAGTACGCAGACAGTACAATAATCTCGCTGCATGCTAAGACAGAAACGCCCGTTTAGACAAATGCTCTCTTTCAGGGAGGGCGAATCATCGTTTTGGAGGCAACGACAAGCAAGAAACTTAAAAATACAAATTTGGAAGCGGCCGCAGAATATTTATAAGATAATATGTTTCGCCTTCTCCAACTCTCTCCCTCCGATTACGACAACGGACAGAAATGTCATCAAGAATACTCTTACTTAAAGTAAACTCCACGAATGCACAAATATTAAGCACAATAACACATGAAAAGCAGTCCATGTCAAGCACATAAACTTCATGGCTGGTGATTTAACCGCAAAAACACGATACGCTATTTCGGCTCTTTCTTCTGGTGGATCGTGAGACAGCCGCCATAAAAGCTGCTGTTTTTAGAGACTTGCAGGAAACTTTTAAAAAAACTGTGATGGGGGAGGAGTTAGAAGGGGATGAAGCGGGAAGGAGGGGAAAGAGGGAGAGACCACAATTATGAGTTAACTCAGCGGACATAAGTGTTTTCTTCCAACAACAACAAAAAAAAAAACGGTTAATTGCATCCCTTCCTCCTTGCCTCTCTCTCTATCACCTCTCATTCTTTCACTTGTGCGACACTTAACTACACTTCCACCCATGCTGGCACACTTGCCACCTCTGTTTTTCCACCTCTGTCTGAAAGCATGTTTCCAGTTAGCCGCCACAGTCTAATACCTCTTGCCCGACAACGTGAGATGTCAGATGTATCACCCTTTGCCGAATGTATCTGCGGACTGGCATTTAAAACACAGCAATCGCTACCGAATTCTGCTCCAGTTTTGCCTCTTGGCAAATCATTGATGGGACGCCGTCGGCAGTACTCATTTCCGCGCCTTTCTTTTCTGTTCGTGACGCACCATCCATATGCAAATCGTCTTGGTCTATAGTAGCGCTTATATACCGCTCCTGCTTTTCATCCTCAGTCGTTAACACCTGCAAACAAAGTTCATCTAGTTCTTATGCCGGCACCATTCCTCCCTTGTCTAGAAGAGATTCCCTGCATGCAACCTCCTCCTCTGGTCTAAGGAGGCTTCGTCCCCAACCCACCAACATCGTAGCGATTGCGCATTCAACCAAACACTGACTGCACATCAATTAATGCTTCTTTTTTTCAGCCATATGCGAGAAAGGTTTTCTCAAATCATATAATAACGAAAAATATTCTTTAAAAAATTTACATAACTTCCTCAGATGCACTGTACCTATGTGTATATATATCTGCAGCCATAACTGCACTTCGCAAAACGGAATTAACTCACTGAATCAAACACGCTGAAAAAAAAATCAGGGTAGTTTCACAACTTCTCGAGCCAAACAGCACAATGTTACATAGATGAAAAGCACTCAGAAATAAATTGTGCAGGGGAGAACCCTCAGTTTGTCTTCCCTTTGTATAAATTTCATCATAAGGAAACGTCAGTTTTGTGTCCTCGCCTATTTACTCCTCATTACGATAGCACATATACACATGTGAATGTAAAAAAGCCAATAAGTAAAAGCAAATAAAAGATGTCTGAAGAGGCAAAATAGCTAACTTCGCATTTGGGAGGTCTGCTCGAATCAACGCGTGCTTTACGACCTCTTTTACCAAGAGTCGCATTCGACATTTTGTTTAGCATAGGAACTGAGTGGACTGAATTATCCGACGATATAGACACATCCACGCGTTCCTCAGCACTACTCTCCGTCTCGCGCAGTATAGCGCGCAATTTCTCTGGTACTAAAACATAAAGCATGGCAATCAGAAACGCAAAAACGCCAAATAAAAATGGAGCTGGCAGTGTTTGAGAAACAAGAAGTCTTTGGCAAATCACGTAATAATAAAAGCAACACAACTGGTTAGCAGGAAGCAGTGTATTAAGTGACAATCAGCCAAAAAACTCTTCTTTAAAGCATAAAGAAAATACCAAAAAAAACGGCAGTAATTCCGAATTCGGCTTGCACATGATTTCTCGCAGGAGTGATGTGAGCGCAGTAACATGTTTTTCTCCCAACGGACCGATGATGCGATGCTGAGAACTGAATACTTCTCTGGGACAACGGATAGGAAGAAAACTATAGTAAGCGGTATTGAAATTTGCCATGTTCCGTTAGAATAGCTTTCCATACACAATCCGAAATTTCATAGACAAAAATTAGTTGTTCCGACGCCCTAACCTTCGTGAGGGGCTGAGTTTTACTTCATAAGCGTAAACTGAATGATAATTTACTCGTCGTTGCACAAACCCACTCCATATCATACCAATTTTTCTAACGAATCGACCGTTGACTCTTTTGAACTGTCTAAAAAAAGAACGCCAAGAGCATTTAGCAATGAACGCCACTTAACGAAAGGAGTCTTTGGCAGATCGATAAGCTCGAGTAGAGCCGCTTCGGTGCTATCGATCGTCGAATTGTGTGAGTTTGCTAATTTTAATAATTGATCTGCCACATCCAAACCCTCTACGTCGTGCTCGTCATACAACGGTGTCTGCAATTCTCAAAGGTTCTCATCAAATATATGATTGCCCATAAACATACACATACACGAGATATCAATATCTCAAAAAAAAACACACACACACAGAAACACACTGACATCTGTGGTTTAATTTCGAATCGTGATGACTTATGGGTACGAAACATGGAAAGGAAGTATGGTGAAAACATGAAACTTAGTTTCCAAAAATTTACTGTAACTACTACAATATTCTTTTTTTTTATTTGAATTACGACTGTTTGCAAATTACTTAACGATGAAATTATTTGACAGCTATAAGAAATAGTATAGAAAGAAGCAAACAGTGCAAAAGCAATCACTTCACTAAACAATGGCGGACACGGAACATTGCCTATCGATCCCCATTCTGTATACGTGTCGTATGATGGATTTAACCTGAAAAGCAAAAGTTATCGTTTACTGATTTCTACAGTTCCTATAATATAATTTATTGACTGGATGACATCATAACATATTATTTTTACTGGATACGATAAATGTTAGTCGTTGTGCTTGTAAATGAAGAGCTGATTTAAACTTTAACACCAACATTGAATGTTTTGAATAAATCAAAACTAACGTATGCGCGATTCTGCACAACACATCATTATGGGCGGCACGTCGAATTTCGGACTTATAGAACGAATCGGAAATGCTGCAAATAAATACACTGGCATAAAGTCATATTCAGCTAACTGCTGATAGCAATCACAACCACCTATAAGTACTCTATGCTTCAAACTACACTTTAGAGAACAATAGTTCTCAATCGAATTGAATGTTTTATTAGGGTGAGAAGGCAAAAATTAAAATCGATCAAGTCAACAAAAGTATCTCGTTTTATTAAGAGAACCATTCACTTCGATATAATGCCTCTAATACAAGCACTAGATTACAACATGCACGGTTATGGTCAAACGCAACACTGAATTAAGCAAAACATTTGCTTGATAACGCCATGTTTTGTGGCTATATCTCCTATTAGTTTTTTTAAAGATCCCCAATACACTTCATTCATAAGACTCCTGGAAATTTAGGCGCAATCCAGTTTACGGCAAAATTTTAAACTGTACTAAATTATGATGTAATACAGCATAAAACTTTAATGATGAAAAGTTGGGAACAGTACAAACGAAAACGCTTGTGGTTGGGGTAACACTAACAAAAGAGCTGATTTGAGATGATCCAGGAGGAGTTCTTTGTATTCTGTGAGCATACCCTGCGCACGCATCGCATTCACCACACAAGAAAATGCGTCCACCTCTGAAATACTCAACATGAACGCAAAAAAAAAACTCAAAGGACCGCAATCCAAAATTAATAAAGAGATAATGATTCCATGGTGCTTTGTGTTTTCAGAAAGCAACGAAAGTAATGAGGGGAAGGGTGAAGGCGGAAAATGGAAGGAAATGAGGAAGCTGAGCCAAGTTTAGGAATTTAGTTTCTGACGAAACCCAGCACTCCCGCGTATTGCGTCAATCACCTGGTTAGCCGTGTATTAATAGAACTAGTGCTACTTCAACATTTATCAACTTGCTCTATTCCAGCACATATGACAAAATCAACGATGTCAATAAACAAGAAAAGCAACGACCATGGGAAGGCCTAAGGCCTTTTCCTCTCACATGCAGCTCATTTGTCAAAAGAGTGAAACGTTAGCGATTCATAAAACCTTTTCAGCATATCGGAAAGCGTCACTTTTTTAAAATCATCAATCACGATGATTCAACTGTTTTAAGGGGAGGCGATGGACTATTCGAAAGTCATTCCAGACAAGCGCAATTTTTAAATCACCAAAACACACATACCCAGTGACTTGAGAAGATAAGCGCAGTCCTCTTCGTCTAGATCAGCGGTCGATATACCTCGCACATTGTCTGTGCTGGTACACTCACTGTGCACGTCTGGGGCCGTCATAGTCGTTGCACCAGCCTTCTAACTCACGCCATTAGTCTATGTTTCTCTGGACCACAAAACTTAAGCTATATAAATTCAAAGGCTGGCATCGCAAACCATAGTGCAAACACCGCCGGTACTGACGTGTAAACACCGCGGTTCTCGGAATCTGAGTCACGAATCGACGCTTCTTTTGAGACTAGCAAAACGGAACCGTGCACGAAAACTTCCGATAGATCAAAAGACGAGAAGCCTTTAACATCGTGAGTAACGAAGGTTGACCAGATAACCTTTATCCTCGTTTAACGCTCAAACAAATAATCAGCAATCATTACTCAACATACTCGCAAAATACTTCAGTTAACATTATACGTTGCAGCTGCAATACTGTTAAATATGATACAAGCAATCATAATACCTTCGTGTTCACGTCTCGACGCATAGCTAACTCAACGATTCATAATTAAACTAGCCAAATTTGAGGGCTCTGACAGTGACTTTACAAATCGAAACATTATCACAGCAAACAAAGTGATCATTATTGTTGTCCGCTACTCACAACCTCACCGTCGCAGCAAACGACACATATTTCAGTGCACACAACTCTAACTACGCCCAATATACAACACAAATCCCTAATTACCCTCAACAGGTAGTCATATCGTTACGCGTGTTCGACACATGTTCGTTACTTTACTTATACTTCAGTGTGCGCACAAACGAAAGCCCACTATGCAAACGCAATAAATTTATGAGGAAATGGCTAGATGCAGCGAACAACAACGAAGGAGGGACGTAATTGTTTTAAACGCGAACACCCCGATTTGATGACAGCGACATCAAAGCGATCTTATGGGCCCATGAGATTACTCCATTCCTTAGCACAATGAGACT
>JPKZ01002585.1:686631-698103 GCA_000803305.1 Toxocara canis | reverse complement strand
CCCTAAACTGTCAAAATGTATGCATCCATATCATTAAATGAAGAAAGCGTGGGACGGCGCAAAATGTGAAGTATTTGAAAAGGAAGAAAAAGAACACTGATCTAAATGAACGCTCCAGCTAATTTCCGGGATTGCTGCTCATTGGATGTAGAGACGAATACATCTCGTGCGCACAAAAATTCGCGGAAGTTCCCACTCACGCCAGCCTCGCTCATCAGAACGAACACGAAAACCTTACCGACCAAAACTTGTTGATTCCCTCAATTTGGCATCGCACACCCACTCTCCTCCTCCTCTCCCCTACCATCACCCCTCACCGAAACTTCCTGCCCCAACACCACCACACCAACTCTCCCACTATTTGCGAACTATCGTCCAGAAAGAAGCGCTATCGCGCGCGAGTGATGCATCTTCGGTCGGAGACTCTCCATCATATGTAGCAGCTAAAAACCATATGGTCATTCATCCTCGTTTGTTGCGAATTTTCGTACGTTTCGTATGTGGGTTTCGGTACCCGTTTTACCACTTAAACTTGCTCCATCGTTGACAGTGGCACTCTTCTCTCCTAGAGTGGGGGAAAAATAAGTAACAACGCGCAGGGCATGCTCATGCCCTGCACTCGAATATGAGCGGTCCATGTCTCGCCAAGCCCAGAGACAGGAAATTTTCTTAAAATTTCCCCCTGAAGATTTGGGCGGCAAGCCAAAAGTTGAAACTACCGTATCTCGAAATGCTCGCTGAGTGTTAGGGACCGCAAACAAACGTATTCGTTGGTAACAGTCGGCTGGTTGTTTTTTTCCCGAACTTTCAGGGTAAAATTTCGTGGCAATTGATATACGTATGTAGTGCTTACGTGCCTGAGCTTGTCCTTCTAAACGATGAACATTTTGGCAAATGCTCCGATGGCTCATCTTCGGTCTATTTTCAAGTTTTGATTTTTAATTGGTTATTCTTCGACACTGAGTCATAACATAGCTGTTTGTTTTCGTAGCATCTTTTGCCCATTAATTGCCGTCTAGATTCGGCAGGGGTCAGCAGTTTTGCTCACCTTTGATCACATCAATCATAGCACTTGCATAATCTTCATGTAGAACTGAATTTTAGAGTGAAAGTGCTTAAGTCGAGAAGTCGCATGATTACATGCGTGACGCTGTTCTTGCGTTGTGCCTTCAGCGTTTCACTTCGTAGCATTTTCCATGCTTTTTGCCGAAGTATTAGCTGTAGCGTAGTTCGATGCGTATGGGAGTGCGCCAGTGGATCATTCGCCGAAAAGTATACTTTTTGTATAGACGGTGAAAAGTCGTACTGTGGAGAGAGTCGAGGTAATGTTTAGTTGTTCCGTACCATTACTACCCCACCATGCTGTATTAAATTTAAACACGGGTAGCAATCGTGAATTAACGAATTCAAGCCTTTGGCTTTACGGCATGGTGCCTATATGGCAACCAGCGGCGTTGGCATTGGGCCAAGATTTCAAATTTTCCGCGAAATCGTTAACCTCTCGATTGGAAATGGTTGCTGCGCTGCAGGACGTTGCGAGAGTTTGGTACGGTTGTGCTTCGTTTTTCTATTTGTCCATTTCACAATGTTGCACAACGCCCGTGTCCAATAAGGTTCATTTTAGTGCCAATTTCGGTAAAGGAGAGTTGCGCTCAGTGATTTTAAGTTGAAGAACGACGGGCTGCAATGAGGTGAGGCGTTCGTTTCTGCACAAGTGCTTCAGTTGTTTGTATAGTTGTTTGTTACGTTAATGGGCGTCGAAAAAAGCGATGGAGAAGGGTCAACATAGCTTTCGCAAGGTTTCATCGCTTTCGTAGAAGCATTGGTACGAAGTATGCTGCATATTTGATTACTGCTGTGATCTTGCACTGAATGACATCTTTGATGGGTTTCAAGAGGCGTCTTGTGATCATCACATGAATGGACGTTTGCTTTCCGAAACGTTTTACTTTGAATTTTACTGTGATTAGCTTGAAGCGTCCACTACCTTTCTTCTTGTTCCATAATGGCCTGTTATTAGCTTGGAAGTTGCTGTGCTTATATTTCCGCCCCCACCTCTTGCCTCTCCGCCGTATGCAGCGGCAAGTCCTCTATTCGGTTACAGTTTAAAACCTAAAGCTTTGGGAAGAGCGGTTGTACTCGATTTGCATTACGTGCGCTCTGTAGTAGTTTTCAAGAGACGTCGCTTGCAGCTGGATAACTGTGCTTTTCTTCACCATTTATTGTTTTTAAATGAGCACTTAGTACGTCTCGCTATCGTCCAGCCCTCACACCAACGTCTTCCTACCCGCTGATAATTCCAAAAAATTGTTTTAATAAGTCGTCACCGATATCCACTTTTTACCACGTAATATTTTCAGCAACTTGCGTCTTCAGAAGCGGCTTGCCGCCGACGTTTTGAAATGTGGTAAGAAGAAGGTTTGGTTGGACCCCAACGAAGTTAATGAAATCTCAAACGCAAATTCGCGTCAGAACATTCGTCGTCTTGTAAAGGACGGTCTGATTATTCGCAAGCCGGTCGCTGTTCATTCCAGATATCGTGCCCGTAAAAATGCGGAGGCGCGCAGAAAGGCCAGTTTGCACACATTTCGATTCAGTGTACTCCTCATCCGTTGCACTTTTCCCTCCTCTCCTCATTCGTTTCCCATTCGGTAGTCGTTTCAGTTAGCAGTGCTCTATTTTTTACACCGTTCCATCTGGAAAGAGAAGAAGTACTGGCAGATTCGTAATGAAAGGTATTTTGTTTGCAGGACATAATGTGATTTTTATGGGCAGCTTGAATCCCTCGTTTTTTTGAACACATGCTCTATTTCAAATGTGCCTGGTAATTAAATGCGTATCTGCCGTCGGAGGGGTATACGGCCAGGAGCTTTTCTGGTGACTGCCTCAAAAACCGACAAAATGCGTAGAGCAGTACATGGCTTCGAAGAGCAACAAAATCTTAAAACAAACGTGTTAAAGAACGACATTTCTTGAATAGGTGCGAACGATGTCTGTCAAATATAAGCGATCGCTTTACGTATGAACAGCGCATGTGAAATGTGGAAGTTCCACTGCTTCTGTTCAAAAATCGGTGATCAGATTAAGAAATTTAAAAAACACGCAATAAACTTTCAGTAGTGAACGCATAAGGTATATCGCAATTTTGCCTGAGTAAATTTGCATGCAAAGCACTTCAGGATGACCGGCGCAGATTCGACGTTAAAGCGATTCATCCTTAAATGGAGATATTTTTAACTTCCGATTTAAAACTAAATGCGTGAATGAATCCGCTAAAAGCATGGGTTGACAGCATTGTTGCGTAAATTTTGCGTTGAAAATGGAGAAAATGTTATCGATCACGAGGCAGGTGCTCCGTTGAGATATTTTATTCATATTTCAACGTACAATATGCCCTGTTCCGCCCAATCGTCGCCCCCCTTTCTCCCTCTCACTCTCCTTTGGATCCCATTATAGGCTGGCTATTAATAACCCTCTCAGTGTTTTGAGATGTCAACTTTTTAAATTTGTGGTGCCAGGGGAAGGTTTTTTTAGGGTCGTCATATGGGTCACGGTAAGCGAAGAGGTACGCAGAATGCACGTATGCCAGAGAAAGTTTTGTGGATTCGTCGCATGCGTGTGTTGCGTCATCTTCTGAAAAGATATCGTGAGGCAAAGAAAATTGACAAGCATTTGTAAGCGTCTTTTTATATTGTTTTTCAATAAGTTGTAGGGAGTAGTGCGTTGTTGGTGTTGCTCAGAGGGCACCTCATTGTTCACTCAAAGTAAGTGTAACACCGATGAAAAATTGATGGAGTGAGGTGACCATAGCACAATATGATAAGCACAACGACTTTTTATTGTCTTTTCCATTTATGAGAATTGCTTACATGGTTACTTGCTGGATTTTCACGTTTGAAACGACAACCACTGAAAGAGAGGCTTAATTTGGAGGAGCGCGTTTTAATAGACGATATCCTTGTTCAGATCATTTGTAAATTTGGTCCTGCTATAAAGCAGGGTTTGTTTAATTCTTGGGCTATGAAAGCAATTTCGTTCTTCTCTTCTTTCGCCGTGTGAATATTTTGATTATGCGCAGGTGGTCGACAATTCAGGTTTAAATTCTCTGCCCGTTAAGCTTAATTAAGAAAGTAGATGGCTGCAAATCGATGTGAGTGGTGCACAGTATTGCAGGTACCATGATCTGTATCTGCGCGCTAAAGGTAATGCATTCAAGAACAAGCGTAACTTGATGGAGTTCATTTTCAAGAAGAAGACCGAAAACACCCGTTCTAAACAGCTTGCGTACGTCATTTTACACCTTTTCGCCCACATGTGGCTAAGCTTGTGTGCGCTAAGTGCAGATTTTTCATTGGTGATGTCGTCAGGTCCCGTCGATGTCGTTTACTTCTGGCTGTGTGGAAATGCTGATTACACTAAGTGTGATAGAGGAGGGTTCGGGGCTTTTACTTATTGAATCGCGCATTGAAATGCTGGTGGTCCAAGTTACATAGGTAAGTTTGTGTTATTTCGTCCGTGAATGTGTATTTGACTCTTGATGTTAAGAGGGAGGCTTCTTCAACATTAGACAAGGGCTAGTTTAAATTTTTAATAAGCAGGAGGATTGGTCTGTTTCACATTTGTTAGATGTTGATGTTGTTCATGAGTTATCTGACGTTCCATGCTATATTTGTAACACCAACGATCCTAAGAGATTGGTGTGATTTTTTAAAAGATTTTTTTTCGTGACACTTGGTATAATTTTTTTCTTTTAAACAAGGGGATGTTTGGCCCTTTCACATTTGCAGTTCACAAGATCTCCACATCGTAGCGAAAGGAGGGGATGGAAGCAGAATCCAGCTGTGTATGGCTGCAGTTGCTTATAGCTGATAGAAATTTTTAGTAAGGATAGAATCGTTTTGACGACGTTTTTTAAGGGTATTTTGATGCGTTTCCAAAACATATTCGCATTCTCGTCCTCGACTGTAGACGGCATGATTTTCGAAATGACCTTCCGTATATGCTCGGATCTTGCAGATATCTTTTATCCTCTGATTGTTTGCTTTAGCCGTGCTTCTGGCGTCTGAGCGTCAAAAAATTCTTGTGCCAGAAATTCTGTTGAACAATCCATTAGTAAGAGATTAACACGTAACGCGCTCATTTCGGCTAAGTACTGAGTGAGCGAATTTTTTCCAGATTTTGGGTAATTTGTCCGATAAGGTTAATTTGACTGTTCTTTTTTTGATACCATTTGTTGATATGTGAATTTTGATACATTTATTAGATGTAACGTTTAATTAAGAGTTCTAATGTTGGCGGGGTAACGAAGTGATTGAGGTATTCCAAATGGGGTGACTTATCAAAACCAGTCAAGAAACGCGGAAGTAAACGTTTGATTTTTGTATGGCCGCACCATCTTATTTCTTTTTTCCTTCGCTTGGCATGGCGCGGTCTATTTCTGTTTTGTTGCATGCAGAAGAGCAGTAGGCCTTTTTTACCTTAGCAGTCCGTAAACGTTTGCTGGCAGCAGATGATGAGAAAGGGAAACAAGGGCTTCGGCTATGCGAAATGCTTTGGAACGTTTAACTGTGGAAAAGAAATGCTTAAAACTATCAAGCAGAAAGGGACCCTTTCGACTATTTTTAGCATTTTTTAAAATAACATTGTTGTTAGCGTTGACAAGAGTAGTGAATGCGTTCTCCGCTCGTCTCAGTGTCGAAGACAGTGATGGTATGCGCCAGTGCGTTTGACAACGCCGAAATGATTTCAAATGCCCAAAGTGCCGGAAAAGTGGAAGAAAAAATTCTTGAAAATCAGCTTGGGTGAGAAGCTTTCGTAGCCTTTTTGTATCCTTCGAGAACTTTCGCTTAGATTTTGTCTTCCCTTTCCCCTTCCCGTACTCTCCCCTTCTCCCCACCAGAATTTTCGAGCGCCCATCACTGCCTCCAAATATTACTGGTCTTTTTTCTAGGCCTCATCCGCATCGTAGCATTGTGTCTGCGGCAAGCAGGTAACAGAATTTTTTGCAGGGAACAGGCCGAGGCCCGCCGCACGAAGAATAAGGAGTCGCGCAAGAGGCGTGAAGAGCGCCTGGCAGTTAAACGGGCGGAAGCTTTGCGCAAGATTTCGGAAACGGAGAAGGAGTCGAAGGAGAAGGAAACCAAGGAAACGAAGCCTTCTGAGAAATGAGTACTGGTTCTTTTCCCCTCTGCGTTTATTTTTGTTAAATGCGCGTTGTTCGCTTGTTGTTCATGTCATGAAGCTAATGCACAAGTAAATATTTGTTGTTATGCTTATTTACAAAAATACAGTCTCATATGTTGGGCCTGTATTTACAGCAGAACAACCGAACATCATTACTAGAGGAACGGAACAGTGAAGGACACTGGAGATGTAGGAAGATGAGGGCGGCCGAGCTAGTTTGCAGTTGGCGCTAGGATTTGGTCTTCCAATATGGTAAGCAGTAAGGTGCCCGAAAAGTAGGCTGACGCGTTTGCCGTTTCAAAGAAGTAAAACGACTTGAAAAGGAGTTATGTAGCAGGTGATGCTATTTAGCTGATCTATTTCTCGTTTAGGACATTCTATAGTTGTATTTTTGTATTACTACGGTTGGGCAAGACGTGAAGGATAAGATGGGAGGAGGGGGGGGGTATTGGGATAGTAACATCAGGCATTACTGGAGCCTTCATCTGCTTCGAGTTCTTCAACAACTTGTTCTTCTGCCGGTATTGAACGACGTCTCGGCATGGGCAGTGGCCTTGGTATACTTGGAGTGCCAGTGCTTGACGATGGCTGTTCTGCTTTTACGTTCTTGTGCTCCTTCTTCGGTGAGGCCGGCTGGTTCTGTGGTGCAGTAGGTTCTGCACTTGTCGATGGCTGGAAATAGCGCATTTGACTGGGACGTTATATTTTCACACAGTATACCCTCGGGAATATGCGATTATCATGGTTGCCCATATATGTTGCCGGAAACACATACTTGATAAGTGAGAAGATTTGATGGAAACTGCTTGTGCAATTCCGATAAATCTATGAATGCACGACTTTTCATCGAGCACTGCTCAATCGAAATCTTATGACCCTTCAAATAGATAAGCCAGTAAGTAAAATTATACTTCGATTTTAAACGCCGAATTGGCGTTTATGGCGTTTACTGACAGACGCAGATATCAACCAGTGGAGGTGATGAATTTAAATAATGGTTCATTTGTAGCGCTGGCAGACGTTCCAAATGCTGAGACTTTCACGGGTGATCCCGAGAAAAAGATGGCGAGATTGGTGGAAAACCAAGAACTGGTGAGTTTCGAACAGTCATTGGTGAGGAAAAAACCAAAAGGCTGTTTGGATTTTGGAAGCGCGTCAAATGAACCTATGAAAAAAAGCATGGGATCAATGTACTAACTTTGTCCAAGGTCGATTTCAGGTCAAATTTGGGCAGAGGGAATTCGGATATCCTGGCAATCGACGAAGGTATTACATCATAGCCGTACTTCTTCAAGTCCTTCAAAACGACGTTCATCGTAACGTTGACAAAACCTTGGCTTCGAACTCTCGTCACTGTAATTCGTACAGTCTTGTACTTTGCTGATGTCCAGCGATGTTAGTTACTCGTAAGAGTTGGCTTTCACGTAACTTACTACGAAGTCATTGCCCATTTCTTTAAAATCCGCGTGGTTCTTGCTCACCCACACCAGATGTGTTTCGTTCACTTGGGATGAACGCTTTTCGCGTCCCGCATTCACTCCATTTGCATAGTCTAGCCTATCGTTTTCAAATGCAGCCATCCCGTTCGCCATTTATCGCGCCCAATTGCGAAGAAAAAGAATTCCTGCAGTTTTTAATCCTGATCAGGTACACTATCGGAAGAAACAGTTACTGGCATCGCTACAAAGCTACGCTCACCATTTTTCATATCGGATTTAATTCCCCCCACATTTTCCCCCCATTAGACCGGCTCCACTTGATATGTTGTCGAATTCAGGCGGCTAAAGTGCATAAAACATGTAATAGACCCATTCCCTATCCCCAGCACTAAACATCACTTCACACTACCTAGATGACACTCGACCTCCGACATTACAGCAACGTCAACTTCCATTTACACCTATGGACAAATAATTTAAAGCTTTTGCTTTTTTAGGGTTTTCGTCGCGTATAGGAGATGCTAGTGATCGACTGAGTTGCTAAGTAGCCGATATTTAGCGATGACATTCACTGTGATGTCAAACGTTGATGTCCAACATCATATCAGTTATTGACTAGAGACGATGAGGTATCGAACGAGTCCTTTCCTCAACGCACTGTTCCTTTGAGCTGAATAGTGACACGTTGTGGTGTAAAGATGTCGTGGGGAGTGAAATGTAAAGTTAAGTGAACGATCCATGCTGACTATCGGCCAAATTAAATAGTAGATTCGATTCTTTAAGTGGAGTTGCCGAGTCAGTTTTAAAAGTGCTCCAAGGTGATCGATGAGAAAAATGAAAGAAATTAAAGTATTTCCTTAGGTATGTGGTATTCATTTGCAACTGAAAAATTATTTCTTCAATGTGTCAAAAACAACGCTGAATATTTATTTGCTTACCGTGTCGTCCATTAGCTGAAGTCACAATGCGAGGGTCGACAAATTCGGCTCGCTTGCCGGTGATCCAAGCAACGAACTTCTGTACTGAGGTGCTCGCCTCGGGTACAAACATTGCGATGCGTCGAACACGTCTACAATAAGAGAACAACTGCCTTTATGATAGAACAACTGCCTTTACAGTAATACCTGACCGTCACTACGACTCTTTACATGAACTCTTCAATGATCGCTTCCCATGCTCCGAAGAACAGTTGTAGCGATGTGGATATGTTGTTAACATAGGACGATTCCCAAATTTGGATGTAAGGTTGTGATTGGCAATAACTGATTGTGATTGGCAAGGAAGAGTGGGCAGGCCGAATTTTACGCCTTCACAAATCTGCTATCCCCATGAGAAGTGTAACAGTTGTTTTTTTCGTTCTGAGCAATCAAAACCAAAAAACCGTCTAAGGCTTGTATGATACATTACGCATGCAAGCCAGAGCGATACGGTCATCTGGAAGTTTCCGTCGTCGAGCTTTACGAACATTAAACATTCAACATGAGAAAGAAGCGGAAATATAGTGATAAAATCTTCAGGCGAACTCATAAGTGAAAAAGACATTTTGATTCGGAAACGGACGTGAAAAGGTGATAGCGGACCGACTAAGTAAACATTTGCTGGAAGGTCGCTGAAATACTGCGAAATGCGTTTGAAATGAGTCATCGATATATATATATATATATATATATATATATATATATATATATATATATATATATATATATATATATATATATATATATATATATATATATATATATATATATATATATATATATATATATATATATATATATATATATATATATATATATATATATATATATATATATATATATATATATATATATATATATATATATATATATATATATATATATATATATATATATATATATATATATATATATATATATATATATATATATATATATATATATATATATATATATATATATATATATATATATATATATATATATATATATATATATATATATATATATATATATATATATATATATATATGCATTTTATTTCATAGGGAAAAGAAAGTTTTACTAATCTGCGACAATATACCTTCCGGGCACCGTTGGAATATGAACGGCTCCATATCCTCGGACGACATCGTTGCCGAAGGTGTCTGACCCATAGCAGCTTAGCAATAGTTGTGGCCCTAACAAAAGTTGCTTTTAAATATCACCAGGCTACCAAGCGCTGTAGTGATCTTTAACATTATCCTTGCCAATATCCACAACCATTACATTAGCTAGATTTGTTGATAGCAGGCATCGATCGCCTAACAATGGCTCATCTGAGCTTTCTGAGCTAACCAGCCACCAACTACCATAGTTATTCGGATTCATCGCCACGGCCTTTTTTGGTTAAAAACAACATCTGTTAAAGACCAAGTGTTGCGACAATTAAATGCAGTTCGATTCTTTCTTTGCTTGTTAAGACGTCTTTTGTCTAAAAACTATAGCAGCAGTATATAAGCAAATCATATACGCTTGGTAAGGTGAAATGCCCACGACCCGCGGTCTGAGTTCATGCCGGATCTTTATTAGCATCTAGAAATACCCCACAACAGCTGTTCTCTACTGTTTTACTGCCTCCTTAATACGACTGTGTTGATAAATAATTCTTCGAATTCAAAATAGCAGCTACAAATCGTCCCCACCTGCCTCGCTAAGTGCCATCATTTTGCCTAATGGTTTCATTTCAACACTTAGATATTAGATAGAACATTGATGTAGAATGGTGATATTAGATAGAATACCCGAATGCTATCAGTGAAGAATTTTGTACCGGCTTCTCAGAGGTTTTCCTAACGTTTCGCAACTAATTCGCTCCTCAGAGATCGGATGTCGGCAGCGAAAGTGCAATTTGTGAATTTGGCGTAATTCTATTTTTGGCAACTCTTGAGCGAGTGGATGAAACACGGTACAACTGCTGCAGTACAATTTCTGAGGAATCATCACCATCAATAAGCTCATCACAGCTGAAAGCACTGCTTTGGAAAAAAAAAAAACGATATTTTTCAAGACAAAAATTGACGATCTCGAGTGCATATTCGATGCAATTGATTAGATTTAAAGGTGATAAAATTGAAGCAAAACTAAAACGGCTCACATCTGAATGGGTTAGTTGAGGTGAATGTTGCTTCAATAGGTAATCCAATGACGATACAGTCTCGATGAGTTGCCCTCTCACATTTCGCACTCAGTCCTTCGTCCAATCCACCTATCTGTTCCCAATCGTTCCCATACACATATGAATATTTACAATAGCAGTTGTTCAACGATGGAAACTAAATGCATAAAATACGTTCGAAAAAAAATACTTCAAATCAACAATAGTGCTTAGAGAAATTAAATGCCCATTAGAACACGTCAAGTTTACCTTTATATAGATATTATACAGATATCACTACATCTATATTACTGTTTAATAGCATATGTCGCTTTTTAATAATACTATTTTGTACGTTCCAAACATCATTAGTATTATTTTAGTCGATTCACCTAATATGGACGATATTCAAAACGGGCTGCAGCACCGAATTAGGCTAATACTTGATGAATTCACCTATGAAAGTGACATTTTAACCATAAAACGAATAAATTGTTAACCAGTATTCGCACGTTCACTTCGTATACCTCAAAGAGGATAAGCGATGAGAAAAGAGAAAAATGTATTTAAATTTACCGTTAAAATTTTCAACCATTGTTTCCTTAACTCACTTTTGTCGCCGTTTTTCTCGAATTTAAGTATAACGCATGAATGCACTACAAAAGCAATTTTCGTTGATTTCTGCGTGACTCATAAATTCCACCAAATTTTTGTCGAAGAAAATGTGGGGAGCGAG
>JPKZ01002585.1:660966-678158 GCA_000803305.1 Toxocara canis | reverse complement strand
TCATTAAGTGTAACTTGCCCTCGAAGATTTTGGCTATCGGAGTACTTCTAAGATGAAATATCTTGAGAAAAGGGTATTACTTGATGTTTGACGGGGAGTTGCAAGTAGATGGCTATACTTTGTCCAGGTGAAACAGGTGTTGGACTATGCCTTGTACAGTTAGAACGGATGAAGAGAGTTGTATGTTTTACTACGGTTCGTTTAACGAAACGAAAAGTTCTGTGGAATTTCGATTATTTTGTGGTGATTTTTGTCTCTAAAATATTTTCCCTTATTCACGCATAAAATTTATTTTGCAAATAATGAATTGAGTAGAGAGAAGTCTCACCTTTGTATGTAACAATATTCATTTTTGAACACGCGTAGATGTAACTCTATTCAAAACGTAACCTATACATGGATAGCGAAAAACATATAAGTGCGATGACTCGTTTCGAAGAAAACACATAAAGACATATATATGCCTTATAAATTAGTTATCATTAGAAGAGAGAACAATTTCGAAAAGCAATTCAGGCAACAAACGCTTTGCAAAATTTTATGAAAAATAAAAATTCGTATAAAAGGCAAAAAGCCAAATTCCTCAGGATGCCATGCTATGCAAAAAAACGAAAAGAAATTTGAAAAAAAAGAAACACAAAGAAATTTTTAAAAAATGTTTGAATAAATAAATTCTATTATATGTGCGAAACCATACGAGAAGCTGAAAAGTGAATCTGTGAATTTTAATGAAAATAATTTTCATCATAATTGGACGAATAAAAGATTTCAACGAAAACCAATTTGGTGCCATAAATTGTTTAAATTACGCACCGTTCATTCGGCAAATATTGAAAATTAAAATGTGAAAACAAACTGATAGTTTTTCCAGTAGTCCTAGCGAGTATCGCTTAGAGTCAATTACGATGTACGGAAAGCTTGAAATGATTTTTCAGCGAAAAGAAAACCATGCAATTTTCAAAAAGTTCATTAATTTTTTTTTAAAAATAAAAACCCCTTTTGTCTCACATCCCCACACTTCACATGGATGGTTTATGGAAGATGTGTGTTTGAATAGGGTATGTTTTCGCTCTAAAAATGAAACTTTGAGGTAACTGAACTTAACTTTAGCTTACTTACTTGGCTTTCTTAACTCACTTCGGTAACGCAGAATTTCATAATATCCTCAAAAATATTAACGCCAATTCATGTATCGCTTTTAGGGCGTTTTCACTCGTCAACATAAACGGTTACTCGAAAAAAATTCTTTCTCATCCAAATCATCTAATGAAACGCCCAATTGTCGCCCAATGCAAAGTTTCAAATCAAAGTAATTCGTCAACTGTGTTTGGGTTATCGCTTGTTGAAAAACTGAGAAAATTATTTCACTTAAAAAAAAAGTATCGTTGAGAAAAAAAAATTTGCGAAAATTTTCCACCATCGAAATTTTGTCAATTTAAAACAACGGTGAAAAAAATATTCGCAAAATTTTCGAGAACAAATATTGCATATAAGCATATCGAGCTAAAAAAAATCACAACTAATCATAAATTAAGGAAATTTTAATTTGAAAGCGACTAATTGAAGCTTATGAAAGATACTTTAGCGGTTATTGTCCTTCAAAATGATATCCCATGAAATAAGCAGTCGACCGATGATATGGTGGAATATGCGCTATTAATGAAAGCGAACCAAGAATTCAAAATAACACAATCCTAGGCACAGAAAAATTTGAATATGCAAATTTGTGAAAAAATCAGCAACCAATTTTGTAGATCGTGCATAAGAAATTTTCTGAATAAATTATGAAACAAAACCACCGGATAGATTATCAAAAGGTATTCAATGAATTGTTGGACAGAACACTTGACATTCATCTTCGAAATAAAGTTGTTCGTCTAAACCAGAGAGATAGAGTTATAGATGGGATTAACTAGAGCTCTATTTTTCTATTCTAACTTAGATTGAGAGTTTTGAGATACAATGTTATCATTTAGCTGTAAAGTTTGAGTCTTGTTTTATAATAATTAGTTGTGCTTATAAGTGATTTGTCAGCTCGAGATGCACAGAAGCGGAAGAGGCGTTAGGCGAGTGGGACTATGTAAAGGCAAAATAGGTGGCCTGCATGTTGTACAGCTTATCGATGGGATTACCCAATTCCTTTAACTTCTCTTCACTGCTATTCTCCGTTTCCAATTCTTCGCCATCCGAATCGATATCTGCAGACATAAAAATAATTCACCGTCATGCCTCTATTATTTCCTCCAAACGTCAGCGTAAATATCTGCCATAAATGACGACAAATTACACTCCCAAAAATTCGACATTTATTTTGCTCGAAATTATCAAGAACGACAAAAATATATTGAAGGCACAAAGAACCTTACTTTTATTTATGATTTTTTAGAAAAATTCTTAAGAGGTTCTCGAGAATGATAGATTATTGATGCTACCTGATAGATAGAACAACTGAAAATGTGAATCTCTCTCCCGCTCCAGCCCCCTCCCACTTCTCCTCCCACCTCCTTATCTAAAATTTTTACCCATTGTATTATATACTAAAAGAAAGCACCGAACAAGGATTACTATACGATTTTTCTTCATCTAACTTCCTAACTTTTCCAGTAGCCCTTTTTCGCATAACAATGAACTGATCATCACTGATAGCTAAAACCATTTCGTTACAGTCATCAATCCAAATAACTTTTCTTCTGAGGCCGACATTTCAAATACGGTACCGCAAGGGTGCTACTCGAGTTCAAACTGCAATTCATCAAAGGATTTCTCATACACTGCAATAAAATTAGCGATGGTAACAAGATACAACACACTCTTTCGATTCGCAGTGGTAGAACATCCCTTTAGTTGATCAAATACCTTATATCGCACAATGAAAATACATAAAGCTGAAAAGAAATTATTTCAGCTAACAGTATTTCCAACTATGTTTATTGCAGACAGAAAAATTGGCTTGAGAGAAAAGATTTTAACTGTAAGTATACTTTAGCTATAGTCGATGCTAACCACTAAATCTTAGCTGCAAATAAAATGCTAACAGAACTCCGAATTCTGCAAAACCGCGAAGGTTTACATAGTGCGTTTAAATATCTTAAAAATGTTGAAAAAAAGGAGAATGAAACGAACCGCAAGCAAATAAATTACCATCGTCAGAATCGCAGTTCGACTTCGAGTCATCAATGGACTTCGCATCACCCTCGGACGATGTTGCACCATTTAACTTAGTAACCTCTTGTTTCCGAAGAATCTTCTTCATCTGCAACAACAAATTTCGACCCTTTCTAACAGATCGCCACACCTTAAATAAAAAGACAAGAAGACAAAAGTGCTGCAAAATTATGTATACACTTTACAAGATTAGCCGTTAAATTTCAAGTTTGAAATTAGCAATTAAAGAAAACGGTTAGGATACTCTTTTTTTTTGTGCATCATGTTTTATTGAATTCGTACAGCATTTCCATACGCTGCTTCACTACAGGGCTGCATGAATGCATAATTTGATCGTTAACTTGCCGATGTGCTTTTCTATACTATTCGAATCGATATGCTAAGCGAACATTTGTTACCCCACAATACGTTTCATCGATACTCCCTCCACATCGTCGTTGTTTGGAATCGGACTAAGGATAAATTTTGTTGCTATAAAACGTTTTGAAGCGTATCCGCGTGACTCATAAGGCCATATGATAATTATCCCGAGTTAACCTTCTTGAAAGGTCCCCATGCTCCTCGAGGTCTGTATCGTTCACAAATTCACCAAAAATGGGCTTTTGTATTGGTGAATGGTTTGGAAAATTTACGAACCTTGGAAGAAAAGCATTTATTCAAGAAGCTTTGCGGATTACTGTGCTCGATTTCCCTACTATGTATCCAGGACACAGAGGGAGAGGAGAGATGGGGTGGGAGGAGGAGGAGGAGGAGGAGGAGGAGGAGGAAAGGGAGGAGGAGGAGGAGGAGGAGGAGGAGGAAAGAGGAGAGGGTGGGGAGATAAATAGAAAGGCGGGTTGTGGAGGAGGTAGGTGAAGGGGTGTGGAGATTCAACGCCATACCTTTGCTCGTTGATTTTGAAACCATACTTGCACCACTCGAACGCTAAGGCCTGTCTCTTTGGCAAGCTGCTCACGTACCTTAATCAAATAAGTTTTTCAAACTAAACACCAGCATTGAAAACTTAGTTGCTTAATGTTATCTTAAGAAAAAAACGTCGAAATTTCACCTTTTCACCATACATCACTTAGAAAAACGCAGTTCACAATTTTTATACTACTTAACTTAATTTAGACATGTAGGTGTTTCTTTTGTTACCTGCGCAATCCCATCAAGCAATCAGCAATAATGCTGAAGCCAGAGTAGTTAATGAAACAGCTTTCACACTTTTATCAAAATGATATCTCCAAGTGCTATTATTCCTGTCCGTCGCCTGTATGTTACCAGATGGTACAAATAGGGGGTTACATATTGTGGCGGCAAGTGGCACTGAGGTGGAAATGGTAAGTTGTACGCAGAACTGTGCTCCGAAAGCAGGAGTGCAAGTCGATCTTTGCGGCAAGCAAACGATTTAAAGGTGTTGATGGATGTGAAAGAGTGGTTACCTTTCGGCACGGCTTTGCGCTCTTTTCAAACGCCAACTTAAAGGCCCTTCGTTGTTGCGTGTTGAGAATTGTACGCGGACGCTTAGGGGTTGTACGATTCGATTCACTTCGCTCGATATCGAAGTAAGCTGCAAGTGAATATAGCACTGAAGCCATCCACGTCTGTACCGCAATGGCTCAAACGGAAGGTGTTCACTTAATAAATAAAAGATTATAAGATGAGCTTATGCTTGTGCATAAGTGCTCTTTTTTCCGATCAGCCCAACAATAATCGTCTTAGAGTACAATGCAGCTCATTTTCGAGTAAACTAAGGCTCAAAAAAAAAAGAAAACTTTCCTCCTAAGCAACGCATCAGAAACAAAGAAAAGTTATAAGAGCTTTAAACGAAGTTTCTAAAGAAAAAAAATATTAATTATAAGGAATAGAATTACAAAAACTTCTTTCAATATTTCATAAATTACTCGGTAAAATAAACCAACGAACAATCAACGAATAATGCTGATTTATCTAATGGTTGGCTATAAATGGGCTATAATCGTCAAAAGGCTGAAATACTGAATAAAGGTGGAAAAAAACGGTTGAAAACAAACCATGTGGCATTGGTTGATTGCAGAGTAGTAGTTCATAGTCTGCCCTACATATGACCTGTCCATCAAGCACTAAATACTGGTCGCCTTTCTTCAACGGATGATTACAGTATACACAAGAGAAACACTGTGCGTGATAGGTACTGTTCAAACATCGGAATACGAAATCGGTTGGTTGTAGCGCAATACCACAACGAGCACACTTCGCGCTGAATAGTCTGCAAGAAGAATGAACTTAGATGTGCAATGTGTAAGGTAATAATCAAAGATAATCAGTGTGTAAGCAATCAGCATCCAGTGTAAGTTTGGTAGTAAGTTTATATACATTTTTTGTTTGCTGCTCAAACAATATTGTAACGAATGGGATGGTCTTTAAAGTGGGGATAGTAGTAAGAATTACTTCTATAATTATTCTTTGATCGGCATGAACATTTGCTTCACGAATATTTCAATACCAGATGTTTTATCAACTTTACTGAAAGATACCTATTTCGGAAACCTTGTAAAATTAGTGACTTTGCGTAGCGTATGGGCCTTTTGTTTCACGTCTTGCACCTATTACCGTATGAAAATTAAATGGAAATGCTATTCTTTGTTAAGGCGTACTGTTTCGACTACAGTATTTCGGATTATAGTATGTCACACTCTATTTGTTTGCACGTAATTGTTTGCAGTATTTATTTCGTTTAGAACGTATTCTCAACTACAAATGTTCATCTTTATTCCGCTTTATATATCCAATACTCACTTTACCTAGCAAGTGATTTTGTGTATCTTTTGTGTATCTTTTAATGACACTGTAGAATAACGCTGGTATTACGGATAGCAGCTACTCGCAAAAAGTCTCTGTTCTCAGCAATAACTTAGAGCTTCATATATCGTTTTTTTTTCCTGGGCATTGAAAAGTTTTTGACGCAAATGGCGATGAAAATATCGTAAAGCGATTGCCGAACAACTATTTTAAGGATGGAAGAGTGTTGTGATTTAAGTGTACATTATTATAGTGCATTCCACTCGACCTTTTATCCCTAGTCGAAGATCAATCACTAACAACCGAAATATGGAATGGATGCGATGAACGCAACGAAGAATGCGAGCGCAACGATGTGAGCAAAAGGCATCCATTCGTTGGTGATGCTTGATTCGAGTGGCATGTCACGTTGCATAACGCCAACGAAAGCATAGCAGGCAGCTGCGATTGGTAAGCCGCTTAAAAGGCCATAAAATGCATCACTCACCCTTTCCTAGCCCCACTCCACAATCATCTGCCTGTTCGTCGCCATGGCGATTAATCTCATCTAACAGTACTCATACCTGAACCCGGATACACGTTGAAGCTTTGCTTATAGACTGGCTTTGATGCTGCATTGATTTTAATCCAATATATCGTTCAACATATGAGCATGAAAATACTCCTTGAAAGCATAGATGATCATTAGTGGATCTGAGTTTTTCCTTAGTAATTATATAGTCGGGATTCGAGTGTTCTTTTTTGGCGGCTTCCTCCACATTTCTCTTCTCTCTATCCCCACATAATAGTGGGGTCTAGTTTTTCATCGTTGTTCATGTACTCAATCATTTGAAGGGCAAAACAGTAAAGTAACTAAAAGTAAATAATATCAAGTAGATTACTGCACGCTGCTCACACCCACCACTGATTACAACCACCTTAGAAGTATAACCATCTTCTGTAAATGCAATATTCACAAATAGATAAACAAATACTACCAGCATATAATCAATTCACTGCGCTCCTTCTTTCTCATCCTTACGTGCGAATGATTTTACCAGACACTCCACAATTAATTAATTAATTAATTCTGCTAGTGGCTACCAAAATATTAAACACTACGGTACCAAGTCCTCTATCTAATGCCACCTTACCCTCTGCTCGTTTCTCATTCATTCCAAACATTGGGAGAGATAAACACATGCGTTATTCACTCTGCGTTTGGCATCGGAAGAAGCACTTCACTAACACAGCTAATATTCTAGGCAAGCCTATATTCCCACAATTTATTTCCATTAATCAAAGTCATTTCAGGCACCACAAATCACTTCAGAAGCGAAAGCTTATCAATTTGATGATCAACCACAAAGTACTCTTGATCCATATGGGATTCAGAGCAAGGGAAATATTTGAGTAGAAACGCTCGTAACTGATATAAGATCCATCTCGTACAACAGTAATTGTAGTGATCTTATGATTAATGTTCGTTAATAACAAAACTACTTACTGTTTCTTGAAATTTTAAGAAATTGGTTTTTGCTTGCTGAAGAGAATTTTTCAAACTTTCTAATAAATTGTAAATTGATTGGGAATTGCTCGACCATATAGACATATAGTAGTGCAAGAGATTTTGACTGATGTGACCACTAATACAGGCTAGCTAAACTCTGGTTTTCTTGCTTAAGTTATGGCATTCAGTTTATGCTCAATTTGATCTGACTAAATGTTACTCTAGTTACTTGCTTAAGAGTAAAAAGCATATACTAATCATACCGAAAAATTTTTCACATTTGAGGATGCAAAATAAGAGACGACATGAATTGTATGATTTTGATGTTTACTTGTGCATGCTTATGCATATATGATTTTGCCATCAAATGAATGAGTGAATGAACTCGACTAAAAAAGTTGCATTAGAAGGTAGACGGAAAAAAGACAAGAAGAAACAGTAGAAAATCGTTCATCGATCTTTTAGTGACCACACGACAAATCTGACCCATTAAGCTTCCATCACACACCGGCCCACGCTAAGTGACGGTGTCGCGCACTTCCGCAAACCTGTCAACGAAGTTATAGAATATATTACGATATTCTCAACTCCACTCTGTCTCTAATGTTACGTTCATGGGTACTAGTGATCGTCACAGAAGCAATTCTTATGTGATAGATATAGCTTTTAGCTAGGCACTTTGCCGTAAAGGGGAGTGCAGCGTATACGTTGTGAGATAGCGTGGGGGAGGGGGGGGGAGGGGTTGAAGGTAGAGGGATGGGTTGGTTTTTCCGACCAAGAGGATATGCCGACAATTAAGCGGAAGGAATTGAGAGGGATGGGGCGAAGGAGAAAACGAAGGCAGAGAAGAGCATTTCACGGGCGGATATTGACCGGCATGCTACAATATGCGACTACGGTGCTTGAAGCACCCTTGATGGGTGCTCAATGGCTGGCGTCCACTTTTATTAAATTTTCCTCTGTATCGCTTTCCATTGGCGTGATGCCCGGCAATAGTGTCAATCAAAATGACACCTTGTCGATGGCTTAACATCTTCTCGTGCTTATGCTGAACTTCACAACAAAAAAAAATCTTGTCATGAATAATTGTGTGCGAGTGTAAAGTTTAGCCGAAAAAATTTTACTTTACTGTTTACTTTGGTTGGAAGAGGGCTTTTAATATGTACAGTTATATCACACTTTTCGAATCTCACTTCACCTGAGTGCTGTCCCGGATTACTTACTTTTATTGTGAGCTAAAGCTTTACTGCTGAACACTGCCGCACCCTATCTTCCCCAGCCATGACCCCATCGCATGGAGAGCGTCACACCATCAAGAATTAATTTGACGTAGATTAAGTCTGCCTAGGTCAATGTTTGCAAGGTAAAATTTTTTAAAAATATCAAAATTAGCACTGTTTTTCATCCAGGATTCCTGCTTTCCCCTCCACTTGTTTGGTCGTTCTCTCTATGCCACTATAAGTTGGTGTATGTAATATATAGTTGATTTTATGACGTATTCGATTGTGAGAAATGATCCGTTTTTTTCTCAAATGATAATCGAACAAAAGAGGATTCGCCATAGCAGAAACATACACTACGGTAAGCAAGCGATCAATTCTGAAAGGATGCCGTTTCAATATATGAGGAGAAAAAACTCGAATTGCATGTGCCCAATAAGATATGAATAAGCCGTATAAGAGAACTGAGACTTGAATCGTAACCTTGAATCGTAGTAACCTCTTTTAATGTCACCAGATCGCTGATGAAATCTTTTAAACATGAATCTTAAACGTTGAACGAAACTTGTTGAAAGAGACGTGTACAATATATTATTATATTTGTATGATGGAGACACTAGCATACCCGGGAATTCATATGACGGTTTAATGGATAGATTGACAACAAGACCATGAAATGAATTGGAATTTTGAAAGAGAATTTGGTAAAAATTCTATAAGAGGTCAGACCAAACGACTGACAGCTTATAGTAGCACTCGATATTTTCGATAGCAATCAAAAATGCTTGAGAAAAGCTCATGCAACACCATTTCACTGTGGCGTTCTTGTTCGGTGACTGGTCATGAACGCAAATGGTTGTTTGTTATTTTCGTTTGCAACCCATCAGTCGGGACGAATAGTTTAGAGGCAAACGTTGGAAGCAGTTGAGGCACAGCTTAGACAAACAGGAGGCAAATCTCATAAACGCATTGTGAATATCCTCGGGGAATGAAGCGTGTGCAATCTGTGTAAATACGGTACCGTCGATCACGCTCACCGAGACGCATACGCGCAGGAATGAAGCGTGTGCAATCTGTGTAAATACGGTACCGTCGATCACGCTCACCGAGACGCATACGCGCAGACAAACACACACATACATACATACACACACACCCACATATACACCATCCCTGATAAACATTTTATTGCGCCTCTCAAAAACGACATTTGGCGCAGCACAAATCGGCCCGCTAGCTAAACCATCCTCGATTAGGCATTTTGTGTTCTCTTCAGGAACCGATAATGCTTTCCGTTGCAGCCATGAAACAAATGGCATTCAAGCTATACTGTGTATGGCCGACAAGCGGCATGACCATTGTTCGGTGAGACGTCCTTTGAAAAGCATCTGATTGACAAAGAAATTTACACCGAAATAACATGTATGCTTTCAGCTAATCATGTCCACTGGCACGTTATTAAGCATCAGTTCGATTCGGTTGTTGTTATTGTTGTTTTCTTTCGAAAGACAGTCAAAGATCTTTGAGGTAGCTGGCGAACAAAATACTGCCAGCTGGCTTGATCAACTTGCTACTCATTTAGTTGTTGGTCGATGACCCTCGGACATTCTTATTAAGGTTCCCATGACGTACTTACGACTATCGTATACTATCACCGCTTTGTATTGTTCAAACAATAGTTTAGAAGAACGGCCCAATATACAATCCATAAAAATCTTTGCACGCTCGATTTTAAAAGAAAATAAAAGCTGAATATTTTTAAAAAAAGAAATTAGAACCATTACATAGAAGTAATTGCAAATTGAACAAGGCATAACTGTTTAAAAGGATATCGCGCTCCATAGAAAAAACGTTTAAATTGTGTGTGCTGCAATGTGTGTTTGATGACTTCAACTGAGGAAACGTTCCAAACAAAAGATTTTCAACAATAAGTGATATTTATTAAAGTAATTTGGATGAGATTTTCGACATTAACTAAAATGTCATCGAAAATCTCAAATTCAAACTGTATGAGATATACGTTGATTATGCGTCCTTTTCTTTTGATAAAGCTTTCTCGACGCCGTCCTTATGCAGGAGAGATAAAGACGAGCGGAATGAACAATAAAATTTTCGTCTACAAATCCAAACGAGAGCCATTTTAAGAACTAAGCTAATATCAGTTAACTCATTAATCCTTCTTAAGTTTTAAATTCCGGCAAAAACTCAGCCAATTCCTACTCGGATTGTTCTTTTCGATCCCTTCCTCATCCTTCCATTATTTCCCTTCCCCTCCTCGAAAAGAAGAGAAAGCTTTCTTTTAAATCGGCTCTCTTATGTTGTCTTTTCAGTCAGACAAAACAATGAAACGTGAATTTCCTGCAATGGAATTTTTAAAATGATGGCCCGAAGTGAAAGTCTCACGCATAGAGGAGTTCTGCGTAGAAGCAGGAGAGGTGGGAGGGGTTGGGGATGTGGAAGAGGCCGGAGAAGAGAGGGAGAGGAAATGAAGAGACGTGAGTGAGAATCCTCAGTTTTTGTGGTTAGATCGCTCGCCAAATCTTATTTCATTTTCAGTTTTCCTTTGTTTTCAGAATTGATCCACAAATAGTTTCATTTTGCGATGGAGTTGTTGAGGTGTCGAGAAGTATTTGTATTTAGACGATCGCTGTACGGGGCGGATTAGTTAGGTGCTAAGAGGTGCATCATTTGCGATAATCATACGATTAAAACAATAAAAGGCAGATTAACGACGCGATCAATCGACGTAAGAAATCCCACAAAAATTCATAGTCGTATTTCTGTGTTGACACAACTCCCCTATAGGGCTTATCGCGCTCATTTAGCGCATTAAGCACACTTTGACTTTCTCATTCTCGTTTCATCATTTTTTAAATTTGCTACACTTCACAGAATCCTTCATCAAAAGAAGGATATTCACAATAGCTGTCCTCTCTGTAATTATAATGAACGGATCTCGAGGCGAATTTGCTTAACTAACCAGGAAGATTTCCCACAACTTTTAATGATTTTTCTTTTCCACAAATTTCTTGATGCTCTCTTTTTAAATCAGAAAATGTGATCGTCACATTTCATTTCTGCCAGTAAATTTCCGTTCGCAAACATGGTAATAAATCGTCATATATGATTTTCTAAAGCAATCTGCATACGAATAACTGGCCAGCTGTAAGTAATTATATTAAAAATGATGTGAAAATTAATTATAGTAAATTTTTCAAATAGCAATGTAAACGTTCGAGATCTCTCTATCCATTCTGATTTTGATGCTATTCATAAGCTGTAAATACGATTATCAAACATGTGTGTGATCTCTGGCATTGGAATGTATAACGGAGCAGCCGGGACTTAAACTCGGCTCGCTCGCTAACCTGGCAAGGGCTCTACTCTCTGAACTACTGCTCCACTTCCCATTGCTCTTTCTAATGAGCATTGTACGAGCAAGCTTATAACGGCAATGCCTTCTAGCGGTTGTAAAGCGGCATGGGACAAGGTTTAAGGTCTATATGAGAGGTCTATATGAGAAATGTGATTAAAATTTTTGTGCTAAGAGCCTTATAGGCTCGCATCACTACTGATAAATGTGTTTGACTTCTAATCACGATTATCAGACGGTTATCTTTCATCGCATTGTTATGCCGTTATATTTGGCCATCGAAACAAAATTTTAGCTCTGCCCTATTAGATTATCGTAAGATTTTTAACATTTTTAGGCATACGTAAAAGTATTACTACATAAGTATGGAGTACAGAGTTGATATTATTGAGATGAATTTTGCCGTAAAAGTCCTTTTCGAACTCGCAAATGACCGATACACATATTGACTGACACTTAACGAGCGGCACACATATACTGAGTATAGACTGCGTATTAGGTCATACAATGTGCACACCAAAAAGCAACGGCCAACCAACTGCAAAGGTCATTGAGGTCAAATAGATCTCTCCATGCCTGTCTATTGATCACGTCTAAGCACTGAATATGTCATTCAATGGCTTACGATTGCCATACGTCATCACTCATTGAACTTGTCAACACGCAACAATGAAAACCTCATCGTTCTTCATTCGAACGTTTACTGTCACACGAAAATCGAAAATTTAGACGCGCCAGTGAGTAGATAGAAACTTTTACAATTTCGCTGTTCGGTACAGAATATCATTGTAGGCACAACGAAGGGAACAGATTACACAGATTGTTAATCAACTACAAAAGTTGCTCTTTGATTATTTAAATCAACAAAATCGGAAACGTCTTTCGGAATTTCAATCGAGCTAACTTGATTAGCATTCGAACAATGATGTTACTTTATGCGTTCGATTTACGATATATATATCGGAGTAGTTATTGCGATATTGTTGATGGTGAAACCAATCAAAAGATAACTTTTGAAAATGGGGTCAACTCAAAGCGAGCCGCTGTCTGAAGATGATCTTATCGCGCGATACTCATTAGTGCTAGAAGAATTGTTTTGAACTAACTGTTTCTCATCAATATTTAACAAGTCTGTCGATAGACATGCTTTATTAAAGTCTCTAATTTGCCTATAAATAAAATATTGCCAATCAGTTGAAAGTTTTCCTCATTATTTTTTAAAAATGAAAAATAGTTAAAACTCATGAGTGGGCAGACGATGTTATTCACTACCTCAAATTATCCACTGACGATATAAGGGAATTTATCGAGGAGTTTTGTTCTCAGCGTAAGTCTCTAAACTATTTCTGGCATAACGAGGTAAAAAAAGTAATTTTTGGCGCTATCTTCAGCACCACAAAATATAAGAATGATTAGAGGATATTGCAAGCGGTGATATTTTGCAAATAGTAATTAGCAAGATGAGAAAATATTCGAATAATTAATTCTAAGTAGGTTAAATGATGAAGTCAAAACATTAATAAACGCGTTTTTTTTTTAGTGAAGAGTTCCTGAATATATGGAACAAAATAATCCTGGATAATTGTTCTGAATAGTAAATTACATTTTATTTTACCTCATCAAGTGGCAACTGATTACCAATTCCTTCCGGTGAGGCTTAATAGGATCCAAAGTTTAATTCTTGAAATATTGATCATTGCTTAGCTTGTTCGTTTAATATCGATGGGATCCTAGATGCGGAAAGTCGCTTTTTTTTAAATCCATTTCGCAAATCAAAATGAGTTAACCAAAACACAGTCACAAATTGGTGGAGAAAAGAGCAAAATATGGCGCTAGAGAGCAGGGAATGCTGAAGATAACAATTTCGAACAGAATCTTAATTCTTGCGCGTCTCCCCACCGCCATAATTAATGCCACTTTATAACGATTTACTACCTGAAAGAGTGGACAGGAGGGGGGGGGAGGGAAGGAGTGGAGTGGAAGACAGGTGTGAATAATGAGTAATGCGCATGGAAACGTAACATTGGGGGAAAACATAAAGAGCTATAGGATGGAATAGGGGAATGAGGAAAATAGAAAATTTAATACTTAAAAAACCGTTCTGCGATAATCGGACCTTAGAATTAGTTGAATGTCCTGAATGTCTCATCTTATGGCATGTGTTCTAAAATGTTTCATCTTATAGCATACGGGGTGTGTGCGCTGTCCTAGAGCGCATTTGTGGCTTAAACTGAAGCGCTACTTGAATAAGTGGAGAGCAAGCGCCAACCTGCAGAAGTACCCCAGATCACGCTAGCGTTAAAAAGCTCTTTGTTGGTGTTGCTTAAGACTGCGCTTCTTAATCCAGAGAACGTCTTGAGCTCAAAACCTCGAGCCATCCTCTCTTTCAACACATCCAACTTTTCGAGCCAAGAATTCAAGGCAAACATTTTTTCTTTCTTGCTGTTCCTTTCACTTAGATCTGAGCAACCGCTCAGCGCTGATTTAGTTGAATCGGGTTGGTAAAGGACGGGGGTGAGAAGGAGTGGGGAGTGGGCGGAGGGAGGGGAGGGAAGGGGTAGAGGAGGGAAACACCACCTCAAAAATTTTTAACGGCAGACACACTGTCTGATCTTTTGAAAGAAGTTTTTTGTTGCTTCCTGAAAACAAAATTTTTGGTACAACTACTACTGTTGTCGTTAGGTTTTCATTGTTGCATACCAACTTTTACAGATTTCGTTATCGAAACTGTGAGAATGGAAATATTATTGTTTCCCGAATCGCCTCCCTAATCTCAAGATTTCTTTGAAGATGATAGATTAGGTGATGTGCATTTGTCTTGAACGTATGCTCCCTTAAGTCCTATACTTCGTTGTGTCATTACCGTCCGCTCAGCAAAACGAAAATGATTCGGTATAGATTTGAGAAATGAAAATACAGCAACTAACTGTGCATGATCCTCGCGACAATAAACATGCCCGTCCTTAATGAAACATGTCGAATTGTCGGAGAGCCGCAAATGACACGTCGAGCACGACAAACAACTCTCGTGCCAAAATGCATCCATCACCTGTAAATATAGAGACTAAGGTTATAGCTTAGGATTAACGATATAAGAAAATTTTCACTGAGTGATTCTCTCCAAGTTGGCGAACGGCAAAAGCTTTAGGGTAACATGGATCGCGAAAATCTTCGTATCAGACCTTTAGTACCCTTTTATTTTCAGTCACGTACAGAATGATAGACTGTAGTGGTACTATTGTGCAATAATATATTGTACATCTGGTAGATGGAGAATATAAGGTCGAGTTTAGGTTCGTAAAACTAATGGGCTTCTAAGTTTAAAGACTGGATTTCAAGACGATTTTAGCGAGGTTTGTTAATGATTTCAACTAATCGAGCAAGATCAAATGTAAATACCTTCAGAAGAAATCGCTCTCTTATTTCGAAGCCGCATCCACCACAAACTGCGTCATCGACACGCATTCTAACGGTCGATGTCTCAGCGCAAGACTCTTCTGAAAATTGTGAAAACACTCCGATGAAAAGGCTAAGAAGGCTAGCTGAAAAGCTAAGAAATCCAGTTGTTATCTAACCTAGTGCGAGTTATTTCGAAGTCAATGTTTGCTTAGGTTAGTCCTTAGTTTTTTGGCTTAACTGAAATTTTACGACATCTAATGCATGATTGCAAGTACCGTTCATGTACGCTTTTGCACTGAATGCCAAAGGTGTCATTGTCTCCTCTTGTTTGCTGTTTGCGAATATATTCCTACTGAAGGGCTCTTAGAGCACCTACAAACCTGAAATTTGATAAACGCTACGTACCGAGACGATTCCGCATACTCCATTCTGACTTGACTTATTTGATTAACGGTTGTATGGAATCGAGAAAAAAAGTTCCGATGTTGCGTGGCGATGAGACAAATACGTCGTACTTTTCATTTCACTATCGCCTCAGTGACTGTGCAGTAGTTACTTCAGATGCTTGCATGGTGAAACGGATGGGGAGGGTCTGTCTACCAAACGTTCGGTCGCTTAGCGCACTAAGCGGTCCGATACGGTTTTGTTTTATGTTTCAAACGCTCCAGGTTGGTTTCGCTCATTACTGTAGTTGTTTTTTTTAAAAGTAACACTTAGCCAATGGCAGTAATAACTTGGTGCATGTGGATCATGTGAAGGGTGTTGATCATACAACTACGTGTAAATCGTGTAAAAGGTGGAGGGAAGCTAGCGAAGACCGCCGAATTCCTGTTCTGCTTGATGTGTGAACGGGATTAAAAGTACGAAATGGTCGGCCGTAAGGACGACAAAGACGAATGTTATGCAAATGGAAGCAACCCCGGGGGAGCTAGCCGGACGAGGCCACGGAATGAAATGTTTTTGCAAAAATTGATTTCTCATCCAAAACCATTAGACCAACGTTGTACGAGCAAAAATGTCTGTGTACTGTGGAATTGCGCTGCTAGATCTCGCTAATCGTTTCAGCAAAAATATGAACATAAGACGACGATAACGTGGAACTGTTTGATGGGTTGCCTCGAGAAGTCGCGAAAGTAAAGAACCGGATGGTTCAAATGATATACTGCGCTTCCAGTCTTAAAAAAGCAAACTTTAGCAGCACGTCTTACTTGTTATTTATTGCAGTAACGAGCAATGCCTATCAAAGTTTGGAGGCGGGAAGCTTCTTAACCATAACTTTTTGGTTGGTTTCTCGGCCTTATTGGCAGAGATCAATTTGAGAAGCCACCTGACTCGATCTTTCTGCTGAAGTTCAGTCAGCCACGAAGTAGGTAGCACTACGTTTGATGATGCCTCCGCAGATATTCACTTTTTGCTAGTAATTTTTAAAAAAAATGCAAAAGCGCATGCTCGATTGATCGTGTCCCCTAATGCGTTTTTCTGCTAGATATTGGTTGTGAGTAGTACCTCGGTTCACGTTGCCTATTGTATTTTGTACTTCCACCGCGAAATCCTTTGTTCTTTTGCTTTCTCAAATCAGATCTCAAAATTTTTTTTGCGGCCAAATTTATGGACCGGCTTATTCATGCTCGGAAATTTGAATGGTAGTGCGTATATTTCGAAGCATGGATTATTTCAGCTTGTTTTGACTCTCAAATACCTACGTGTTAACTACTTTATTCGTTACTTAGAATCGAAGGAAAGTGAAATTGCACGTTTTTTAATGTGCTGTTTGAAAAGAAGG
>JPKZ01002585.1:633666-657891 GCA_000803305.1 Toxocara canis | reverse complement strand
AGGGAGGAGGGAGGGGGGGGGGGGGGGGGGGGGGGGGGGAGGAGAGACGCTCTGAATTTATTAGCTATCCTATTTTTATTCCATCCGATCATTAGATCTTTCCGTTATTTCTATGAGCTTCCACAAATCTGCAATTTGCAAAGCACATTACGGCGGCGTCATATATATATATATATATGTATATGTACATAAACATATATATAAATGTATATATGTGTTTGTACATATATACATATATGCCTTATATATATATGTGCCTTTTTTCTGATTCCCCATCCCTTCCCCCTTCCGCGCCAAAAAAGGCAGAATTACAGGATGACAAGTTTTGGGAGAGTGAAAAGTGTTTTTGATGCGACAAAGAGTTCGCTTCCTCTGGGCAACAAGGACATCGTCTTTTTTACGTAGCCGTTTACAAAGGAATGATTGAATGATCGGATGGAATAAAAATAGGATAGAATACGGCTTTACTTACGGCTTTCTGTTATTGTCTGCGGATTCTATTAAGATACATCATGTTTTATGTGAAAAAAGAGTTTTGAATATATACGCCGGTCTCCGTTGGAGAGTATTTTTTGCATTTCCTTTCCAAACGATCGCTTTTTTTCCTATTTTTTTTTCTTTGCATTTCAACAGTTTTCACACTACTTCGACACGTCCCTTATCATATCTACAGTTTATGTTTTCAGGTCCTTATTCAGGGCAAAATTATGGATAATGCATAGTGTTGAAAGTACAGAACCACTGGAAGATTACGGTGAGCAAATGAGAACGAAGACAAGAAACAATTTGCAAAGCAGTAACTGTTTGAGGCGAATCGCATAACGAAGGAAGGGGCACTCGACGAAAGTGGTTGATCCAAATCGACAAGTTGTGCGCATTCGCTGCAAGATCTCGATCAGGGAATATCCGATACTTGAAATGCAATAAACTCTCGAATTTGTTCACATGGATGCTCTAGCATTTAAATTCACTAAAAAACGAGGCGAATCAATTTGACAACTGAATATGAGGAAAGACATTTGCGCCAATTAGCATATATGCAAAGTAATGAATGCAAAAATTCTCTCCCATCAAGAAGAGTTTTCCGTTTGGCTGTTAAATTTCTATTAGAAAATATTTGAAAATGATTTGTTTCTTAAAACGATTGGAAAAGTGATGAGTTAAATGAGCAATCAGAAAACGTTTGAAGAGAAAAAGGAACGTTTTTCTCAACATCATATGATTGCACATAATAATCCTCACCAGCTTGAGTAACGTTAATGAAATTCTGAGCTTTTTAAATGACGACTCAGTTTAATTCCTGTTAAATTTGAGTTTCAAACTCTTTAATGATATGAAGTACATAAAAACTATGAAGAAAATATTATTGCTAGAAAACGATAGAAAAATGTTAGAAAAAAAAATTGAAAAATACGTTTAAATTAAATGTCGAAAAATTTTATTTTAACTGACAACATGATCCTACCAAGTGATCAATCAATGGTTATGTGTTTTCGTGGCGAAAAAAAAAACACCTGAACTGTGGAATTTTGAAAAATGATTTTTTTTGTTCACTAATTATTTCTGAAACTTCGTTAATTCATTTCACTTGATTTTGTACTGGTCGCTTATATGTGATGCTTTTCCTCTTCTAAACGAAATGCGAACACTTGAGGGTTGGCAGATTGACTTTTTTGTAAGCTTCCTCGGAAGAATGTTTGAACGGCAAAGCAACATGTTGTAAGCCTTGAACGGTGTCCGATTTCGCTGGCTAAAGGTTTTAACTTGGCATCTCATTACGATTTATAAGAAAAGTGGAATACCCGTATTTTTCCATCACTTAGTGCTATCGACCGAATTCAGAAATCATGCAACACTTGCTCACAAGATGGTAGAAAAAAGACTTTAAGAAGAGAAGATAAACATCTAGTTTTTCAACAATAACGATCACTTGTATAATTTAAAAAATCTTGCCAAAACTCTGCATTATAAAATTGGAATCATTACCGAATCAATCTCCTAAGCACCTCCATTTCTATAAAATCTGTTTCTCAAAAATTTTCAGAAAAAAGGTTGATGATGAAAGGAGATTTTGCTCGAAAATTTTTGAAATAAAATTTTTTGAAACTCTACTGAGCTATAGCGTAATTTGTTTAAATTAGTGGCGAAAAAAATTACTTTATAGGAGGAGAAAGACCAAGCGACTCTAACTTGTTGAAAAAAGTCTTTTTAAGACGTTTGAAAATGATTGCCAGCTTTCTATCGTCAACAAAACCTCGAGTGTCAGACTCATTAAAAGCATCAATTACGATATGCAGCGTATATGAGCATGGATTAGAATCAAAAGTATTAAGGAATAGAATTACCTTTGCATGCTGAGGATGCGCCCTCGATGAAAAGCAACACACAATAAGCTACTAGGCCACCAGGCCACTAGGCCGCTTGGCTGCACTCAATGGCTCTGTCTCAAATTGATCGTATACTGTATGCTCAGGCAAGCCCGCCTCCCCAACGATATGATTGGCCGTGCTCACCTAGTGTGCATCGATTGCATTTCTCCTCCTTGTTCTGTTGTCATCATTGTAGCCATAAGAAAAAAATTTTCCAGAAAGTCAGGGACGGCAAAGGAAAGGGATACTTTAGGAAAGGGATACTGCCGAAATTGGTCATGAACGGGGAGTGGTCATTCTTTTTTTTTTTTTTGCATCGTTGCATGAATTTGCTCTTCTCTACAGAAAAAAGCGACGAACTCGCGTTTTCTAGTCAGAATTTATATTCATAATTAAAACTTCACATAGGACAGTGATAAAGAGAGATAATCGTCTCCTTATTTATATCAATAAAACAAAAATTCACGAGGCTTCAATTGAAGAATTCTTCGATAAAAAAGCGACATTGTTGTCAGCCTCATAGAGTTAGATTGCATTGCTAAGAATATATCATTGTCTTCTCATCGAAAATCACAAAGAAAAATATTTCATCTCTACAAACGCATTTTAACCAATAATTTGTCTAAAAAAATATTCCTTCGAAGATTCCATTTTTCTTCCAGGCGACATTTTTGCGTGTGGATAGCAAACCATACGTTTATGTATGTAGTGCCATTCGCAACGTGCGCCTGGACGATCGCGGCTGTAGGATGCGCGCCCTCCCATGAAGATACTGCTGCGCATTTCCGGTCTTGATTTTGCTACAGCTCGTGATCTTTTTGACGCAAATCACAGAAACACGTTCGTTTAAGGCAGCAATGATGATGATATCAAGTACATTCATCCAATTGCGTTGACCTCGATAAGACCAAGAACAAGTAGAGAGTGAGAACATTATGTTAACCACTGAAAAACACAAACTGATTGCATGCAGAAAAGTTGAACATTTCATTAAAATTATCACTTATTGAATTTACGGAATTTCGCTCATTTATCAGCAACATTTTCGAAAATCGAAATAGAAAAGGCTCTAGTGGCGCGTCCGGCCGCCACCAATCTAGGCCAAACAGTATAGATTGGTGGCGGCCGAACACGTCACTAGAAGATGATCTCATCTTTCCAGAGTGGAGGGGATGCCTCGACTTGGCTAAGCCGGAGCGGAGGGAGTTACTTTTTAAAGTGGAGTTTGTAATATAAAAGCCCATAGTATTCCACTCCGAGCACAAGGCTATGCTGAGTGGAGGCCATTAGTTCAGACGCTTTCAAAATTGGAAGGGGACTAGGGTATTTGAGGGAGGACCTTTCAAGGGAAGGCCTTTCTCGAGGTGAGATGGTAAGTTCGCATATACATAGATACATTTAGAGGGCTGCGCAGTATGCATGTGTACATTTTCGTACAAATGGAGATTGCTCGCTTAAGAAAAGATATAGACGCTCTGATAAATGCCATTTTAGGACGAAAAAGAACTTACAACTCAGCAATATCGTTTTCCTTACAAGGTAAGCGATCTTTAATCGATGATTCTAAGGATAAGACGTTGTTGTAGAACGTTTGCCTTCCATTATGATCACTGTTTGCTGATGCTTCCGTTCTTTTTTGCTGCAGTTCTAAACCGAAATGCGTTCATTTCGACGTCAAGGATGTCATAAAAATGCCACTATCTGAAGAATATTTGTAGGGTTCATCTTCCTGAAGGGAAGTTGAATTAGTGGGTACGACCAAATGAATGTATACTTCTAAATGTCCGATATGAGCAATGATTGTAAGTGACAGTTAACAGCAGAAAGAAACCTTTGTGCAACTTGTGCAAATTTGTACTTGGAAAAGAGTGTCAGCAGAGAATGATCACTATTCATCAGATGCAACTCTGTGTTTGTCTCAATTCGCAAGCAGATCGCCTACATTAAGAACCCTAACATAGATGGCTCCTAAACATTATTTTGTTTGTATTTGTACCCTTCTAAGTCATTAAGGGGCCTTACTTGATGTTACGAGCAAAACTTAAAAGTTGATTTGCAAGAGATGAACTTCTTCATCTGATATTATTTACTAAAGCGGATATCTTGTAAGTTGTCGTAGGTTGAAGTTGAGTGGCTTGCAATAAAAGGGCGAAAAACTCGCCGTTTATGCCAACAATAAGTCTGGAATTTACAAAATGATCTAGAAATGAATAAAATCTCGTTGGAATGGAATAGTTTTTTTGAAACGGCACTATAAAGGAACAATTTTGTTGACATTCGATTCTCTATTAGTTAGTTGGAGGTACGCACAAAGAAATTAAAGATCGTATTGGTTGAGTGTTACTCGTAACAAAAAAAGCACTTACTTTATCAGTCGTAACAAACACAGTTGTTATTTTTGCAACAATCTATGCGACGTTTAACACATTGTTATCTATGTGGATTATATGCGCCTTCGAAAAAATATTTTGTCTTCCCATTTCATCTCGCTATTACGGATATTTGCGTAAGATAAGAGTGAATGCTTGTTAAACCATAAACGCTTTAGTGCATCGAAGCGTTTGTTTTGTTGAAACGATTCTGCGTTATGACAAGTACGTACGCACGTTAAGCACCATATCAGTGTGCAATGAATGCTCATGCAAATATTGTACCACATTTGTGTACCGTTAATGATGCGTCTACGTTAACATAACATGTTGCGTTGTTATAAGACGTGAAAGTTTAAGGGCGACGTTAAGTGATACTTAAGAAGATTTTTACAAAATTGGATGTGTAATTAAAAGGTGAAACATTTCCAAAAAGGGGCAAATACGTGCAATTTTGAGTGAGCTTAATGCCACTGATAGACTCCATTGAACTAGCGATATTGATGCGCAACTGATGCCTTATTATTTATTATACGTTATCATGTTCACGTGATCATGTGATGGCGACCAATCACCGAACGGATTTTAAGCTGTAATAGCATTAAAATTCGAAATGAAATCTTAAAATGAATAACAGCACTCCGTAATTTCGCTTATGGTACGCGACAGCAGTGACGATATGTAGGTGAAGAGGATTCGAAGTAGCGGAATTTTCTCTGGGGAATTTCATTTCCGTTGAAACTTACAAAACCAGTTAAAGAAAACTGCTCAGTTTCCTATGAATCAAATGAGACGAACGGCACAAAAGAGGTGTCTGTTGCATTTGTTTCATTAAACACTAGCATATCGTCCCACAGTTTCACTGTGAGTTTCGTGTTATGCAGCTATCGCGGATACGTCATATAAACGAGTTTTGTGGTGAGGAAGTAGCAATGCTTTTTTTTGAGGCGATGAGTGGTTTTATAATATGCATTCATGCGCGGGTAACTTGTCAGCGGAAGAAGATAGGGAGGGGCGGGGGGAGAGGGGGGTGAGATATGCGATAGTGGTTCTATTAATCTAAGAGTGAACTCCTAGCGTCGATCTTCGACGCGTTCCCAGTCTTCCCGAACTGTATGGAAGTGGTCGCACTTCTGTAGCGTTCATGGCTCATTTCCGATCGCTTTTTGTCGATCGTTTACGTTTTGTGCTTTTTAATTCCCCTGTCTGTGTACTCGTTAACTTTCGCGATGCTTGTTATATCTACCCAATCGTTTCATGCATTTGTGACACGAATAAATACGCATATTTACGCGAGACAAATATTCATATCTTTCTTAGATGTCTGCTGGTAGGCCGGTTCGTAAGCGTCCTTTGGCTCATGAAGATCTGAAGACTTTCACTCCGGAACTATCGCCTCCACCGGGCTCAAGTGCACCTTCCACTTCATTGTCGTCTTTCGATGCTTTCCCTAACATCTCCAACAACGCCTATAACTGGTTTGTTCTCCAGTTTATTTACGCATATCACATCCGATTCAAAGGCAAGAACAGAAAGAATAAACAGAAAACTTTGATTAGACGATTAGTAACGAGCGTTAAGTGAAGCTTTAATAACTGTTTATAACTTAGCAACGTGAACATTCAGTAACGGTCCGATTTGTCGCGCAATTCTTTTTTTTTCCTTTCACCATCTCGAGATTTGCGTTTTTATCAAACATTTGTGTTGCTTAGTCCACTAATAGTCATATCTTGTCTGCAGCGCTATCGACGAGTACCGTTATAGTGAAAGAAATGTTTTATTCGGGCGATACCGCATTCGTACCATTATCAGCTAGCCATACATTATTGTGTTATGTGCATACTTATTTAGTATTAGCATGAATGCCGAAATGTTCGAATTAATCTTTGTAATGGCGCTATCCTTTTTTAAACTATGCCTTTACTATTCGCCAATATTAGCGGCATGTTAACTCCTTTTTTTCTTAGATTTCGCAACTTCATCATTGCTGTTAACGTCGGTCAAGATTGGGCGTTGTTATTTAGTTGTTTTTTTTTTTAAATCTTGTTTATTTTTGCTTTGTCGCCAATATTTTAACTTTTTTTCAGCCCAATTTGTCTGCAACTGTTTCGCGAGCCGTATTCAACAGTCTGTGGCCACTCATTCTGGTATTTCTTTTTTATGTTTTTAGGAAGCTTACTTACTACTAATTACACGTTTAGGAAGATCCAGTTATAGAAGAGTTGCTTGGGAGGGTTCTGATAATGTGCTGTTAGATTCAACGAACCATGACGGTATCGTATAGGAAGCAAAAGCATTCCTGAACATAGCCTCCTTCTCCCCTTCGATCTCCTAGGCCCTCTGGAGCACACTGTATTAACAATGCATAATTCGCCTTCGCTTGTCTCCTCTCCAGTCCTGTGCTACAGGTGGCAATTGCTGATAGCAGCATTGCGATAGCCGAAGACGGTCAGTTTGATGGATTTTATGGGAACAGAAGACTGCAGTGGGTGCGACCATTCCCTTTCTGTTCTGCTTTGAATGCTAAAGGCATCAGATGGGGTTTACTTAATGCTTTGCGCCCCTTTATGAGCGGAGTGTTATTTTAATCAGTCCGCTGATAAGGGCATATGGAAGCTTAATTGGGGAATTGTAATGTGAATATGATTGTCTATGTCAGCTTCTGGACATCACCGTATGTCGCCAACACCTTTAACTGTTTCCGGCTGGTAACGTTGATGAAGTACTAATGTTAAAGTTCGAACGCTATTAGGATTGCTGCAAATTTTGGAAGAGGTCAATAACAGCGCTAGCTACCCTCTAGCAACTTTAGCAATGCAATGGATGAATCGCTATGGAAGTTAGGGAATTCGAAGATTTATAAGTGGTCATTTGCAGTCGCGAATGTGTAAGCGCTCATCTGGAGCGTTGTTCTCGTTGTCCGATATGCGCTCGAGAGTTGGATACCATATCAGGTCCGGTGGTGTTCCCAAATTTCACGGCAGCCGCTATTGCTGATTCGATTCGGTCGAAAGCTAAAATGGCAAGAAGCATTCGCTCTGCAGCGGTTCGGCTCTCTTTTTATTGTCATAATTGCTTGACATAGGTGTAGTTACTGCTGTTGGGAATTCGGATGTACGATAGTGGAAAGAATTTTCTCAGCGTTTTGGCATCTCGTACCAAGCGTCCGCTACTCTGTTAGAAAAATTCTGTTTGATATTTTGGTGTCTCATACCATCATCATAGAAATATAGAACGCAAGATGATCCTTACCGGTTCGGTTTATGTAACCCGCTCTTCAAAGAAAGGGGAGGGGAGAGGGTCTTTATATGATGCAGCTTAGTTTATGTGATTCTTTACTACGGACACATGTTCGGTATGATATCACAGCGTAGGGATTTAGTAAATAGCTCGATGACAGCGAGGAGCTGAACGATTGTACTGCAGGAGGGATGCGGTATTCCATCGGAAGGGACTAGCGATGAACTGGTAGAGTTGGCAATGAGTCTGGATGCGGGTTCCATCGACCGCGTAATGGACGTGCTGAGAAAGCGCAGGGAGCAGATCGCGTTGGGTGATACTCGTCGCAAGAACGTTCTCATGAGCGAGTTCATTGAGGAGATGATCACGCGTCGAGAAGATACTATCAGGCAGGCGCAGCATGAGCTCTTGGTTCTCAAGCATGACAGACAGACTGTGCAGGTACGCTTATCTATTTCACCAAAATAATATTGCTTTGCTGTTTTAGAATATTAATGTTGAGCCACTACTTCTCGCTCGTGAACGACTGAGTCGTCGGTACGGTGAAATTGCATTACTTTGAGCCGCGCGACATGCGGATTAATGGCAATAGGTGCAGTGAAATGTAACTTCGAAGAAACGACAAAGTTTGATAACCGTGGTTTAATCACAGCGTTGTAATTTTGTGTTCGTTCGAGATACTTTGAGGTGTTATCATTTGTGTTTGCAGAAGATCCGGAAGTCGACCTCACTGCAAAAAGCGATTGCAATTCCACTACGAATTTAGTCATTATCTAACTAGCTAGGTTTTACTGATATCTTTGAACCCCTTTCCCTTTCTCTTTCCTCCCATCTCTTCCTCTTCTCTCTCCNNNCTCTCCATCCCCGTCCACCACTTGACCCACTGCGTCTTTAAAGAACAGGAGGGCTATGAAAATCCGACACTTACGAGGAAGAATGATTGTTTTTTTACATTGACGGCTTATTTTACTTTTACTTGTGTGAGTTGAGCGAGACGTATCTTCACGATTGCCATTGTACGACCTCTTCGTCGCGGTGACGTGCTTTCATCGATCACTCTTCGCACTAAGTGGCCTTGTATAGTTTTCACCTCCTCAGTCTGCCGAGGAGGAGCGAGAGGGTTTACGTGAAATAAATTTAGATTCTGCAATGAGCATAGAAAGAGACAACTGCGAAACGTCTCTCGTCTCTCTTCCCTCCCACTCCCTTCCACCCTGCCTGCCCCCTCCCTCCATCTCAGCCTCACCAACCCATTTCTGTTGGCATTGGAGGTTAGCTACGGTTGTTCTTGCAGACAATCTTGAGAGATGATAAGGCAGGTGGTTCGTCATCGCATCGTATGGTGCCGGATGCGGGTGGGCTGGCATCTCTGGCGGTAGGTGGTGCGGACGTTGCATTGAGGCCAGCGAGCTTTACTGATGATGAGATCGAAATGGGCAAATATCGGGCACGTCTGCGGCAGCATATGAACGGATTGGAGCACGCCTACGTACTTAAGAGGATTTGCTGCAAAAGTGACAACGGTATTTCGTTTATTTGTACTAACATGTTCCCAGTACTAAATATATACATGATAAGATACACATTCAAAGTTAATGTGTGCGTGGACAGCGATTGCAGGCAGAAAACGACTTGAGGTTAGCTTAGCAAGGGAAGGTGGATGTGATAGATGAAATTAGTAACTGATTGTTCGTAACTAAAGAAGTGAGCAGATGATTTGTGTCGTTATGGAATTTCGCTTCTCTTTGATTTGTTCGAACACTATTGCAATCTGTTTTCGCGTATCTGTTGCGTCAAGGTTTGCCGTCTATCCCGTAGTGACTTAATAAACCGAACACGTAGTCTGTTCCTTATATGATAATTTATTTGAGTCCTATTTCTGCGCAAAATGCACCAAAATTTTTGATGTTTTCCACTCCCATATTTTTTAGTTGCGTTTTCCGCATCAAAATCGTAGGAGGACTGGGTTGTGTGGTATAAGTAAATTTATTTCGTGCAAGGAGCGAACAGTAGTTAGCTGAAATCGTTCTTGATTTTTGTTTGGCTAGAAAACATTGAGATGGACTGTTTCGGAATTTCTGTTCGAACCAACGGGAGTACAGCATAGTATCATCGTCCTCTTAAATGAAGACCTGAACTTGTCCGTCGTTGCTTTTGGTGCTGCGAAGGAAAATTGTACGGCAGGAGGGTATGTTCTACAAGACCAGCTTTCTAATTTCATGTGCTGTGGCGTCTTTCTGATCAGAGATATCTTTGTCGCCTTGATATGCGTATTTACAGCCGGTGAACCCAGCAGCCTACTTTTTTCCACTCCAGTTAGTGTTCATTTAGCAGCGATATTTCTAGAGGAACTATGAAGAAGTAGAGGCGATCTCGCAGAAATCATTGACTTGTTTCTGAAAATAACTTTTTTGCAGATACGCGTAATGTTGGCGAAGAAGCGGTCGGTGCGTGTCCGGACGGTTTGGAGGAGTTTTCTCGGGTCTTGCAAGGAATGTCGCAATATGGTAGCTTCCGCAGACTTGCCTCGCTCAATTATAACATATCTGACACGTCTTCTGCATTGTCGATTGTGTCGAGGTTTGCTTCAAATTTTTTTGTTAGTGAAAACAGGACAACAAAGATGAGAGGACCGAAGCTAAAGATTTTTTCAATGTATTTGCAAACGCGGAATCAGGATGCATTCGAGAACCAGACTCATAAAAGTTGGTTTCAGACTGATACTGCAAATACTCCCAACTCCTAATATTAGGTTTTGTCTTTCCTTTATTCTCATCATCTTTTCAATGGCTCTTTTCTGATTGTTACGACCATGTGTAAGTGGTACTTCCCCATCCGGTATTTCTCTTTCTGTCATCCTCCCCCTTCCCCACAAAAATAGGAATTTTTTGAGGAGCATTATGGAGCCTCAGAAAAATTTCAAGACATTTTTGCTATTTCGCCTCAGTTTTTCGTTTGTTTCTATTTCTTTTTATCTTTCGAGTTTAAACTCCAGGCTGCTTATTTCTGTTCCCAGAAGGCCAGATGAGAGCCTTTTCTTCTCAATTGATTGTTTTGTGGCGAAGTTGCACGAATATGAAAATCGAAATATCAGTCTTTAGCATCGAATTCGACAAAGATGGCGAGTACTTTGTGGTGGCGGGTGTCACCAAGAAGATCAAAGTGTACGCATTTCGAAACGTTGTTGACAACGCAGACGCGCTTCATTATCCGCTCACTCAACTCCAGTGCAATTCTAAAATTAGGTTAGCTTTCATCATCTCAGTGGTGAGACGCTTAGTATCTAGTACTTCAAAAAAAAAATTTTTTTTTTGAAGGAAGACAACGCCATATGGCATGCGAATAGTGTCTGGCTGAAAGGACAGGGAGAGGGAGAGGTGTAAAGGGAAGGGAAAAAACGAAGTAAAAGTTGTCGGTGGATGGCTGCAAATCGTATTCTGATACGATCGTTGGCGTAGATACAGAAGTAAGCTTGGATGCTAAATGTCACCGACTGAGCGCGCAAGGCGTATTGTTGATTGGAGATAATTTCACGTTTCCTTCTCACATCTTCTTTAAAGAAAAGAAAAGAGTGCTGCAAAAGTGAAATGTTGAAATTAGCATGCTGTCGCGACAGAGTTCAGTAGCAGTTGGTAGACGTTATACACCAACTGCGGCCTTACCTCCTCCTACCCCGCCTTCCCCCACACACTGACCTTCCCATCCTTAGTTTCTGGGCGGTGGATGCTCGTAGCCAAATACAGCAAGTGAAGGCTAACAGACAGGTGAAGGTGACCGTTTTACAGCAGGAAATTTTTGGGAATTGTCGTAATTTGTGCGTGATAGCGATTTCTGCACTTTCGTCGTTTACGCTTTCGGCGTTAGATAGTATTTTGAGCTTCAAAAGGAGAGAGTGATTAAGTGACGAAGATGCCTTCTGCGGCTCGATTTGCCCTTCTGAAGATGTGACCAGTTGAATTTTTGGCTTGACGTTCCGCCGTTCAACCAAAATCTTGTACGCGTTACTGAAATGTCCTTCATGGATTTTATTTCCAGCAACATTTCATGGAATCCTTATACAAAGAACATGTTGGCCAGTAGTGACTACGATGGAACGGTACAGCTATGGGACACGTACATGTCGAAGTCGATCAGACGCTATCAGGTTTATTTTGCTGTCTGCTCGATTTCCTTTATTATTTTGAATGAGATGAATTTACAGCGAGACTGCAAAGTAAACACTTATGGCAATACTTTCTTCTTATAGCCTCTTCCCTTTCAAATTCTCCTCCTCCTTATATATATCTTTTTGAACAATACGACACTAAGAATGAAAACATTTTACTTTTCTACAACGGAAGCAGTTAGTGTGATCTGTTACGATCATCCTGTCGGACACTTTCGCATTTTCATTTGAAGAGGTTATCTGGATTATTTTCTTTAAAAGCAGATCGTACAGTTTAATGAACAGGGCTGTGTTGGTAGGGAAACGTTAAGATTTCAGTGCAGGGAATTCAACATATGATTTGTGTTTGTTTCTCGGCGATGTCCACTTCGACGTTTTCGCCCCGTTCTGTTGTATAAGGGCGTCATTTTATGTGCCTTTCACTGTACAGACTTTATTTCTCCTTCCACAAATATAGATGAGAAGTATTGTTGAGCAGTGCACTTATAGGAACACGAGAAGAGGTGTTGGACAGTGCAATTCAACAACGTTGACCCTCAACTAATGGCTTCTGGTTCAGATGACGCGAAGGTTTTTCTTGTTATAATTCTTGAGTTGTTGAAGGAACGATTATCACTGAATGAAAGCTTCATGTCTTGTTATATAATTATAAGCGAGATGAATATAGCAGCAGGAGTTGTTAAGGAAGACTTCTAGTTAAGTAGATTGTTGATACCTCTTGTCCACAATCGATTTTTGTTATTACCTCTTTCGATTCCTACACTAAAGTGGTGTGCAAATGAATGGTGAATATTTGGGATTAGAAAGGTTTATCCTAGGATTTTGACTTTATCAACGCCACCTCGTCGCTCAGATGGTGTTACCACAACTGTATGAGCTGGTAAAAGATGAGATGATGGCTTGAACAGTATGCGTGCTTTCCATCATTGTTTAACACTTTCCTTCATCATATTCCGCCGCAAATATCTAAAATACTATTCTTTAGAAAAGTCGAATAAGATTTTTCTGCCAACGCACGACGACAGCTATCAGAGTCCTATGACAAATTCTGTTTAAAAAATTAGGCTAGCGGTTGGTTCGGACTGCAACTATTGATATGAAACCGTTTCTGCTTCTCTGTTTGGCGATGATTTTGTTGATTAAGTTAGGTTACTTATTTTTCACTATTGTTAGCAATGCATGATTTAAAAGATTTATCGTGCCAGTTTTTTGTGATATGTCTAATACGTTATAGCTTAGAGCGTCACAACAAGAGGAGTTGAACTATTTTTTGTATGCATAAACGGCATTGTTCAGTTGTCGGTGCTGTTCAGGTAAAACTTTGGTCGCTGTTGTCCGACCGCTCGGTGGGTTCAATAGATGCAAAGGTGAATGTATGCTGCGTTTATTTCAGCCCCACATCAAGGCACAGTCTTGTCTTCGGTTCAGCTGGTTAGCCTTTCCTCATTTTACTACTATAAAATCAATGCTTGCTTATGTGTTAGTGCATTTGTATCAGTAACGTTTCGAAGTGTGGTTGTTACAGGCGACTGCGGAACTATACATATACTTTGATTTGTTTTCTTTGTGTTGAGGCATCATGTTCGACGTAGATGAGCTCTTTGCTTCCTCCCTTTCTCGGCACCCGAACTGCGACATTAGCTAGCAGCTGGACCGATTCTCGACTTCAGCTTCTTGCAAAATATGCTTAAAGTTCTTGTTCTGTCACTTCTTCCCTTCCTCTTTATCAGTATTTTGAGCCGACAACAAACTACAGTCTAAATCGTGCTTCATCCGATGCCATCTACGAATTCATTGAGGACGAGGGAAGGGGAGCGAGTGGAGAGCAAATCGGTTCATATATAAGCCAAATGATGCGATTACAGTATCGAGCGTGATAGTCATTTTGTACGAAACAAGCGGCTAATTACCTTAATAGTGAGCGAGCTGATTTTTTTCATGCAAGCTGTTGCTGGGTTAGAGGTTAAGTTGGTAGGACGTTGCTTACTGTTTCACCTGCCAGTCTGCTTGCGATCTCAGCTGACGACCGGGCGTCTTGCGCTTGCATGATTGCGAGTTGAGATTACGTTCACTCGATTCCCTCTCTCGGCCCGTTCCCATTTAGTTGTTTGGGATAGTAAGCTCATCTTTGCCATCGTCACTCTTTCATTCCTCAGTGAGCTTAATAAGATCGCAAAAGGTATTGTCGTGCCTATTGCAGAAGAACATAATTCAGTTTGATCGAGCAATAGTTTCTCAGCTTGATGCTGTGGAACGACTAAAAGCGATAAAAAGCCATATCATAGCTGCTAAGCCCACTTCTAGAATAAACTTCTCTTAAGCATATAGAAGTCGCTGTTGTGAACATTGTAGCCGTCATGAGTTTGTCAGCGGTAAAATGGTGCATACATTTTAGAGGAAGTGATATAACTAGTTTTTAACACCGAAAGATCATTTTGACCGTTGAATTTAATAGAGCTCTTCCTGGCGGGGAAATGCCATTGTGAATCGAGTGCTCCATAAACTAAGATATTTGCACTTAGTAGTATTTTAGTGATCGCTCATTGCAGACCATTGCGTGCATCTGTACGACCTTCGCAACACCTCCAAAGCGGTCAATATTTTCCGTGGTCATCGGAAGGCTGTCTCATATGTAAAATATTGCAACGAAAACGAAGTCGTTTCCGCGTAATTTCTTATATAATTTGAATTGCTTTTCTCTTTTCTTAATGTTCATCTGATCTCGTATCCCGCCTAGTCGTTTAGTTTAGAAAATCTTTAAGTTAACTCAGATGCACTTGTAAATTCGGCAGTTCTGTTGCTTAGGATTCGTTTGGTGGTGACGGTGAACGATAGTCGGGAAAGGGTGTAATTTTGGATTTTCGGAACATCTCATAATCTTCTCCTGTTTGCACAAATAAAGGGAGCGGGATTAAAAGGTCCCTTGTTTACGGGTGTGATCAGCGAATTGTAAGATGACTCTACTCTTGTTTAACCAAGCCGTGCCGATGTATATTGCGTTGTTTTCCTTTCAGACGCTTACCCCTTGCCGAGTTTAGAATTCATTTTAAGAATAGGCAAATGAGATTAACATTCAAGAAATACGTGTAAGGCGCACATGTGGAACTCATGCATTAAGGACAGCAAAACCATCGAAGCGATCATTCAGCAAACCAAAAAGACATGGTACAGACGGTGCATTTAGGGAAAGCAAGTGATGGCAATGACTACGTACATCGATTTCAGCTCAACGGATAGCAATCTGCGGTTGTGGGACGTGAACACAGGCAAATGTATCCGTACGATGAAGGGACACCAGAACGAGAAGAATTTTGTTGGGCTTGCTACCGATGGGAATCACATAGTGTGCGGTAAGCTTTTGTTTTTTGCCCATATCGTAGCACGCTCGTTCGACTCAACGAGTTGATTGTTTTTACACACGGACATCCCAACGCCGCTCCCCCCTGTCATTTCCTCAGTTTTCAACCAGTTTCTGATTTATGACATTTCATACATCTGAATGAGGTGTATGGGAGGAGAGTGGGTTAGGGGGCTTTTATTCTGGAAAACAAGTAGTTCATCCTTCGGTGTAGCTCTGTTCCCTCAGAAATACCGTGGAATGCCATTTTTGCTTTAGGCTTTCATAGCAAAATCTTCACTCGGTGAAGAGTGCGAACCAGCCTCCCGCGACATGCCATCCTTTTCTCTCGAGAATTCCGAACCTTATAGTTTCAAGACTATTCTGAGCGTTATGGTGTTTTATCCGGTTGTTTTCTGTCGTTCGGATCAGATCATGTTGTTGAGTATTTGCAGGATCGGAGAATAACCAGCTTTACGTCTACTACAAGGGCCTCAGTGATCCGTTGATGTGCTACGACTTTGGGCGTGCAGAAGCCGAGCGCACACCTTTTGCAAGTCTCGAGTCCACATCGGATTTCGTATCGGCTGTCTGCTGGAAAAAGGTTATCGAACTATTAATTTGCTCTATTTGAGGAGAAGCACACAAAAGCTCATCCTCTTCTACCTCCCTCTGACTGCAAGTGCAGGAGGAGGTAGCAAGTTACAGTCTAACTTCGTAGCAGGCTATCTTCGGCCAAGGAAAACGAAAAAAAATGATGTCGAAGGATAGAAACAGAAACGGAAATGAACGGAATGGCAAAACCGATGTGGCGGAAGATTGAAGTGTCGACTAAGTTCTGAAATTTGGAGAGGGTAGCCTCCGAGGGTTACGTTTATGCGCGGCAAAATTTGCAGTTGTACTTTACATCCATTTTCGACTTCAGGCTAAATTCTTTCGCTGACGAGTTTAGTTGCGCGTTTGTGAACGTGAACATCGAGCCAAAATATGAGGTAGTCTGCAGATCGCTATGGGAAGCGGTCATTTTAAATCTTTTATTGAGTTTTATGCGTACTCTTTGACTTACCTACCAGTTATAGCAAACTCGTTCGTTCAGTTGGATGATGTACCGGTCTCATGCGTTCAAAATTTGTTCGTACAGTATCTCAACTCTCCATCTCCCTCCGCCCCCTCCAAATGAAAGCCATTTTCGCTGGCGGCGGCATACATCCACTTAAATTGCCTACCGCTACTCGCCACCCTTGACGTAGGGCCGAAAATTTATTGGATGTAGGGTATGTCTATTCACAGCTGTTATTAAAGGTGAAGTATATTCAGGTTAAGGAATCATTGATTGAATCTGAAAAGCACTCGTTGTGGGGTCCGTTGTCCTTAGGGCCCGAATTTCTTAACCCGCTTTGTTCGGAAGTGGGAAATGGCCGTTTAGCGTTTTCATGAAAGCATGAGCTACTGGTTCCGGGACAGATATTCTCCACTCAGCGAAGACTCCGCTTCTTCGGCGGAGCCCATTTTCGTCAAATTTCTGTTATTTCAAGAACTGGATGTTAATGACCTTTATAGAAGACTTGATTTCTTCACGAATAGAAATACACTTAGCTCGTCGACCCCATACGTCGTTAGCCAGTCACACCGAAACGAAAAACAAAGCCCTCTATAAAGCCATTTTGAACTGACACTGGGAAGGTTACGGTACATTCAGTATTGGTGCTCGTTAACAAACTTTCACTCTTGCTGAATTTAGTTGTGTGAGCAAGCCTTATTGATGCTAAACAGCATAGGTGATCCTGATAAACAGTTTCTTATGAGGTAAATTTCATGGAACATTCGTCCAGTGGTGTTTGTGGTGTTGGCCCAGCAGAGTAAGGGCATCCTCACATTCCGGAGCACTATTTGTCACCCAGTTTTAGCGTATTAAATCCTCAGGAGAGACCTTCTTACAAACCATTTTCTGCTCAGATACTCTCTCTAAACTTTTGAGAGAAAAATGTAATGCGAGTACAGCAGTGTGATGGGCCGAAGATGACGTCGTTTTATGCTCAGTAATCCGAGAAGGACAGATCGAAATTATTGGGAAAACAATACTATCTTCTACCTTTGCAGTTGTGAACCTTGGAAAATGTTTAGCTCGCTCTGATTTTAATGGACTTTATGACATTTTTTTTTTACGTTGCGTCTTTTAAAGAAACCTATATTGTCGTTGTACTGTTACTTTCAGAACACGAATGTGATCGTTGCGGCGAACAGTCAAGGCACAACACATATTCTTGAGCTTGTGTAAATCTCCTCCAATGTGCTCTTCAACCGACGAATATATGACCCGGGGACAGATAGTTCGGTCATCGCTCGCCAGAGGTTTTTTGTGCAACTTACCTTCATTCATGTTCACGCTGTTTTTTAACTCTGATTTATTGTTTCGTCTTGCTTTATTGTTATGTAACAGGTACAGTTCAGTATTATAATGTGATGTTGTGGTTTTGGCTCGCTCATTGATCTTTCTCATTCTTATGCATATGTGTGCTATTCGAATAGTTTGTTATAATTATTTATGTTGTGGAAATCGTAAAGAGAGGAGGTCGAGTCACTATGTTTTGCCTGATTGACTTCATACGAACTTATTTGTGCTTTCTTCAAGAAAATCGTGCTAATAAGTCGTGCGAAGGCGAGAGTGTAATGTTGTTAAGCGAACGCCCAACCATCATAAAAGTGCATCACTATGTTTTGCCTGATTGACTTCATACGAACTTATTTGTGCTTTCTTCAAGAAAATCGTGCTAATAAGTCGTGCGAAGGCGAGAGTGTAATGTTGTTAAGCGAACGCCCAACCATCATAAAAGTGCATCACTATGTTTTGCCTGATTGACTTCATACGAACTTATTTGTGCTTTCTTCAAGAAAATCGTGCTAATAAGTCGTGCGAAGGCGAGAGTGTAATGTTGTTAAGCGAACGCCCAACCATCATAAAAGTGCATCACTATGTTTTGCCTGATTGACTTCATACGAACTTATTTGTGCTATCATCATCATATATCGGTTATTGACAACGTTGAGCGCTAACAACCAAAAAGAGTGCATCTTGGTCGTTCACTTTTCGTGCGTATTTGTATGAAAAAAAAAACGCTGCAAAATGCTCGAAGGAAATAACCGAAAAGAATATTACTGCGATATTTATTTAGGCCTATTTAACAGTTCTATCACCGTTATATTTCTGCAATATATTTAATATAATTGATCCGTCATTTTTATCTAGGCATTTTATTTCTAGTCCTTAATCGTCTAGACCAAAGCTGTCTTTTTTTTCTCACTGTCTCAATTACTTTTAAGAATAGTAATCCATAAGTGTACCTGTGAATGGAGTTGAATTGGTTATGTGATCTTATCGTTTTCCTCACGCAGATCTTAATATCACAACTTTAAAGAATAGTTTTTCAAAAATTCACTGGCCGCACCAATTGATTTGCGTAAGGGTTGCTACCATCAAAATTTCGTTAAGTTTATTTTACGCCATCTGTTAGTTAAGTTATCGTTCAGGTCGGCTTTTTTATGCTGGAATCGCAATTCCTCGAAAAAACAGTCTACTATTAAATTTGCTTAGAATCTCATTTATTATGCATTTTAATTTTCAATTAGTGATTTGCTTTTACGGTTTATTTTTATTTTCATATCTCTTGAGAATCAATCTCACGCGAAAACCAATGTGAAAACGCTACTCGGTAGAGTACATCGACTGGGATTTCACTTTCATGATATTGCCAACTATACAGGTGTACTAACCAGTGTTACTTTTATCAACCAAGCCGTGTTATCGTAACAACTCGGCGCTCGTCGAGGTAATGTAAGCACATTTCGTTACATGCTTTCAATTCCATTTCATGATCGTTTATGTGCGCACAACTGTTCAAAGGGCAAGCGAATGTTTAATTATCGTTTCGTCGATGAACAGGTATTCCTCTAACTAGTTTGTGACTAACTGCATGCAGAACACTAATGACGTCATTGCCAGTGATATCAGTACTAGCGACGTCATTCTGCATGCTTATTTCAACAAGGTGGTTTAACTGCATGCAGAACACTAATGACGTCATTGCCAGTGATATCAGTACTAGCGACGTCATTCTGCATGCTTATTTCAACAAGGTGGTTTAACTGCATGCAGAACACTAATGACGTCATTGCCAGTGATATCAGTACTAGCGACGTCATTCTGCATGCTTATTTCAACAAGGTGGTTTAACTGCATGCAGAACACTAATGACGTCATTGCCAGTGATATCAGTACTAGCGACGTCATTCTGCATGCTTATTTCAACAAGGTGGTTTAACTGCATGCAGAACACTAATGACGTCATTGCCAGTGATATCAGTACTAGCGACGTCATTCTGCATGCTTATTTCAACAAGGTGGTTTAACTGCATGCAGAACACTAATGACGTCATTGCCAGTGATATCAGTACTAGCGACGTCATTCTGCATGCTTATTTCAACAAGGTGGTTTAACTGCATGCAGAACACTAATGACGTCATTGCCAGTGATATCAGTACTAGCGACGTCATTCTGCATGCTTATTTCAACAAGGTGGTTTAACTGCATGCAGAACACTAATGACGTCATTGCCAGTGATATCAGTACTAGCGACGTCATTCTGCATGCTTATTTCAACAAGGTGGTTTAACTGCATGCAGAACACTAATGACGTCATTGCCAGTGATATCAGTACTAGCGACGTCATTCTGCATGCTTATTTCAACAAGGTGGTTTATATAGAGAGAGGTTCAAAGGTTGTGTGACCTCTGTAAAAAAGTGCATATTCGAGTCTCTGTAGCGATTCTCTACCAGGTTTTTGGAAGGCAGCTAATTACTGGCACGTAAGAAAAAAAGGCCATTATCGGAGGAGGCTATTGTATATAGACTAGATTGTGATGAGTCGTTTAGTTTAATGTTTATATGGTCTATATGGAATAGATGAGAGTGGATAATAAATATGTGGCTTTTTCCACGGCCCCGAAAAACTACACATATTCGAGGCAGCTTATATTGAGGAAAATGCTTGCTTCTGATCCTTTACGATATTTTAGTTAATATACGTTCAGTGCAGTCCGTCATCGACTAACTTTTTGAGTTTGGAACATTTCTTTCAATGTGTTCTCGAATTTTGCAACTGGTCGAGTTGAAGGTTTCATCGTTTTATTTTTTTCCGTTATTTAAAATTAAGCAATCGGCAGGAGGCAGCTTCTGGGTAAATGTCGAGACTAAGTTTTAGGCACTTTTGTAGAGTACTCTGAAGAAAGGGGTAGAAACGAAAGATCAAATATGAACAGTGGCTGCAATCCCCTTTTGTTGCTTTCTCGGGCAAAAGTTCATTCCGTCAAGCTACCGTCGTGCCTCTATTTTCTCGTTTAACCGTTGTATCTCATGGTCTCCAGTGATACCTGTAGTTCTCAATTTAAGAATAGTTGCAGCAGTTTCGAGATTTTTACTATACAGGCGCATACAATAGTACACATCATCAAGTAGAGATATATGTCTTTAGAAGCACATTCAGGAGCACACTCAGTTTCAAGGATGTGTTCCATGCAGTTAAACAGTCTCGTCGGGCTGTTATTTAATACGGGGTTTACTACATATAATTCATTGTGGTTCATATAAAGCGTTTAACAAGAGGTATGCGCTAAGTGGTAAAACCATCGCTTTATCTTCGCCCTCAGGAATAGCTACTTTCATGGGCGACTGTTTGGGGAAGGAGTGGGGAGGGGAGCCTTTCGCAGTTCCAGGGGCGAGAGGCAGAGAGAGCGAAACGTTGTATTGCCAACTTATCTCATAAGAAAAGCGTATTTTTCCGCATGTGCATGATCATGTTCGTCCCGTCTCTAGGCAGAGATGGTCGTCACTGTCCCCGGGAGAGCATTTCTCTGAAAAGGTCTCATTTCAGATCTCGTGGAGTTCAGGAGAAGGAAGAGGAACCGACAAGCATGCCTGCAGCTGCGCATCCTCACGAGAACCACAGCTGCTGTGAATAATTCTATTTCATCCTTACATTTCTTGTCCAAGTGGTTCTGATGTGCACATATCCCTTCACTAGTTCGTACCGAATTGGCAGCTTGCACAAAATCTTCATTTATGGCAGATATAGCCCATCAGTTTGAGAAGTACGGAAGTTTTAGAACATCAGATTATTCAAGTAGGCACGCTCGAGTAAATGCGTCTGAATAATTTCTAACTGTTTTGACATTTGAGAAGTAAACACATTTGAAGATGGAAGCTGGGGAAGAGAATGCGAAAAAGAACGCCCCCTTGAGGACGATCATCAATGTGCTTGATATCTTCATCGACGCAGTACGTCATCCGAGTGTAGAGCCGATCATCTTTCTCGTCTATATCGGTTGGACATTCAGTAGTACTCTTCAGTCACCCGCCTTCTATAGAAGGTATTCATTCGATCCTCTTCCCGAACACTATAATTTCGAAAACAGCTAAGAATAGAGCTAGGAGAAAGAATGCACCAGTGTAATCAAGATATCTAAATCAGATGTTTTGGTTTGGCGTATTTGACCAGTGTTCCTCAGTCAGGATAGACAGATAAGCTTCCTATCCGTTTGAAGATATCCGTTCGTTAAAATTGAAAAGGTAAGGCTAAGTCAAAACTCATAAGTCAGCGAAAGCTGACAATAAACATATGTATCGAACCTTTTCCAGAAACGAAAGCTTTGTCAAATAGCCAGAAGTTGAGGCAGTCATAACTTATGAATCGCCGTACACCCGTTTCTGTAAAGAACTTCCAAAATTCAAAAAATCTCTGGCGTACTGTGGTGAAATATTTGTCGAAGAAGGAACATTGGTGAGCTGTTGAGAGCAACCAACAATTTTAATTACTTTAAACGCTTACAATTAATTGGGCTAATCGAATGGGACTTTAACTGTAAAAGTAACGAGTTAGGAACTTTATGAAATTTCCGACAAACATTAAATCGCCATTCAACATTTTAAATTCGCTTATTTATGCGTCGATATTGGTTTTGGGAATTTCGCAAATAAAAATCATTCATTGATTGTTGAAATTACATCTTCTTTTCAAAGTGACAATGTTAACGACAAATAACGAAATCGTCGCATTGGTGAAGAACCATTTAGTGTTTGGCAAACGCGCAAGTAAAAACAATGCGACGTTCGAAAAATTCCACTGGATCGATTGATTTCATTTCGCACTTGAGTTGGTCATCGAGCCATCGAAGCCATTTTCGATCAGGTCACTTTGTCCTTTAGCTTAATGTCGATGGTCAAACCATTCGCTAAAGTTGCAAATACTGCGTCAACTTTTTTTTGAGCTGCATCATATTGCTGACCATGAATGTTCAGAGTTTGTGAGACCTACTATGATGGAACGAACACTTCCTGCTCACCGATCACAGATCCCACGGTGGAGGATGAAGTACAGAAGCATAATGCTGAATGGTCACTTTACACTTCGCTGGCTTACTTAATACCTGCAGTATTCGCCGATACGATCATTGGTTTGCGCTTATATTGTTTCGTCTATGAAATGACGAACTTCCAAGCACATGGCTTATGTGCTAGGATGTGAGTTCGTAGTGGGCGTCTTGACTAGAATATTCCGGATCTTCCGGTTCCGCAGCAAGAAGGAACTCCAAATGAACGGGCATACTCTGGCTGAGTGGGGGGTACTTTATAGACTGCAGTGACACACCTGCTTGCCTTGGGCAATATTGCGGATACAATCAATCTCAGAAGTAATAATTGAAGAGAGCGGCCATGAACCACTAATGTCGCTATAATGGTCATCCGCATCTAGAGGACGCTATCCAAGACTGCCGAGGAACACACAAACTCAGTCAGATTACTTTTAAAGAAATAATTGCTAGGGACTGAACATCACCGTTTATGCGCTCATTCGTATTTATAAAGTGAACAGGCAGAGAGTATTCGATGCAAAAGACGGCGAAAAGAATACAAGAAAGGAAAGTCGCAGGGATACTCCGTTTTTTTTTGTTTTTTTTTAAAAATAATGGCAAGGTTGTTAAGATTTGAGCAAATGTTATTCCATTTCAATGCAGGCAGCATATCGCATCCTCCAACCCACTTTTCGTTCATTGTTCTCATCACTGCTTTTGCTAAAGAACTATGATCATGTCCCGAAGATAGAAAACATCTCTTGAAACAATGGGTCTCTTACAAGGAGTGTTGGTACCGTTCTTGCAGGCGCATATTGTGATCGGAGGGATCGAAAGGTGGTAATAATGCTTGGCATTGTGGGCATAACGATTTCCGAGTTCGGTTTTCTGCTGCTTTTCAGTGAGCTTGTGCACACTCCGCTCTGGTCAACGATTTTGTTCGGCGTTTTTGCCGGCTGTACTGGTTTCGTGGCCATGGTAAATTTCTTGATTTTACTCAGTGCGCTGAATTTTCAGCAGTTCCTGCCTTTCCAGAAAAAAAAAAGCGAAGTCGATGAGCGTAGCAAAAAAATATTACTTATAACTCATTACTTACTTCTAATGTGCTCATTACTTACTTACTCATTACTTACTTCTAAAATATTACTTCTAATCATAAAATGTAGCTATAATATCTTAATAATAACTTAATATCTCATTCAAGACTAGCTTTCGGCTTCATTTCATTTGGCTGTCGCTTCGGAGAACGAGCCTGCTCGACGTGTATATTTTGTTAATTTCGTAGGATCGGCGACGTGCGTAGGAAAATGACAAAGGATCGGCGGCCGCCTCTTTTCATC
>JPKZ01002585.1:618911-633561 GCA_000803305.1 Toxocara canis | reverse complement strand
TTCCCAGCCACCTTTATCCATTCCAAGCTAGGAAGATATAATCAGAGGAAAGAAGTATTGCTAAACGCACAGAATCCTTTTCCCAGCTACTCTTTACGCGTTATTAAAATTTGTTGCAAGAAACATCTCCATCGCCTAGAAACGTCTCTTTTATTTTCGTTAATATCTGTTCGTCTCGTGGGCATTACCAGAAGGCATTGGCCGTACGTTAATTAATGTTAACGATGAGAACGGCTGAAATGTTGGACCTTAAATTGACATCGGATGGAATTCGCATTTAACGCGTCCTCGTTTTGCTGTTATATATTCGATTTTAATTCGATTTTAATTCCGTTTCGTTTTTTATTTAGAAAAAAAAACGCATAAACAAGTTGCCTTAACGCACAGAAATCATACAGAAATCGCGCACAAAATAATCAGTCTCTAATATCATACAATCACAGGCATTTGCACGTCGTTTCATTATGATTGATACATTTTGCCTCGTATTTTTTTAAAATGATAGTTGAAAAACAAAGCTCGATGTTATCGCTTGTCACATAGCGGCTGCCTTCAGGTTTATGCTTCCAAATTTTTCTATTGTTCCTTCATCGCACCTGCTAAAAGGCATCGGCCTTTTTGTTATACTTTTTCATATGGTGGGGCCATCATCATCACAACAGAACGAGCATGAATACATGACACGACGAGACGTGCGGCTTGATCTACCATCTAAGAAACGGGCCGGTTTCATTAACTGTTCTGAAATGATAAAATCAAAATTGCGCCCACTCGATCGCTTGCACAAATCCATTGAAGATGCCTTGTCACAACCGTTCACTAAATGGATACAAATTTCTCCACTCCAGTTAAGGAGGATATTGTCTAGGATGTAGGTGGACTAACTCGAAATTCGTGGTGGAGGTGGTGATTCCAGGCTGCAAAATATGTCGATCAACTTTCGTAACTCAAGTCTTAGAAGTCGAAGAGTTGAAACTGCTGCGGAGATTGAGAGGCCGGAGGACGAATGCGTGCGAATGCATACGCAAAGGCGAGACATCGGCGCAATGCGCTTTCCGAATTTGAAATTTTCGGAAGCGCGTGAAAACGTTAATGAAGGGTACGGCAAAGATGGCTCTTGCACTTTGTATGTGAATCACGGTTGTAACATAAAACAAATATAGGCATTATTCGACAATATCCTCCTTAGCTGGAGTGGAGAAATTTGTATCCATTTAATGAACGGTTGTGACAAGGCATCTTCAATAGATTTATGCAAGCGATCGAGTGGGCGCAATTTTGATTTCGTCATTTCAGAAGAGTTAATGAAACCGGCCCGTTTCTTAGGTGGTAGATCAAGCCGCACGTCTCGTCGTGTCATGTATTCATGCTCGTTCTGTTGTGATGATGATGGCCCCACCATATGAAAAGGTAAAACAAAAATGCCGATGCCCTTTAACACTCTCACAATCAAACGGTCACGTTAGCCACTCATCTTTTGCATATGTAAAATCTGATTTAATCAAGCTAGCACTTTTCGCGATTAAGATTCCGGTTTCGTGTAACGCATATTTGGCCGATATAACTGAGGAAAATGACACGCTGATGATTCGTTCGGGAATATTCACAATTGCACAATTGTTGGCATCAGTTATTGGTACAGTCGTCGCTGCAGCAGTCAACTGGGTTAACCTTTTCGCAGTTTTTTACAAAAATCTAAAATTCGTCGTAGTAGGACAGGAAAATTTACAAAAATTTCTCATCCACTTATCAAACTTCATTTCGTTCTTATTTGTGACATTTTCGAACGTCGCGTTCAGCTAGTTTAAAAAGCCGTTGACTTACGTATGCAGCGTGAAATTCACAATGGGCGATTTGCATACGAGAAGCGCTACGTGAAGAAAGTTCTTAAGATATGGAAGTATTTATGCGATCGTTGAATGATGCTGTAGGAGTATTTGTAAAATGGAATTCCATAATGAGTTCTACTAGCGAATGCACGAAGTACATAACGCCCAAACGAACTGTTAAACAATTGACGTCATCGCATTATCATGCGGACGAAGTGAAGTTGCACAATACTTTTTGGCTGTGGTTGATGTTCGTTCACTTCGCATATCGGATAGCTGCATGCTAATTGCCAACGACGATGACTCCAAATCACAATGGCGTTCTGCATGGAACGAATTTCCATCAAGATCAGGGTTCCTCTGGAAGAGTGATTTTCACAAGGGGTGTGAGGGAGTTGCATATGAAAAAGTTGGGTGGTGCTTCGTCGAGCATCATAGAGTTGACCCAGTAGGAGATATACAAATCCGGCCGATAAAAGGCCAAGAGCACTTTCCTCCTGTAGGCCAAGAATCCGAAGCTATCTAATTTTTGAGTTTGCGTATATGTTCATATCCACTTTATTTTCTCTTCCATCAAGCACAAACAATAATTTGCATATTACGACATCGAGCTTGTACTGAAAAATCCTAAGCTTACTTTGGGGGGCAAAACTTTTTCGCCTTCAATTTTTTTTTTGCGTGAGGGAAGAGCTAGAAAAGAACGAGATCGAAGAAATCTTATTACTGATGTGCTCACATCAGCTGAGTTTTCACAGATTTTTGCTTTTATTTCGTGCTTAAAAAAATATCAGAGTATAGCGTTTCGCTACAGTTTGGGAAAAAAAGGTCATTTCCAAAATCGTCATACTCTAATTATTGCACGAAATAATTGTTGACGGCAAACTAAGCTGAATATGAAATGTTTCGCAGTTGCCCGTAACGATTGCAATTGATGTCGAATTGGGACTGTTTGCCATTGCTATCATCTATGTGCTCCGGAGAATACCACGAAAAGCAGAAAGTGAAGATCGTATGTTTCTTTTTTTTTTCAGTTGGTCATTTAAATAACTGAAATAGAATATTTGGCAGTTTTTTTTTTGCACACGAAAAATGAGCCCATTTTTAAAATGACATTTGAAGGCTGAACATGTGCATAAGATTGATTGATACGTAAGATTCTATGTGATAACCTTATTTCTAGGGAACGGATATTTGCCCGTGACAATATCTGTTGGGAATAAGACCTTGTTTTTTGAAGGATGTCGGGATGGGCTTTGGCTCGAGAAGAGATGGAGAGTGTGGGGGAGGGGGGAGCGATTAAATCGTGATCAAGATAATTGGATAGATGAATTTATATTACTATACATTAAAATTTCCGAAGTATCCATATACATTAAAAACTGATACATTGGCGTTTGTCCCGTACTTCTAAAGCGAAATGTTAGAAGAAATTGTATTGGATATGGTGGGCGGCAGTAGCTCAGTGGTAGAGCCCCGCTTCGCGTGCGGGGAGACCCGGGTTCGATTCCCGGCTCTTCCAACCATACCACTGACAGTCCAACCATCGGGCGGTGGTTAACAACAGGCTAAAACAGCCAAAATGATGGCTGTGGTCGGCGTGCGATTACCTCAGTAACATCGAGATATCGCACTGAAGGCCCGAGCGGTAACGTGCTAACGTGTGTCACCACTGCTTAATAACCATGACGATAATACAAATAGCGATGACTGTTATGGGGTCGTGAAGTGCATAGCTCCTATCGTCCTTGGCCTGTCACATACGTGCTTGTGTTTTGCACGAGTGGTACTGCTGAACGCATAAAGACGGTAGAATGTACTAGATTGTACATAGCGGTCAAAATATATCGTTATCTAGTTCTGGTCTCATAATTAAGCAGAGTTACATAGCACAACGATTTGGAGAGCTTGTACAAGTATTCTAAGTGGTTCGAATTTTCGTAAATTTAAATATATGAGTTGGTTTTGATTTGGATCCGAAATTCACAAAATCTATGTAAAAGTTAAGGTATATCCTGATTCACCGACACTTATTTTGATATGCAATCAACTTGGGTCGCCATGAAATGCCGTCTTTGAAACGCGCATATCGAAGGTCAAAACTACTGCGCCAACTGCTCTGATTTTACCTCCGCTCATCAACACAACCTTTTATCAATTTTAGAATAAATTTGACAATTTTGCTCACTTAACATTCCTCACTTTAATCGGGAGAAACTGTTTCCTGTTTTGCTTCTATAAAAAGACGTTAGTTTCGCTTTAAAAAAAATATGCCTTCTGATATTTCTCATCCGATGATGAACTCATCTGCATTGTTGTTCACCGCTAAGAAAATAGCATATGCTTTGAGAGTCGAACAATATGGATATTGCAATGTTCATGTGGATTATCGTAAAATACAAAGTAGGACTCTTATTGTAGTCGACGAGCCGAATCGTTCAGAAGACAAAAATAAGAATTTCTGGATTTATGGCAGAGAGCAGAAAATCGAAGGTTGTTCATTGTTTGCACTAGCTCCCCAAGTACGTCATAGCTCTTCGAGGTATCCTTTTTCTCGAATTATCGACTGTGTCACACAATCCCTGTTCGTTAACTTATCTATTACTTGTTTGTAATAACATTTTCAGGTGCTCCTACATTGTCGAAGAAGAAAGGTTTCCTCTCTGAGTTAAAGCAACTTCTCAAAGAAGGTGCATATTCATATGTAAAGAAGCGGCCAGGCCATCAAAGGGCATTCATATTTGCGACCGTTATTGCACTTATGATCACTAATATGACATCAGTGGAGACAAGAATAAGTTCGATTTTCTTTTTCTTAACTTATATCGTAACAACCTCATTCAGTGCTTTTCACAGTCTGGAACTGTTTCCGTTTTTCTTTCGAAACAGTCCATTAAAAATGCGATGACAATAGTTTTTACTCATCGCTGATACTTCAGTAGTTTTCCTAGACGATTATAATGGTTCTGAGGTGGGTTCTATTGAACAGCAGCAATCTATTGGAAACATTCACCTTAAAATAAAGTTGCCAGTGAAGTTCATCTGTAAGAGAAAATAGGAGGAGCAGTTGAAACGAACTTTTGCGATTGTGCCGGCTTTCACGAGAAGAAAACATCGGAAATGAGTAGGTCAAGAAAAAATTTCCGTAATATGTGAACCATTAAATTTATTAATAGGCGAAAAGCTGATAAGAGAAAGTCACTTCAAATAAACGCTTTCTGATGGGCAAAAAAGGAGATAGTCGGGACGTAATTCCATCACCAAGATCGCAAACTGGGGCGGCCATATCGAGAATCTATGCCAAAAGTCGTTCTCCTCTTTCCATGATTTCGAACGAAGTTCGGCAGCCGATATATATTTGTTGTGGTTGGAAAAGGATTGTAAGCCCCAATCTCCTCCTTAAAAAATCTTCAAAGTTTAGTTGCCACGTGCAGTCTGACGCAGACATAGAGCATAGTGCTATAGCAGAAGATTTCATTGCTTAAAGCTTGCTTCAAATCCATATGAATCACAACGAGTGACAGCATTGCATGTATGCTGCATGAGAATATAATTTGTTTAGTGAGACATGGAAATCGCTTATCAATTCTCATCCATCTTTAACTCTTCTTACTTCTCCTACTCGACTAAAATCTAAGCAGGGAATTTCCTACTTTCCAGTCACTAAGCTGTTTACAATCTGGCTTAAAGTTAAGCAGCTATAACACCCTCGAGTAACCAGCGGACTTATTCGCAAGTATATTTCTTTTTATTTCCATACGCTGTCTACAAGAGAATCATAATTATATCACACGTTGCAAATACGACTGCACTGACAAGTTGAGAACGATTTAACAAAAATCCTCAAATTTAGAAGATTTATGAAACAAACTTCCGGTCTGAATACCTTAGATTGTAACGTTGTGCAGCGCCTTCGGCTCCTTGTTTAGGAACGAAAACGTTTTCGACATTGCAGTCAGTATGATCAAAGCGATGACTTTGGTTTGTAAGATTTTAAAAACGTATGACAAGTGATTGAAGTTATGCGATTAAAGGTGTCGTGATGAACAGCTATGTGTTTCGGCGAACAGATAAAGGATCACTACAGTGGGATCAAGAAGACTTGGGATACTGGAATGGTAGCGGTTACTTAATAGGTATTTCATTAATTCGATTCAATGGCGCATCAAATTAGTGACAGCTTATCTATCTACATTGCAAATGCTGCTTTGGTGATTTCGAGTCAAATTATGAAATCAAGAAATGTTCACAAAACCGCTAACTCTCTGGTATTATTTGATTACAGAAAACAGTTTTTCCTATGGTAATAAACGTTCAACTCGAATTGTCGCTGTACCAATATCAGCATAGTATAGATTGTTGTTCTGAGCGAATGGCGCAGTGTTCACAACTGATGGAATCATGCTGCAAACTTAAGCATGTTTGGACCACGTTTGCGTCACAATTTGGTTGACAGTAGCATTTTTATCGTTTGTGTCGTCATTTCACTATAAAAGCCGTAGCATTCGAGAGCGTTTGTAGAAATATGTGCGCTTTGGCAAAGTTGCATCGGTAAAGCGCATTATGCCTACGATATATCTGTGCATATATGTGTGTCTGATGGCTTCAACTCATTTGCGACCAGTGCTAGAGTAATGACATTTAACAGATGTAAACTACATCCTAGTTTCGCTTGTTCTACCTCAGTTCAACGAGATTCATTGATCACAGGGGGATTAAAAGGCGTTGAAAAACATGCGTGCATTTTGCAATGCATCGAATTCGTTTCCTGCCTTCTAGGTAGAAAAAAAACTAATTTCTGAAGGAAGATTTGCAAAAGCTGCTGGATTCGCAAATTTCTTAACATTTTATGAAGTTGGTTGATGGGTGAAGTGGCTGTAGTGAATATTGTACCAGTACCTGGTGCGTTTTCCCACCTATGTTGTGCCTTATAAACCCGCCGAAGAAAACCTTATTGCATGGAATTTTTTATCCATGTAGGCATTAATTTGCAACTCCATACGGAGTTTGCTGTGTTCACGGTTGCTTGTAGTTTGTTTTTACTAAAATTGAACCTGCACTGTCCAGCGTTGCAGTGTTTTATGATCTACGCAATTTGAAATTGGCGAGCTGATGAGTGGGAAGGCTGCAATTTTGGGTTTTAAGATCCTATTTTGGAGAATGTATGTCAACATGGGGGAATATGAATTCCTTTCCTCTTCGCCCGCAGCTTCGTGAATATGAGCAAGCGTTCACGTCAGGTTCGACAAAAATTGTGTGGATAACGCATGGGCAGTACAAGATACAAGGGCTTGCAAGCGTTCACTGACTGTTCACGCGCTAGCGTCCCCAACAATCGGTGACTACTTTTTCAGATCCGAACTCACTGGAAAGTTAGTTGCCGAAATTCGTGCGCATGGACTGAGAATTTAGAAACATAACTCGTTGCGGATGTATGATAGAAACTGACCAGGCTGTTAGAGATCAAACATAATGGGATATTCGATTGCGGACATGGCGAGACTTTTGAGTGAATGTCTAATTACATTTATTAAGTTTTACGATACTGCAGTGATAGCGGGTACGCTGATTGGTATGTACCTGTTCAAGCAAGTGTTACATTGTCGACAAACAACCGTCATACTGATTGCGATCGCTTCGACTACAATACGGACACTGGTTATCGCTCTTGCTTCGGAGAGATGGCATATGTACGTAGCGAACGCATGTGGTCTGTTTGCAGGGCTCATACACCCTGCCGTTGTCTCATTTATGGCGCAGGTACGTTTCTCATCTTTAACTTACTCGTTTTGCAATTGCGAATGCTCCTCACCGGTCAATTTATAGCGTCATATTTTGTGTAAGTTAAGCTTTCTCAACGTACGATCCGGAATGATTTTACAGCTTAAAAAGAAAAAAGGTTCAACATTGCAAAAAAATCTATCTCCGTCGAAGGTTTCCGTGATTTACGGAGTGGGTTGGGTGGAACAGACGGTTAAAAGCGCTGAGCTGTGGTGCGAAACAAACCAGCCAGATGGAGTACTGCAGCGGTAAACCTTCCGAAGAAGGCGCTTTCGGCGCTTCGCACTACCAGTAGATACGACAGATGATCATGAATGTGATGTAGATGCTTCATTGTTGTTTGGTAAACCTTCCGAAGAAGGCGCTTTCGGCGCTTCGCACTACCAGTAGATACGACAGATGATCATGAATGTGAGCCAGATGGAGTACTGCAGCGGTAAACCTTCCGAAGAAGGCGCTTTCGGCGCTTCGCACTACCAGTAGATACGACAGATGATCATGAATGTGAGCCAGATGGAGTACTGCAGCGGTAAACCTTCCGAAGAAGGCGCTTTCGGCGCTTCGCACTACCAGTAGATACGACAGATGATCATGAATGTGAGCCAGATGGAGTACTGCAGCGGTAAACCTTCCGAAGAAGGCGCTTTCGGCGCTTCGCACTACCAGTAGATACGACAGATGATCATGAATGTGAGCCAGATGGAGTACTGCAGCGGTAAACCTTCCGAAGAAGGCGCTTTCGGCGCTTCGCACTACCAGTAGATACGACAGATGATCATGAATGTGAGCCAGATGGAGTACTGCAGCGGTAAACCTTCCGAAGAAGGCGCTTTCGGCGCTTCGCACTACCAGTAGATACGACAGATGATCATGAATGTGAGCCAGATGGAGTACTGCAGCGGTAAACCTTCCGAAGAAGGCGCTTTCGGCGCTTCGCACTACCAGTAGATACGACAGATGATCATGAATGTGAGCCAGATGGAGTACTGCAGCGGTAAACCTTCCGAAGAAGGCGCTTTCGGCGCTTCGCACTACCAGTAGATACGACAGATGATCATGAATGTGAGCCAGATGGAGTACTGCAGCGGTAAACCTTCCGAAGAAGGCGCTTTCGGCGCTTCGCACTACCAGTAGATACGACAGATGATCATGAATGTGATGTAGATGCTTCATTGTTGTTTGATGATCGTACAGAAGGTACTTCCTGTAGCCTATCTGATCCGCACCCCAACTCGACGCTTTTAACCATCCGTCCGCTTCGCCTAGTCTGCTCCGTTGGTCGTTGTCCGCTGAGATGCACCCGTCACTGCTAAGTGATATTCGTTTGTGTGATTCCAAACGCTCATGAGAATGAATGAAATTTTAGTTGGTATCCACGGAGGAGATCGGTCGCATATTTACACTGTTCGCCATCAGCTGTGACCTGATGTTCATAATTGCCAATGGAGTTTACTCGAATGTTTATCGTCTCACCGAAACCTGGCTGCCCGGATTTCTTTTCTTCTTTATCGGTTCGTATATATTATGCTTCCGTAAACAGCGTGAACAGTGATGTGAAAGCTTTGGGGCGAAAAATGTAATTGCCAGCTCCCTTGAAAAATAGTATGATTTATGAACCTGAAGGTTCTTCTATTCTGAAATTGTATTTCTTTCCGATCAAAATGGTTCTGTAGCCGCAGCGAAGCCACACTGAAGTCTGAAGCGGAGCCAGATAGGTTGAAGCTGGACTTGGAGCCCTAGCAGGGTAATCGTGAAGCTCAGCGACGGAGACGGGACCAGATCCTCATGAAAGTCAGGGCCGCAGTCACAGCTAAATTTTCAGAAGCCTGGACTCAGAACCTGCGGATTTTAATCTTACGATAGCGGCAGCCGGAGCTTAACATAGCTTTAATTGTATATCACGCGAAATATGTACGCTTCCTGCTCCAAACAACTGAGCATTTTGTTACGTTGTCGGGAGCAGTGGCGATTAAGTAACAATTTTAGAATAATTGACTGGAAGTCTGTCTTGAAGGATGTCTAGGATTATCTGTTGAATTTGTTTTCTACCAAAGAAGTCCCTCCGGTCATATATGGGTAGTCCTTCCGGTCATATATGGTTAGTCCCTTCGGTCATATATGGGCATCTTCCTTTCCTGAATTTTCGAAAATTTTTGAGTCACTGTTTTCGGACCAAATTAGACCACTTTTTCGAAAATTTTGTGCGCCGCGACTTCTACTCCAAAAGGTCTTAAGCTGTGCAAAGGCAGATCCGCAGCCAGCGTTCCTGGAGGACAGCTTGGAGCAGGAGACGGATCTCGGAACCAGACCATCCTGGGTGCCTAGGCCTAATCCATAATCAGATTTTCCGGAACGCAGAGCTCGAGCTGAAGACGGAACCCGTTTTTCCTAGAGCATGCAGCTCCAGGTGTCCATAAGCCGGAGCAAGAGCCAAGGCCATGTTAAACTCTGGACAGTAGCTGGGAGTGGAGTCCGAAGCAAGTCATCCTAGAGAATGGAACCGAGTGTGAAATCTAGTTCGCACGGAGGCCGAAGTCGGAGCAAGCAGCCTGGAGGCTGGAGCCGACGTTGCGACCAGGTTACCGTAAAGGCTGAGGCCGAAGCAGGAGCAAGGCGTTTCCGAAAATCGGAGACATGGCCGGAGTTAGATTATGTTGTAAGCTGAAGTAGAAACCTTTGTTCCGCCCTCCCGTAAGCTCGTAACTCAGTCAGTTTATCAAGATTTACAAAACACTGTGAACAATGACCATCATAAGTTCAGTGGACGCTAATACAATTAAAAAACACTATTTAGGCAGTTTTCATTTCTTCCGCTCCATTTTTACTTAATTGGCAGGTTTGTCTTGAATGCTACCTGTGAATGTTTTTGGTACACCTACGCCACTATCGTTCTACGAAATTGCGTGCGGCGTTTTTACCAACGCCCTTTTGTTAGACTTCCTAGAGCACCCAGAAACTAGCCCATTACATTCCTAGGCCAGAATAGATCAGCATCATTAGCAAAAACCGGAAATGATTGTGCATGCACGGATGATAGAGGAGGAGGGCTTTGAATTCTACACTTTGTTGTCTGAATGGAAATGCGAAAAACAAAGCGAAAAACGAACAAGAATCGTTTCGTTTTCCATGTGGCTGTTAAATAGGCAGCGTTGTTGACATGATTTAGACTTCGCTTCGATGTGCTTTGCTCGATTACGCTTCACGAAATCGAGCGAAGCACATCGAAGCGAAGTCTAAATCATGTGTTGTTCAGATGCGTTCGTTGTACGTTGACAAACAAACGTTTGGAGACAAACAGTGCAAAAGAAAAATTATCTAGGTTGATACTTTACATGATAACTTTTGTGATAAGATGATAGCATAACTGATATGATAACAATTTGCAGCCGGTGTACAAGTGATGGTTTGGCTTTTGATGCTTTGGGTGCATATTAAGAGCATTATGGAGGGTGTCAGCGATCGAAGACCCCAACCACCACGTGACATACGAAAGGTAACGCAAAAAAATACCAACGCAAAAATATTCTCAGTTGTGCTGTGCTATTCAAATAAACGCACAAAATTCAACGCTTAAAACACCCACATAATTTCTGAAATGCCCAGCTAAACTAGCACAAACAACGAAAACGTGACTAGTTGAATAAATTGCGTTCTAATTTCCTTTCGCGCACCATTTAATTCATTTCTTTTCGCACGCAGCCCTTCCTTCATTTCTTTCCACGCACTCACGCATATGTAAATCGAATTTGAAAATGTCTACGAAGGGCTAACAGGTTCCATTTTTTTTGGCACCTAAAACTGGAGCAGCACTCATCATCAGTTCATTCTACTCTTTAGTCGTGAAGAATGCTCACTGACAGCTAATTCCAAATTGATGCACGGTATACCTCCTCCATTCGAGTACATCCGAATAACTGGTCTCATAAGACTTGTTGATGTTGTGAGCCATTTTTAATGGGCTTGGATTTTCGAATCCTTCCAATTTTGTGCCCCGTTGGTCGGCAAAAACTGACGTCTCGTTTGGTAATTTTGAATGTTTCGTTCTCAAATATGTATCTGCACAACAAATCTGTATCAGAATCGCTGAAACTTTATTGACGTAGTTTTAGCAAGGCTACTAGTACTAACATAGTAGGGAATGAACAATGTATACACCGTATGAAAGTACAACGTCAACGAAGTTGGGACTGTGTGTATGGATGTGCACCAGGTAAGCAGTGGCTGTTGCGCCACCAAAATTTGCTTGCTTATTAAAATTTTAAGGCAGAATTACATAATGTGTAGATGGCTTAGGCGAACAAAGAATTAAGGGAGTCGAGGAAGTGAGGGGGGGTGGGGTGGTGGGAGTTGGTGAAGCAAAGTTGTACAAGATGAATTCTGGCACCTGCTTCAAGTTTCACACTTATAATCTTGCGGTATGGCCGTGTTGTTATCTGGCAGCAGAGTGCGATGTTGGTAGCGAAATAGCTGACGTGGAAGCATGTTTTCTTTCATACTTCTGATTTGAGGCGATATCAATGATTGGCACTGAGAATCCAGCAACGTATGAGAGCGAGGAGACAGAGCCAAAAACAGCACCGAAAAAGAAAATGTCGATCTATGACCACGCGTTGGAACGAGTGGCGGAAATACAGAAACGGAACAGTCGAATCGATGAAAACTGGTGGGGAAGCTATCAGAAACCTGCAAAGTATCCTCAGGGCTCTTTCTACTAAGGAGCCGCCAATCGAATGAGACACTACGAGGTATTTGGATGTCTGCGACTGGTACACACCGTCTCATGTCGACTTTATCAAAGAAACCTTTGGATCTCACTCCGACACAATCAGGCGTCCATGATGTCAGCGGCTGCCAAGCATCACATGCTGTTGTTAGCTGTTTCGGTCTGCTCATTCGTAGGCGAAATCTTCCGTACCGTACCACCTCAAATAAAGCCGTCGGGGATAACAACGTTCATGGCAGTCTAGGTGCGGTCGTTTTTTTTCTGCTTTTTTTTGTCAGTTGATGTAATTCATGGCTCCTTGATAACGTGGCTCCCCACCGCAGACCAGCCCATTAGTGAACCCAGGGTACCTCGAATTGGATAGTTATCGATTTGACTTAGAAAGGAGTCGATGAAACCCACATTCCGAGTACTGGAAGAAATAAAAAGTTCTGCCAACGGAGGTGAACTATATTCGCCAAATCCTGCCCATAAGTTGAATTTTACTTGCACTTACCAACATCCACTATTCACTAGAAAGCTATGGTTTTCTTGCAGTGAAAATATAAAATGCAAGAAAAGAACCACAAAAGAGCGTTACAACCTCTAAGCCCCCTCCTGTAAGTTACTGCATGACCTACATCGGGCCCCAGATATCTCAAGCTTGTCAGTTTCTATTCTTCATTCTCCAGGATGAACGCATTCAAAGCAAGCTATTTAAGTGACGGGGGAAGGATTGAAGTTCACGGCCTTTGCAAACGAATCTTTTGACTCCGGAAGAAAAGGAGAGGAGACTGGATTGAACAGGTATTGTTGAAAACAATCAGTTTTCGCCAGTTGCGTCGCAGCTATCTGTTTTGAAAGGTACGTGCTTGGCACCGCTCCGCAGTATGGAACCTGATCGTATGTTCACCTGCTACTTTGTATTCATTTGCGTTTTCCTGGCGTTTCGTGCGGAGTACCGAATTCCATATAATACGACTACTGCCGACGAAATGGCACTGCTTCCGTAATGTGCCTACGACTAAATCGGCTGCTGTCAACATGGTGTTGTATGTAATTAGATGTGTTCCTTCCACTAATAAAAAAAAACCCGTTGAAATTACATCGGTACTTCTAGCTCTATTGCCGCAAAAATGGACGCCGCGGTGTTTCAAGAAAGCCCATTGTGTCGATGTCGCTGTCTCTGATCCACAACTTGCACGATTCCCCTAAAAGATGCAATGTGAGTACCTCACCTTCTCCTATCCTTTCGCTTCGCAATCTAGCTTTACTAAAAGCACCACAATACACTACTGTTACGTTCTTCAGCTGTTATAGTATATCGGTCCCTACTGAACTACTTATACACCGTATTCAGTTATTCGGCACACATTCATGCTGTGCTTTCTGTATTATCACGTCCCCGCCAAGTTGTTATCATAACATATTCAAATCCACAAACAGCGTTAACTTTGTATCATCGATAACCGTGTTCAACCACACTTTACAGCACCTCAGAATAATCCGATTGGATAAAAGACGAGTCACAATAACTGCTAAACTAAAAGATTAAAAGCGAATATCCGCGTCAACGGCGGACGGAATGTTTTGGGAGTCGATATTTTGCGAGTTATTTTTTAATCGTAGCTGAAATTGATCACAAGAGAGCAAGTGTGTGCGGCTGAAGAAATTGATTAACACTGAGAGGGACGATTCGAAAACAGATATCGTTAGAGAATTAACAAAACAAAAACGTCAAAAAAAAGGAAAGCATTTCGAGCGTTCCCAAAATAAATTATGTAAATCGAACAATGCGGAAAGAATTATACATATAAATTATGACAGGGAACGGCGCATGAATTAGCAGTTCACTGTAGGGTGGTTGAACACATTGCACGGGAAGGCGTGTATTGAACGAGGGGAGAAAGGTATCATCACCGCACTATTTCCAAGTTCTTTACGTCTGATTTCACCTGTCAGGTGTAAAAAAAAAAAAATCAAAAGGCTCCTACTGCATTAATTGATCAATGCCGTTGCTGAGTGAAGTCATCGTAGAGCTATTTCTTGATAATTTCAAGTTTCCCTTTCTTATGGCTTTGGATAGCCACAACAGTGTTCAACTGTTCTTCGACAATATACATTATTTTAAAAGATAATATATTCTTGTGGCGAAATAATCTAATCACACTTTCGGCACGACGGAGATGCCTCAGCGTACGTGAAGATATGCAACAGGCATTGCACATTCGAAAAGAACAATTGTACGTGGGACATACACGAAAATAATTTTAAACATTTCATAGCTCACCAAATACTGCGCAGCTTGAATTAAGCAAGAAAGCGGCTTACAAAAAGTTGG
>JPKZ01002585.1:600703-618772 GCA_000803305.1 Toxocara canis | reverse complement strand
CCCCCCCCCCCCCCCCCCCCCCACGACAAAAACCTAGTAAGCGTTCATCGTAACATTTGTCAACAAATCTTTAACAACCACCTTTTTTCATTCCTCTTCTGCCCTCATCAATCTATAGCCATTTTGAAGATAATACTATTTTCAGTGGCACAACATTTGCAGTTTTGAATTCTTGGCTATGCAGTTGTAATTTGACGCAGACATCAAAAATTTTACTGATGCTTAGATGCAGAATGTGTCAGATGTGAGGAATTTTCCGATGCTGCGCGTGCCCCAAATAAAGTCAAAAATCGATGACCAGTAATTGAATGGAACACAGGTTAAGAGAGCCCAACAATAGTTGCAAATAGCATAACAAATGTTAGCCAATGCATTCTCTTGCAAAACTGCTCGCGCGTTCTTTGATAGAATATAAAACAAGGGTATACTAGAGCATCCACACTAAAAAACGGAGGTTTCACTCCAACCGTACTCAATTACAACACATGATCCTTACCATTTGCAACTGAAAGGACAACATACAATACAGCAGCGTCGGCAATGGGCAAAGGGGACGAGAAGTGGAACGCGAAGTGAGAATTCAACAGAACGGCGCATAGACTTTAGACTAGCAGTGGAAACCGATAAAATCAGAATATCGAAAAATTACTGACGCATCACCCCAATTAGTCTCAGAAAGTGAAGGGAACTATAATTTTGTGGTCTCATTTTCGACAAGATTTTCTCGCATATCTTCAACTGTCACAGATCATCTGATATGTTCCGGCAACGATCCACTGATAGAAAAACTATTGATCCACTGATGGACAAGACTACTGCATGCCATAAAACAATTTAAAAAAAAGCGCACTATCATTAACAATAAAAATCAAAGTGAACGAACAAAACCAGAGATTAATTATATTATCGCGTAATGAAATAGCCGTTGTTCAAGAACATCATAACACCCTACTCCCTTATCCATACGCCAATTCGTTTACTCAGTCGACTTTCACTGATCCGTAGATCTTCTCCACAAAATAGAACGTCGACAGAAAACCGATCGCTCCTTAAAGTGATTTCGAATTTACATCTGAACATCTTTTAATACCTTGAGATGTGTAGTTTCGGTCACTGTATGTAGCATATGCGGCAAAAAATGTCAATATCGTTCCAGTGCACAAATATTCTGTCCCACAACCATTATCAGGTTGATTCAAACTTGGGCAATTAAACCTGCCTCAGGTTTCAGTAGCCGAAATATTGGGAAGTAAAATTACATTAATATTTCGTTCCTGACAAGCCCCGCATAGAGGGGCCAATGCTGTAGATCTCAACCAGAGTAATCGGTATGCAACTAAGAGATAGATGGGCAAACAATCAAATTATCTTAATACTAGTGATCCACCTTTCATTATCATGAGCAAAGCACCCCTCCAAATCTTAAGTTCTTGTGCAGCCATCTTTTGTGACTGTCCAGTAACCTAAAGACCTATTCTCTTCATTCCTGCACAGTTGGCAAACTTTCAAATTACGACATGTCCACCTATCCTTAATCGAGAGTGGTTAGACAACGCTGAGATGCCGCAGAAGGTACTGGTGTCCAGGATGTTACCAGAACTGTCAAACATAGGCAGATGGGCAACAAAGCGACAGCGACCGATACCCGCAAGAAGAGAATGGCCTGCTTTCTAAGTGAAATGCATAGGAGGAAGGAGGTTGCAATGTGACTTGATGGGCCCAGGAAGCGGTTGGAAGGTCCTGCTTAAGAACAAATACGCCGAAGCTTAGGTGAAAAAAACGCAACTTATGACCATTTTCATACCCCTCCTGGATGAAAAACTGGAAATAATTTGAAAAGATTCTCCAGCGTGCGGTTATAGCATTTAGGCGGCACCAGTCGATGTAAACGCGAAAAAATAAAAAAAGCAACAAAAAGAAACAAATAAAGTCTGGTGTTGTTGGCGGTTGCAAAAAAAAAACAAACAGCACAAACAAACCTGTAGCGAGGAAGAACAAGAAGACGAAAATGGATGTGTACGAGAAGTAGAGAATAGTCGAGATAGCTCCCGTAATGGTGAGTTTGGCGGTGAAATAATGCACACAGTAGGCGAACAAGTATACCGCCGTAAAGCCCGATGTGAAGAACGAACGCCACCACCAGTGGTAGTCCTTGACGATCAAACCAATTATATTCAACAACATTAGAACTTATGGTCACCCAATTTCGGAGTTTGGTTGGAACCTCAGCTTTCAGTTACGATAATCCAGGGCCTTGTTTTTCTCCTTTGAGTTCTTTCTCCTTTCACACTATTCAAATTTTTTCCGAACGAACTGCGAATTAATCTCGAAGCTTGGGAGTGGTGGGGCTGAAGTTGCCTGCGCGATTTGTAAAGTGCGAGGTATCGCAGTTATGCATGCAAAGCTTGTTGCTTTCTCGCACACTTCTCCAATTCCTCTCTACAAAACGTATCGTCATTTAGCACTGTCCACACACAATCTTTCCCACTCTTGCAATTCTCTGTCCGTCATATGCGCCTCCTCAACATTAGCAACGCAAAACACCATTTTCGCTCATAGAACGCATAAGACTCAAGTTGAATACGACTAACAATACAATGTAGGCATTATTTGAGCTTAGTTTTATGGAACAAGGCCACCGATAAACTGAAAAAACTCACATAGAATCGTCGCAAACTTGAGTTTTTTTTTTACGTGATCGAAAGACGGCAAATCGGTGCCCGTTGGCATCACCTTTTTGCAGATGACGCAACAATTAAAACAATCTGACATTTACCAAGCCTCAGCACCAAGTTCCTTCCAGGGTATCGATAGCGGAGGCTGTGGACAACCTCTGTACTAGCAATGACCGTGGGATTTTGTTCCTTCAATCATCAGTATTCAATGAGCCTACAGGATCGCGACGCAGCGCCACACCAGTAGCAATCTTATCGACCCCTGTGGGCATAGAATGCTTGCTTCAACACGCTCACTGCATAAGACCTATACGCGCAAGAGAAACGGCAAAGTCGCATCGGGCACACTAGTACATGCAAACCATAGTTTCCTCCATATGTTGTTTTGCCGATCAAAACTAGCCAGACTCCATGAAGCAGACTGAGAAAGGCGGCCAACAAAATAACAAACACTGACTACCGCTTGTAAAGCGCATTCTGTTTCAACCAAAACCAAATGCACGCCAATTCATTGGGTGAACTGCTAAAACTATCAGAGCGGAAGGAGACGAAATAACGAAAATGTGACCTCAGCACAAAGATGGAAGTAGCAGAGGAGAATGGTGGCTTCACTGCACGTAATGATTAGAATGATGAACACCAGGAAGAGGAAACCGAACATGTAATACATCTGATGAGCCCTGCAATCGGAACAACATAACTCTTCCCTTATCATTATTTCCTTCCCTTTTCAACATAACTCTTCGGAACAACATAACTCTGGCTGAATCGTTACACAGATTATTGTCGAACAAATTTAAAGTACACATGATGTATGCTACCGTTATTGAAAGGGTGGCATTTTCGGAAAAAACTGCTTACCATTTGGTTCGGAACGGACAAGCAAGGGAAGGATTCGACCAAAAATACTTTCAAAGCGGACAGGTGGGAGGCGATGATGCTGAACTAGATGCAACTACCAATGAAACATTCTAATGGAGAAATTTTACAGTAACATTTAAAGCGGTCGATTGATCCCATAATAGATTCATTTCACTGCAATAGTTATGTATGAAGTTTCATGTTTGCGATCTTCTTGTTTCGTTTCGCAACATCGTTTTTGTTTCTTTCTCTCTTCCAAAATTTGATCACTCGTTGGGTGTTGAACTCAAGACATATGCTTCTCTTATTCCCAACTGTTCAAAATTGACAACATTTCCATGTCTGCTTACTAACTCTGCGATACATGAGTTTCTCTCGGCTATGACACAGACTGGAAACTAAAACTGTTAAAATGCACTGAGGAAATTTGCGCGGATGCTTTATAAGAGCTCACATTTTTGAATCGCAAGCAAATTATATGGGGATTGTCGCTAATGCAAACAGTAACAAAAAAACTGCTTTACACGTGATAACTTTATCGGGGTCTTTGTAATATGGGTGTTTTAGAATGCTACGTTGTAAACGTATATGTTGGGTTATCGGTCAATCAAATATAGCAAAGATGTTAACTTGAAGGTACGCCGGATCTGGAGTAAAATTGTAATTGGAGTTCCTTTCTCAAATTGTTAGTCGTTCCTCAACGAGGTTTGATTAGCGTAATGTCATGTTAAAGTTTCATTAGGTAATGCGTTTGTGTTATGCACTCATATCCTCAATCTACCATAATGTTAACTGGCATCAGTACAACCATTGTTAAGAAAAGGAACTGTTACGGAAGATCGTTATCTACTCCCTCCCTACTTGATACAACAACCGAATTGAGGATAAAAATAATACACGAACACTCATAAGACGTGCGGCTATTTTTTTCGATAAAATACTGCACACCAGTGCGGAGCCATCTCTGCTGGGCTCTTCAAGCATAAGCAGTATTTTAGCGGAAACACAGCCGCATCTCCTCTCCCTTCGAGATCCACAGAAACACCCTCCCCCACCCAATCTATAGAGGTTGCCCACGTCCATTTAACACGTCAACTACTCTCTTGGACCAAGAACACTGCATTTCTATCCGAAAGATGGAATATGGAAAAGAATTCTTAATCAGTTGTCCGATATATAAACAACAGTACTTTTACATCATAATTCCAAAAGCGATCGCCTATCAAAATGCCTACCAAATGCTATTGAGTATAAAGAAAAGCTGTATGAATATGCATCCAAAGGGGAGAATGCCACCCATGAGCATGCCCGGAACCGGCTTTGTATATATCGTCTGCTCGGGTACTTGACGGGGGATTTGGTTTGTTCGGACCGGATGCTGGATCGCCTGAAAAGAACAACGTACCGTTTCATTAAAGTGAACTTTTCCGCAGGCCCAAAGCAAGCCTTACTAAGACCAAGAAATGAAATTAGAAGACCTCTCTCTGATGCCAGATAAACCGAATTATCCGGACATCCGAACTTTATTAGTTGTGCTGCTCACTAAAAAATCATCGCTTAAGAAATGATCTGAGTCTTAACGATAGGATGAAGCCGATTGAACTACCTATTTAGCTATTAGATGAAGCCCCGTTTTTAGAAAAGTTGGAAATTACATTCAACTGCGAATGTTTACGTGATGACACACCTCAGTGACCAAAATGAGCTTCCTTCACAGAGCGTTCCTTCTGACATCAATCACATATGGAGTGTCAGCCAAGCTATTAGAAAAGAAAACATTCTAATTTCTCCTAAAATGCAGGGCATCAAAGCACAAAATTGTAGAATAACTGGATTGTATGGAGTATTAAAAAAGAAGGGAGGATGAATTGAGGAAGAAGGTGGACACCGTTACATTCAAGGGTATGAATGAAATTGATAAGCAAGAGGAGGGAGGAAATAACCGCACTGTATTCATTCTGCATTACTGATATGCCTTCCGTACGTCGATCCAACCAGCATTATATGCCACACCAAAGCAATGGAACTGGCTGTACCATTCATGCCCCATGCTTCAACAGCTCCGGTTTCATTCATGATTAAACAAAACAGAAAGTGATGCAATCTTTTCTACAGTAAGCAAGAGCAGACATACGCGTTTCTTGAATCCAAAGAATGCGCCAACGAAAGTGAGCGGAGTGGAGATGAACAACCAGAGCGACAGCAGTGCGACCAATGTGCCAAAAGGAACTGCCGCTGATGAACCTTTCGCCCACAACATCAAGTTCGAGATGAAGAACATCGCGAACACTACGCTGAAGATGCATGCATGAAACAAAAGTAATGTACTCGCTCCCTTATCTGCAAAAGGAGAAGGCTGCCCCGTCCAGGAAAGAAGAGGAGGAAGGGCATTACGTCTCCAACTAAAAAAAAGATTTAGCTTTAAAAACAAGAGGCGCTCTTAGCACATCGCTTTTGAAAGATGGAAGAGGGTGGTGGATCCCACCTTGGCGTACTAAGTCTGTGGAATTACGTTGGAAGGGGAGGAGGATCGAGGAGATGGAGGTTATCGATGTGCGTGCAGGATATGAGTTCTTTTAAATCGATCCAATGAACTTCTTTCGTATCATAAACAACCAAGTAAATCACTTCCCATCTTTAAAAAGAAGGATGAGAACATTTGGTACAACCAACAAACTTAAGTTCAGGCTGTCTTGGGTGGTAACGAACTGTCGATACATTTCGTATATGTTACTGCAGCTTCTAAATAACGAAACGGCATCAGTTCTTTGCTTAAAAGAGTTTTCAAACTTTTTCACAGTTCTACTTCCACCAAACGACCTCGCCAAGCAGCGCCGATCAATTTCAAACAGCCTTCTGCTACTATTTCGATTGCCCGCTCTGACCAAAACCCAAACTTAACCTCCTCCCTCCTTCATCGATCCCATCGAATAAAGGCCAAACAGAGGAAAAAGGGTATAAATTAAATTATGAGATGATGACATGCCTGGAAACGGGCAGAGATAAGTGCAAAGGAAGGAGATAAAGCAAATCAGCCAGTTCAAGCCACCCCTTGAATCGTTCTTTATACACACAAAAAAAAAAATTGTTTAAGACAGGACAAAAATATTGCGATAATCTCCATCGGTGGCGCAATCCAACCATGAATCACGCTTTCGCTGTAAGATTAAAAAACCATGGCAGAGTCAGCTTGTTCACTTACGCTATAAATTGCCACTTTTGGGTTTCTAAACCCCCTGATTAAACCTTTCGGTGAGAAGCTCATCGAATCTGTTCATAGTGATAATTCGCAGTGTTCTAATTTGTCTTTCTGTTGATGCATGACGCTACTAACATGCGTTAAGTCAACTCCTCCCATTCCTCCGCCCCCTCGCCCTTGCCCGGCGGGCATTAGGCGAAAGCTCATATAATAGAATATCGCTTTTGCTGTATACATTAACTGCACTGAACTGAGGCCACTTTCGACTAATGCATCTCAGTGAGCGCGAAGGAGTCAGCATAAGCTTCACAGGAACCATCTTATTCGGCGCCCATTACAGTTCTCAGCGCTAGTCGACGAGCTGAAGAGAGGAAAACAAAGCAAACACAACTAACCCAGGCACAAGGAAACTTGTCATAAGAACGTTCGTCTTCCATGCTACCCCATGCATCGCTGAAATATAAAACAGATAAAGCATGCTCCACAAACCACTGCGTCTTTTGCCACTGAAACTTTAAACTTCGTCGTACAGTTCGACTCGGATAACTGTATGATGAAGTTATGCGAGTGCCAATTGGCTAAACGAGCCCAGTTATGTGAGGCCCAAAAAAGAATAAAATTGGCTAGATGAAATGCCGCTGTACTGGGCATTAAAAACTGCAGTAAACATCGCTGGGTCTATACAGCTAGGAATGTTCACATTATGGGATAGTCCATCGATTGCAAAAGTTAAATTTCCCACAAATTCTGAAAAAAAAGTTCGACATGAGCATTCGGTTGATTAATTTCCTACTTATTCTAGACGGCCGTCTGCATCGTTCGTCCTCGAACATAGCAAGTAACAATAATTTCAATCACTGGACTTCTTTAATATATTAAACCGTTAAGGACCTTAAGCCCGCCGGTCGAGAAAAAAATTCACTCAATGCAATCATCCAGAAAAAAACGGATGATCTCTAGAAACAGAACAAAAGCAGTTGAGCGTGCTAAAAGATCGGCAGTTTTCCTCACTTGGCGGCACCCCTCTACGATAAATGGACCGCTGATTGCCAATGAGTGATCCATTCAATGTTTCACTCGAATTTCATCGTAAAAACAACACTTGTCATCGATATGAAGAATATATTGAGAAAAAAACACCCTAATTAAACAAAACTCTAAATGAAGGGGCTGTCTAAATGAGGTGCCTTGTATGCCCTAAAATAAAGTTTCTGGTATACTGTAATAACTCCGACTAAGTCTAAAGGAACAGAACTGGATTTTGTACAAATAGTAATTCAAAGGTACAAAAGAAAGAGTAAAGATACTCTTATAAAGACGTGCTGAGACGTATCCGGCGACAATTCCGAAAAGCACGTAAAATACCAACGCGAATGTCATCAGAGAACCACGATTCGCTGGCGACAAGAAACCGAGGCATGCGAACACTGCAAAATACAACTTCCATAAACAGTGACCACTTCGGCCATGCTCGGGTACCATTGTGACAGCAAAATTGATGACAGCAAAAGAAGCATTACACTACAGTATAATCACAGATGGATTTACTACCTATCCATTCAGCCCTACCGGCTACTTTTTGCAGTGCGATTCCCATCTAACGACTTCTCAGAAAAGAAAAGTAAAAAGCGAACCGAGTGTGATGAAGACCATAAATATGATCTGCGACCCACTGCCCACGAATACCGAGAGAAACATTGCGTTTCGCGGCGGACGGAATATATCACCATGCACCAACTTCCAACCAAATTCTTCTTGTGCATCCTCCTTAACGAAACTCGTTCCATTTCACTCACTCATAAGCACATGTAGCATATTCTCCGCTTGAGTGAATAAACCGCGTAAAATCAAACTCAGTTCTCTTCTTCCTCTCCTTCCCCTCTCCCAAAAAAAAATACTGTCATTCTGACAGTGGGAGTGTGCACAAGCTTGTGCGCAAACACTCCCACTGTTACCCTCCAAACGTTACTTTGTGAAAGTAACCATAAACTGGGCATTCTTGTTCGGCTAGAATCGAAAAGTGCAGGGGAAGAAATGCGAATGAACTGCAAGTTAAAGGTAGTCGCAGGAGTACTAGGCAGCACAATGGGTGGGCAGGCGAGGGTGGCCGCGGGAACAAAAAGGTGAGCAGCCTCCAACGCGCGGCCGTGACAAGAGAGGTTAAGCGCCCTAGAATGTGATAAAAAGAACGAAAAAAGGACAGGTTGATTGCCGTCTGATTGCCCAACCCCCTCCCCTCACTCTTTCCTTCTCCCTTCTCACCCTCATGTAACTCTCAGCTTTCGTACGGTTGTGGCGGCGCATGTGACTGATCTGCGACAGCTAAAAGCTGCAGGCAGCGCGCAAGGAACTATATCGCAGCAAAAATTGGTCGCAAATAATGGATTACCCTTAATTATCTGAAAATGGCGAGACAGAAACGAAGAGGAACAGAGGAGGAGGAAGAATGGAGACGGTACGAGGATCCCCAAGATTTTTTTGCAACATATCAGCACGATTCGGTAGCCTAAGCGCTAATGATTCTTCTGATCGTTTCGGTATTCGTGCACCTATGTGCACCATTCACAGCATTCGCTTAAGCAACAAAATAGCGAACGACGAACCTCCGTGAACCAGAACGTTTGAGATAATCGAAAGAACGCCTCATCGAAGCGTCCCGAATCCACATTTTTGCATCTCTTTTATAAACAGAAAGAAAAACCGTATCTTATCATTTGGCAAAAACGAATTTTGTATCAGTCGAACAAAGAAAGATAATATCTCACTGACCTCATTGTCTAGCTGATTATAGCGCGCGATATCACGATGAAGAGTGCGCAAGAGAATCATGCCAACCTGCAATTACGCGATAGCAGCACCCACAGCTCCCTAATTTCACAAATTAAAGCCACTCTCCAAAAAGTGAGCCGTTCCATTTTTCAACTTATTCCAACTTTCAACTTTTTCAACTTAAAGCCACTCGGGAGCCGTTCCATTTTTTTTTCTCAACTTTTAATCCAGCTGTCTTCTATTTCACGAAATATGGCAAAACACATTTTCAGCCCCAAGCAATGAAGCCTATCCGTATCCTTGCAACATCAACTGCGACGCACTGACGTCGTACCGTAAAGCAGCAAGTACTAGAACTCATATTATTCATCAACCGTGACGCTTAATAACTTAATGGAGCTCAAATAAAAGACACAATGGTCACATTTTTGCCTCTCCCAGTATACGTTTCCAGGAAATGCTTACATCCTTTAAATTTACATCCCATTAAATCTACGTTCACCTGTTTACGTTCCATTGCTCATCGCACTCTTTTGCGGTAACGTACACATTTTGCGAATCTCATCAAATATTCCCCCCCCCCTCCTCCCTCTATTTCGCCCGCGTCTATTCCAATCCATCGAAATCCCTTCTCAATTATTTTCCCAGTAAACCGACCATTATTTAATAATCCTGCCATCCCTCCATTATCGTTCTCTTTCATAACAACAACAATGACGCTAAACTCCACAAATGCCCATTCAACAACCGCTGCTTAAACGGAAAATGCGTTATTACCCTCCATTACATCCACGAGCACTACTCTTTCACCACTCGCCTTCCTCTCCCACTCCACCCTCCCCATTTAAAGAGGAGGCAAGAGGGGAATCAAAAAAAGCTAACTTCCCAGACTAGCTCTAACGTTTTAAAAAATCCCCCCCCCCCCCCTCCTCCCTCTATTTCGCCCGCGTCTATTCCAATCCATCGAAATCCCTTCTCAATTATTTTCCCAGTAAACCGACCATTATTTAATAATCCTGCCATCCCTCCATTATCGTTCTCTTTCATAACAACAACAATGACGCTAAACTCCACAAATGCCCATTCAACAACCGCTGCTTAAACGGAAAATGCGTTATTACCCTCCATTACATCCACGAGCACTACTCTTTCACCACTCGCCTTCCTCTCCCACTCCACCCTCCCCATTTAAAGAGGAGGCAAGAGGGGAATCAAAAAAAGCTAACTTCCCAGACTAGCTCTAACGTTTTACATAAAAATGCCAGTATTTAAGGACTTTCTAGTAGTACAAAATTTCCTGGAAACTATGAGAAGTGGTCGGTTCGCATCATCCATTACGTAAGCCCTTACTTTTTGCTCTCATTAAGATTTCAGAAATGCAGACAAAAGTCGCCTTTCTTCTGCCTTTTATATAAAAGTTGAAATGCACTGGTGAACTCGACTGTTTTCAGGCGATTGAACAAAAATTTGTGCATACGCATCGTAAGAAAAAGCAAACGAGAGAAAAAAACTACAAAGGAAAGTTGAGGAACGATGCCACACGAAGATTTCAGTCTCCAATCGTAGGGTGCAGAAGATAGGAATGCATAAGACAGCTGTGTAGTCCCTTCAAGTTTCCAAGCACTTCGCAGAAATTTGCCAGATACAGGGAAGTGGTGCGCGGTTGACGCGAGTCGGGCCGTATAAAAACATTCCTTGTATATCTGTTATTAGCGAAAAATCCAGGTGCCTGGCACTCGTGTAAAACCGCTTATCCGCATAACAACAACGGGCTAACTGCAGCATCAAAAATGCAAAACAGACTGCGGATTAGTTATGTATGGTGATACTCGGCAAAGTCGTACCATTCCAGAGAGGAAAAGAACAATGACGAGTGAGTTCATTATGGAGAACCATTGGATGTTCGTATGCGGAATTGAGTCAAGGATGTAATCCCATCGCGAAGACCACTTCACATCAGTTGTCTAAAATATTCCACTAGGCATCCTTGGCGCGTCCAACGTAAAATAAAAATCAGTAAATAATCATGAATGCAGTTCTCTCTTCCCCCTTTACTCCTGCGATCAAATATTTCTCCGCTCTCTAATTCCCCCTCCTATCCCTTTCACTATTCCCCTCATAACAACTAATGCGCTTCTATTCATTTTCATTATGTTTTGCCAGAATCCCCCCCTCTCCCTTTCTTTAATATTCCCTGTGCCCCTAAAGCATTCTCCCCTCCCCTCTCGCGCCATCCTTCTCATGGCAAAATATAACGGAATATGTCGTATGAAATAAATAAAATGAATGCAAGGGCTCACACTCCCATATAGCACTGTGGCTTAGTTTTAACATTTTAAATGCATTCCTTCCCGCCCCTTCACAACCCACCGTTTTAAAATGGTGTTTCAGCACTAACTGTTCTCACCAATGAACCCTCTGAATCTCCCCTTTCCTCCCCCATTCCCGACCCCTCTATAAACACCCTGGAAAGAACAATAACATCGACGAGGAACAGCAAAGAATTCGTCATCAAACATCAATCTAACACACCCGGAGTGTTTACTGAGTGAAAACGTACTTCCAAAACAATGTGAAAATAGCGGCTCCATTGAGAACAACGACCAGAGCAATAACTGTGTTATAGAAACGCGTCGTTTGCAGTGTTCTATTAGATGCCACTAACATCTCACCCCATCATTACTCAATAAAACAATAGCGCAACAAGTAAAGAACAAAATTTGAGCTACTACCGTACAAGGTTGTGCTGTCGTGTTGAACAGCTAAATGTTAAATACGACCCATTCGTGCACCATGCCCGCATACTTAAAAAATATGCTATTCGTAGAGGACGTGTAATACCCATTTTCCCCAAATCTGCAGTTTGCTTATCCGAACGGAACCATACTTTTACTGTGTAGTCTTCCAAACCCTCCTTAGTTTCAGGACTACTTGTAATGTAGTTTACAAAAATTCAATCATAGGTACATCTACGAGGGAAGACGATGACGAATGAGATAGTGCAGAAGCGAAATGTGAACAAATTCTAGCGCTGTGAAAATCCGTGATCAGGTGACTGACGAGATATAGATGCACTTGAAAATATCACTTGCATTGTTATGATCACTGATAATGATCTCGTGGAAATCAGCGCATCCAAAAGCAGCCACTTTCCCAACATATCAAAAAAATGCGACCTTACTGAAAAGCTAACTGCGTAGCCCCGACATGTCATCAACAGCGTCACCAATTATAAACTGACCCACAACTACAACAACGACATCACTTTATATGTAATTCTGATTAAAACTTGCTTTCAGCTCCACCTGCTTCATTTCCTTTTCAACTTTTCGTTTTCCTTCCTTTCGTGAAAAATCAAGGCAAGAAAGCATGTCACAACTCACCAGCCACACAACCGAGTACGAGTAGATCACTTTGAAGTCCCTATCGCTGGACTTCATTGCCAAAGGAGGTGCGCCACGATTACAATCCAACTTATCTTTGGATTGATGTTTCACACTTCTCGGTTGTACCTTAATACGAATCACACGACCGCCAACATGCTCATCCAAAAAATTTGGATCGTGGCTCATGTCACGGTATTCGATTTGGATATCCACATGGTTGAAAATATAGTAGCTATCTGGTTGCCGATAGTGCGGATCCAGTACACATGCATCTTTCGGTTTGCCATCCGCCGTCACGTAACAGCCCATCGGGAAACCGGTTGTACATACGTTTTGATTCTGCTGATTTATGAAACAGAACGTCACAGGCATATTATCGATAATCCTAAAACAGTGTATAGTTAGAACGAAATATTGGTTGAAACAAACAAAAGAGTATTGTTATATACAGATTATGGCACTGCGCCGAACTTGGGCTGTTTAGGGGCATGAAATCAACAGCCGCGCTTTCCATTCGAACCACAGTATGTACAGAGCAGCAAGGTCGATAGATGAAAAAAATACTTCTCGTTCTCCTCACTTCCGACCAGTCTCTATGATAAAAACAGCCACCAGAACAGTGAGTGATAAAAACTGCCAGTGTCTGCGTTATCTCACAAGATCTCGGCGACAATGCAGTGAAAAGAGCGCTGCAATCTACGGCAATTCCGTTTCAACTAAAGCTATCACGATTCATTCCTCAGCTACATGTCCAATTTCAGAACTTAAAGTGATGATGACTGATTTGGCGCTCTCTGCGCCCAGTGCGTTCAGCTTAAGAACTCACCAATGGTGCTGGTAGTTAAGCTTCATCCCTTTCTGCAGCAATTGAATTTTCCTTTCGTCCCCTTGATCTGATGATTTGTACTCCTTTTCGCAGAGCACCTCACAGGCTTTCGTTTCCTTGAACGCTAGCTGCAATAATCCCTCTATTCCTTTCATGACCCACACTAGTCAAACAATTAAACCGAATTTTGGTCAGCGAACCCACTTCAAACAATCAAACCCTCGACTGTATCCGTTAAATCGGCTAGTCATACGAATCATTAAACTTTGCAATACTCAATCGCAAAATGCAACTGTTAGACATCATTAATCTTAACGGCTCAATCTTATACTACGGCGTACTCGGTTAGCTGTTTACCAGCGGGGATAGCACCAGAAATGATGGACTTGATAAGCTATGTAACTGCAATACATTACGTCCCAACTCAGTACTGCACGACAGTCGCGGAAATGAACAACGTTAATACGAATATAGCAAAAAAAAGGAAAAAAAAAAACGTTTTCCTCGCCTATAAAGGTTTAATGGGCTATACACATATATATTGGGTCTCGAAATATTCCAGCAACTGATCGATTAAAATTCATGCTTACAAATGAATTTTAACATTTCACATAGTTAATTTAGCGAAGAAATAAGTGAGCGATTGGATGAATGAACTCTAATCTTTAATAAATTAGCTAAATTTGGTTATCAGCTGGCATCATATATAAACTCACTCCTTCCCTCTACCTCGGTTATGAAAGTAGAGGGAGGAGATCACACAAGTGTTCCTGATTCTGAGTTGAGACAACAGTTCCGTAATAAAGAGAAATAGCAGTCGCGCAAAACCGATGCCTATGTGCGTTCAAAATTAAACTCGTATTTTTTGGAGGAATGGTAAGCTGATTTATGTTGGCGATGAAAACTTAGCACGCTGATGGCCGACTATGCGAACTCAAATTAAGTATGTAAACCAGCAGATAGACGGAAGCGGAATGCTTAAATTGCGTTTTTATCGTTATTAGATCACATAGTCTTGATTCTTGATCAGCGACGCTTTACTCGCGTAGTTTTGTCTTGAGGTTTTAACACACTAAAAATCGTTATTCACACTCCGCTAGCAACCCGCTCCGAAAGGTGCATTTCTTATGCAAATATTCCACAATTCCAATTTCATGATACACTCTCTCAAAGGAAGCAGGTATGGTGGTGATACTGAGAAAGCGACAATTATTGCGCTATACTAGCACTAGATGTAGTGATGTCATGGCTCAGCCACATCATGAAAATGTACAGCGAACACTCATGAAAACGAAACGGGAGACAAATATTGAAACATGTGTAAAAAATCCATGCGCTCATTAAACAGTCTAAGAAATCTTCTTTGGCCATCCAACACCAACGTACCGCATAAGTTTACCATAAGCGCTGATACTCACTTTGTAGGGACTTGGTCGAATTCGCTCCCCGAACAAAACTTGACCAAGATTCTCAACTGGTGACTCGTCCTCGCTCCCAACACAAAAATCGAAACTAAAAATCGATCACTTTGAATAATTTTAAAAATTGACTGCACCATAAGAATTTCCCTTTACATATCTATTAGCAAAATGAAACGAGTTAGGAAAAATGGTGGAAGAGAGAGAGGATGAAAAAACATTTTGAACTCGGCCTTCAAAACTGTCCCATTTTATTTCGTACACCTTGGGACAACAACATAATGATTCGACGAGACATATGTACACGTGCTGACAATCTTCGACATATGACACAGATACTGAAGACGGTCGGTGAGAACATGCAGACCGAAACCCATAGTTGAAGGATGGTAAAGCAAAAAAAATTCGGAATTTGTAATGCTGCGGTACCTTGTCAGAAATAGTGAAGCAACTATGCCAATAACTGCTTGTAACTGTTGCACCATACTGTGCTTTGCCATAGTATAGCACATTAATTATATTGAGAAACTGGCACAATTACGCCATTACTCTTAGATGATAATGGCCGAAAACATTATGAGAAAAAACGCTTTCTTCTTGCAAGTTCCATACTCTCTTTACGTGCGCCGATCTTAGCGATATGGTGAGATCTGTGATTACGAAGTCAACGTGCGGTACGGTCAGCTATGTCAACGAAATACAGACTGCGTTGAAACGGCCTAGAAGCTGACTTACTGATATTTACCACATATGTCTCATGTTCTCCTCAAAGTAAAACAGTAATACAATCGTACTGGTCCATTTTGGGAAACAAGCAAAAATATGCCATACCTGTGATACTCATATGGAATAACGCTCTGATCGCTGTCTAGACGGTTTACATATAACGTCACATTGCTCTGCAAAATTCAAACTTTCGTATCATTCGCAATAACGCCTGTCTAAAATAGTATAAATATTCTATAAACGTCATTTGAGATTCAAACGAAAATTCGAATCAGTGTGAAGAGAATCTGAACTCGACACGTTCCTCTAATGTACAGAACATAACTGCGGCTTTACCCAACAGAACAGCAAAACTGCTTAACGCCTGGATTCACTCATCGGGCAAGCATCTCACTTCGCGGATCAAATGAAACGACGGGCAATCAACGTGTGCCTCTCTTCCGCTCTCGATACTTGACCAGCAAGGAGGCTGGGCAATTAACGATTGGCTCTTCAAGGCTTCGGCTAATTCGTTCAGAGGGCTCACTGCTGGATTTTTTGATCAACGTTTACACTACTATTACTCATGTTATATACTACAGCACAGAGCTATTTCATCAAAACTTCATTCAAAAAGTGTATCAACTCGACGAGATGACCGAGGCGCCGTTTCTAGTAACTCAAAAAAAAGGGAACATTTAATGCTTCAGAAGAATCGTCTAAAACTGCGACATAAAAAGTAATCGTTCATCCTATCGCACTCATTGTTCAAATGCGCTTTATAAGCCCATTCTCCAGCAATACCCTACATGCCACAGAAAGGTATGACGAACCGATCTGCAGACTTCTCCGAGCGTTACTGTCGCCCGCTTAAAAGAGCACTGAATTAAGTCAACGTTACAATGTGACCTGTACAAGATGCACTTGTTTTTTTTTTCAGATTTAGAAAAATATAATTGTAGAGAGGTGTTTTTAACTGAGAATGGAAAGTTCAGTTCGACTGGATGAGAATATAGCAAAAAGAATTACCTGACAGTTTGGCTTCTCTTGATTTCGTTCACAAAAGTTTACTGGAGCAAGACCAGGGAGATAGAACGCTGGTACCAGTGTAACGAGTGCCGCCAGCAATACGAGCACGGTACGACAGGAAACCACACGACAAGATAGCATATCTCCCTGCTTTCTGCAAAAGAAGAAAAATGCTAATAAAGGAGACTCCAATCTGGAAGCTGATGGTAAAAGAATTGCTGCTCACATGCTGGCACTCCCTCCCCTGCCGAAAATGAGCATGGACGACGAGATACTCGAGCCTGTTGTGACTGTTGACCAATGAATAGGTAAAACTTGACAACTTTTAAGGCAGCACTATTGCCCGTTAAAGAGCTGAAGCGGTTTTCGCATCTGCGATTTGAAAAAGCAGTATGCGGAAGGAAGGCGGGGGGAGGGCGAGAGGGAAGGGGGGAGAACAGGAGATGAGGAAAATTGACGAGTCTAACGACATCTGTTTACCACCGTAAGTTTTTAAGAAGGTACAAATTTGTTAAACATAACAATTTATCTCAATCTGGCTAAGCCGAATGCAAAGGAATCCTAAGTGGGTGTTGAAGCGCTCTCGGTCTGGCCGCGTAACTACAACTCATCGCCAACAACACTAAGCAAAAAACCACATACATGCCTACACCCAGCGACAATCGCGTACAACCCCACAAAATAAAAGCGCAACAAGCACAAACGATAAAAGGGGAATTTGCATGAACAAAATCTCGCTAAAAACACCCACGCAATCGCAAAACACAGCCGTAATACCGTTCCGCTGACCGAACTTTCTTTCAGCTATGTTTGACAAGTTAATGCCCTTCCCCTCCAACGTACACATCCGTTTTCCGCCTCTTCCCCTATTCCCTCTCCCATCCCCCACCCTTCCCACTCCTCCACCACCACCCTATCATCTCCCCCGGTTTTCCCTTCCTGGCTAATCATAACACCTCTCAAAATTCCTTCCTACGCCCGAACGAACAACTGAACAGGTCACTGTGGAGATAAGATGCCACGCGCATTACAGTATCGCAAACTAACGTTATAGGACTTCAAATGTTGGAGTTTCAGAAATAACTAGAATAAATATTACTTATTGATAAAGCAGAAAATTTGTTATCAGTATCCTTACGCGCTCAAGCTTTCATGGTGGGCCATTAATGGTTCATTCCTAGTTATCCATTAGGGGTGAGGG
>JPKZ01002585.1:575152-592834 GCA_000803305.1 Toxocara canis | reverse complement strand
CCCCTCCCTCTCCCCCCCCCCCCCCCCCCCCCCTCCCTCTCTTATCTGTGTGAGGTTACCAGGGACCACCCTATACTGATGATTTTTTTTTTGCTTTTTGCAAATACTTTAGCATTGAAGGGCGAGATTATTTATGTGATCGATATGTGTATAAATAACTAATAAGGAATGCATTCAAGTGCAAAAAATACCCGAAGTTGTGCTGCCATCTTCGGAGATGCCCTCATCATCTGGAGGTTTTATGAGAAGATACTTTGGCAACGTCTGAAGGAACACTCGACGCATCCAGTGAGGCATCGGCTGCGCGCTACCGTCCCTACAAAAAAAAAATTCTAAATGAATAATACATATAGGTCAACCCTCCCTCGTTCTTGTCTATCACGTAACGGTTCTTTTGCACAGATTTTGAATGATCGCTGCCAAAATTCTGGGAAAATGTGAGAAAATATAAGGGGAAAAACTAACTTGAGCTGAAAAATAGCAGTGGCTGAAAAGTTTGTCGAATTTTCTGAGGAATGGGGGAGGAGGGTAAAGGAGGAATGCCTGTGTGCAAGCGACTATGATGCAGTCGTCAACGCCTTTGTGACGTTAAACGATGTGTCCTTGGCTACATTTCTTCGGTGATCGCTTATCAAAGGTGCCAAACGCGCCATAAACAAACAACGTAGTAAGGATAGAAGGCGCAAGATGGGCCGAAAGATAGGTGTGGATGAGTTTGAATGAGTTAGCTGCTGCCTTCAATTCTGAAGCCCTCACCGAGAAGAGGACGAGCGCGTGCCCGCAAGGTGCATCAAGATTACAAGACAACATTTAACCATAACTATGAGAAGCGATACTGTTTCGATTTAGTTTTTAAATGACGCTGACCGGTGAGAGTCATGAATATGCATAATTTAAAAATTATTTATGATGGCTCGTTTGGTGTCGAGGTATGTAGCAAATGATTCACATAAGTGGACATAGACGACGGCTATGATACAAGTGAGGCTGATGCTTTGGCATTGACTCTGACCATTTGCCTGCCATGTAGCAAATGATTCACATAAGTGGACATAGACGACGGCTATGATACAAGTGAGGCTGATGCTTTGGCATTGACTCTGACCATTTGCCTGCCTGATAACCGCTGCTGTTTGTTTTCCATTTTGACAAGCGTTTGAAATGCAAACTATACAGGAACAGGTTTTGATTACCGTTTCAGCCATTTTTTTTTCGCCCCACGCGCAAATTATTAATACACGGCGGAATGACGCAGCGGTAGCTAACTGGAAGTGGTTTACGGTGAAAACGATGGATGCTAATCTACTAGGAGTGATTGTTCACAAGCAGAGGAGGATGGCAAGCTGCCGAAACGAGGAACATCGCCACATGCTTTGGTTGCAAGCTTTGTAAAACCAACGCACAAAGAGCTTTATAAGTTGTCACTTGTTTCGAGCAAGCAATCGCGCATCAAAGGATATTCATCGCATCACAATTTTCCCGACTGCAAAATTCCCGACATCAGAATTACGAAATTTTTCGACGTTTTAAATGCGGAATTTCGTTTCCAATAAAAATGTGCAAACAACCGAGCAGACTGGTTGAAATTTTTAATCCCTAGTAGTGAATATTTTTCTTTTTCTCTCCAACATTTCATAATTCCCCTCCGAAACTACTCAGTGAGTCATCAGTACCTAATGAAACGTGATCATCAATAAGCGCTTCAATTTCCAAAACTTTGGGATCGCTCCGCATACAGTTACTGCAAGCCAACATAGAAACTGGTAAAATAAGGGGATTAATGAAAACTGCGATGAAAAAAGTGGCTTTGAATTGCGGATAAAAAGCAGACTACAAACAAAAGACTGCAAAAAAAACTATTCCTAAGATGCAGTTGTGTGCAATTACATTAAGGTGAACAACGTTACTCGGCCGATGGATTGAGCTGTGGTGGCGCACAAAAGTATAAGGCCTCATGCAACATCGTAGAAGTCTGTGAAATCTCAAGCTCAGGTAACAGCGTAAAAGTCTACAAGGTCTCGACAAGTTGGCGTACCTAGGTATAGCTTGAACAAAAACGGTACATTTTATTTATGCAGGTGGGGAGAAGCATGTGCTCAACAAGAACGCATAGAAATGAAGCTAACCTTCTGTAATAGTTGAGCGTGAGGACAGAGAGAAGGATTGATGCCGAGACAAGAAACATCGTGAATAGTAGATATTTACCGATGAGGGGTATTACAAGTGATGTGGGTGGGATCAGCTCGATTAATACCAGATAGAATACAGTTAGTGTAACCAGAATCGAAATCGAAAACGTCACTTTATGCTCTTTGCCGGGAATGTAGAAGACAAACGTCGTCAGAATCGCTGCAAAATTGTGCGTTTAAGCAACTCTGTACAAACTCGTCGACAATAATGTTATTACAAGCATCATCCAACCATCTGACGCGATCTCGGCTATCATCGATGGTGCTATGGCTTCACAAAATACTTGTGATTTTTCTAACTGAACGTACTGCACAATTGTACAGCACAGTATTCATTTGATACTCAAATTCTGCAAAAGTATCTTTGAGTACATACAAGCCAGAAAAGTGGGGAACACAATAATGATCACTTTTGCCGATGCCCACTTACACTTAGAGTGAATCAGGAGTCCTGGGGATTCTGTTCATTTTTTTTCCAGTGCATCGGCATTTTCTGTGCCAGCTAGATTGTAAATAAAAATCCTAAATGGCCGCCAAACTTGGTGAGATAGCTTATAAGGAAAGTCTTTGCTCGGAAATTTGCCTCACAAAACTGTTATGAATGATAAAGTCACATGAGTTGATTATATGTTTCCTTTGAATCTCTAGCTGCACCTAGCGCAATAATATACGCACAAAGATAAAAATACACGAAAAAAGTGCTGATAGTGTGTGGCGCATTCAGCGTCCAAATTCGACACCTACATTCCGAGCCCATTTTAATATTTAATGTCCTATATCACAAACCAAGATGCGCATGCAACGCGGTCGAACAACAAATCGTTTAGGTGACATTCATGGCGCGTAACAACTGAGGTCGAGCAAATTCTATCGAACAAAATCAACAATTGAAACCAACGGGTGCTGTATGCCAACGACTATCAGGATATGCGCTTTAGAAAGTCTGATCATGCTGTCTCAAAGGTGACAAAATTTTCATTACTTTGACGCCAAAAATACAAGTCCAGTGGACTGCATGAAAAATTTAAAAAAAAAGCGGTTTTCTCTGGGTTTCTGCTTGCTCTGCCATCATACTGAGTACAAAACGTTTTCATCCTATGCAGAGTTCAGATACATTCCAACGGTTTTGTAGATTGATAGGCCCGCCTACTAGGTGATATAGGCGGTAATCGTCAGCCAAATTCCGTAACTCTAGTCACAGCAGTTCCCAGTCGAAACTATGGCGCACATACGAAACATGCACAAAAAATTGCACAAGCAAGACATCGTCATAATGCTGCAAATGCAAAATTTTTAAAAACAAAATGCAATGCCGATACAGTTGCCGTTAAATTTGTTAATAAAGGAGTTAAGATTAATTTTATTGTTTTTCCTAAAAAGCTATGTTAGTTCACCGACGGAATGTCAATAAACTCAGATTAGTTCTTGCGAACTAAATAAGCGGAAATAAAGATGCATGAAAGGCTCACCAATGAGCATGCAAGGGATCACTAAATTGACCGTATAGAAGAGAGTCTTGCGACGAATCAGAATGTCAAACGAAATGTCAATATAGAACTCCTGTCCACAGCAACCTGGATAGAGTTGTTCGTGTCGCATGCTTGTCAAACTGATCAGATCCCATTCAAGACTCCTCAAACATCGACATTCCTCAAACAAAGATCAAATCCATGATTGCTTAATCAAGAGAGCAACTAAAATCAGATGAATTGCCTTTGCTTTAGTGGGTTTTTCTTTTGGCTCTTCCTCTCCCTCTTTTTCTCTCCATTCTTGTGTTCGACTTCCGTGTTTTCAGGTTCTAATGACTCTAGGTAGCCAATTATACGCGACAACGGATAACTGGAGATTAACTATGCAAAATCTTGTTGAGTTTATTAGTCAGCTGGAGCGATGATAAAGTTATCGTGATAAATAAAAAAAATCAACTCAAAATATGCGAAGTTGTTCGAAATCCGACATTCTATCACGTCTATATGTTTGCAATGAACAACAATTCCAAAAGAAGACTATCAGCGTAGTTCCACGAAAATAATAACACATATCTGTGTTAAAAATGAAACACATTTACTCGTTACAATATGACCAGTGAATGATCCAGAACTGTGAAAAATATAACGAGGTTGCAAAAGTAGGAATTCCTGAAGAAAATATTTCGAAATTTCTCTTCTTGGCAATATTCAACGGAAGGATCCATGTGTGCGCGTTTTCATGTCCATCAAGTATCTCGAATTCAAGAACCACTGCGGCTATGTGCTGTATAATGTGTACGTTCGGGTCAGTCTCTATCCCCTAGTTTCAGACCAGTTGACGACCCCTTCGATGGGGGTCATGCCTCCATAAACGGTGAAAAATTAGCATGCCTTTTCATCTGTTTCGTCACATATTTAAATGACTCAGCCATGGAAAAACAACCATTAGCGGAATGTTTGGATGTCCGTCCTTTGTGCGTGATTTATGAAATCGGCTGGTTTGGTGGCCGAATTAGCAAAGAGCATGTCGTCGTGCCAGCTCACAGGCATCCCCATTTTTTCAGCTTGCTCTGTTCAGTGTTTCTGCACAGTTGTGCGTTCGTTGCAAATCACTCTCGCTCTTGAATACTTCGTCGGTCTTTGCGTTTCTTATGACAACTTTTCAACTCTTTGTTATCCATTTATTTTGCAATCCGTTTGAAAGATATGAAAAGAATGCGAACTCTACAGCGTTTATATATATTCTCGAAAAAAACTAAACATTTGGTACTGCCCGTAGTACAAAATTGCCGTTCATATTCCACAAATTCGCTCTATCTATCTAGCATTAATAATTTCTCCTCATCTTCCCCCTTCACCTAACCGCAATTTTTTTTCTGCTACAATCCTTCAACAGATAAAAATGCTAACGGATAAAAAGCTGAGAGATCCATTCCTTGCTCAAGGAACTGATACTCCTTCCCTCTCTCATCGTAACGCGTCTCAATTATATCTGTTGGACGCGACTGAAAATAAATATTGCAATTTCCTGTCTGTTTAGTTATTTTAAAAATATACATATGTATAAACATTTTTTTTAAACGAAATTTTCCAATACAATACAAGAAATGTAAAAAACTGATGAGATGCCTTCAATAGTGCTTCGTATCAAAATGTCAAAACACACTATCGAGTATCAAGCAAACTCTATTAAGCTGAAGATGAAGCGACGTTTAAATTCGACAACGTTTTTTGCACGTTACTAATGAAAAGTTATGATCTTTTCGAAATAATATTTTGGTGTTTCGTATCAGTTTTAACGGTTTAATGAAAATGAGTATTTGTGTAACCTATATGAGTGCAGATTCTCTCATACAAAGTACAAGTTAAACGCGGTCACTCTAGTAAAGGTATCATTTCTATTGTTAATTCTGAAAGATGCGATATTTGTAAAACGATAGTTGTCGAAAAGCTTACGGGTAGTTGTCGAACGTCCATCAAAAATCCATTATAGGACCAACCACCGAATTTCATAGAACATGATTGTTTATCGTATGGAAAATATTCGATATCAATCTGCAAAATTCTTATGATTAATTTTTACGATTAATTAACTAATGCAGATAAATTAATTGGTTCGATCAAATATGTTCCAAATTATGAAATGAGCCTTTATTAATTCGCTTCCTTGTTACCTGCAGCAGCTTTTATTTGCCTTGGTGCAGAGTTCGTTAGCTCAACGACTAACGAACACATCAAATTTTTCATCGTTCGATTTTCATCGATCATTGCAGCACATACATATAGTATTGATGTACTATTCATAGGGCGTCTTAATGCGAGCTGACAGCTATGCTTCGAGTAGTTGCCGCCATCACAGCCTACCTCACTTTCTAATCTTGTTTTCGATGCTGTATTTCGTTTCAGTTCATATTCTTGTTGTCTTCATAATATCTCATACACTCAAATCGGCTTCTAAAATCTGACCGTATAGACCATATGAAACGTTTTAACTCCGTATATTCATGTGAATCGCTAGAATGTGTAATACCTATTTTTGGTTGAACAAGGCAAGACAAGTTCACCGAATGCTTTTTTGCTTTGTGTACGGATAGGAACGGGGATCTGTATCGGGAGCCGTTAAGGAACGTAAATCATCCGCAACGAAGCGCCTTCACTTTCCCGAGCGGTTGAAGTGAACCACCCCTACTCCCCTCCCCCCCCCCATAACGCGATTCTAAGCTAATGGAGCTCAGTTTTCGAGCAAAAGTTGCCTTCTCATATCAAACTATCAAATTAACGTCCCACTTGTGAACATTGATGTGTGTACCTCCGCTGTGAAACACGCGCTGCAAACTGTCGCAGTTTGGTATAGCGTCTAAGCAAAAACAGGGAGGAGTATATGGGCGACGATAAGACGAAAAAGTTAAGGATAATTCGTTGTCCGTTGATCATGCTTAAATAAACTAAGCAAGAGGAACAAAATGTATCACAACACGCATATAGCATTACTGATTCATCAATGCTTCAAAATCGAGACGATTTACAGCCATCTTGTACTGATGTAAAAGAGGACAACACGTAGTAGTGACATGAGCAATCGATTGGCTTGGTCGGGTGATACGCCTAATTCATAGAGCAACAAGCTGAAACGCTCACCGGACAAAACGATTTATAAATGCTGGGTGGTTTCCACACCACAGCTCCCGTATAGTAGACGAGCGCATCGCTTGTTATCGAAATATGTGGCTCACCGTCTGCACTGAAATAAATCCCAAATTTGAACTAATCAACACTATTCGCACACTATATCCTCATTAGATATGAACCACATATATGATCGCTCGTTTGAAAACAGGGAAAGCGTTGTTCTACGACCGGTTGGTTATAAAGCCAAATCAACGACGTCAAGAAAAGACGTCTGAGAATGAACAACAAATAGGAATGCAAGTCGGGGTTTGGCTAATCTGAATGCAAGCCTTTCGCTAATCTCTCCATCCAATGAACCTGTTGCAGATTAAAAGCACAAATGCATAATCAGGCAATACCATGCGAGATGAATAAGTCGCTTTAAAACTTCTCTGACAGAAAAACCGTTTTCATCGCATCCCAATTTTAATTCGTTTTAAGAAGCCCTCGGAAATTTGGAGCAGGCAAATTTTTCGTCTTTTTCAAATGTTCAAAATGAAGTATTTGAAGTTATATGCAGTGACAAACAAATGGATAAGGAAGGATGTTTTAGGTGATCATATTATACATCCAATCATACGGTATCTACCCCCATCCCCTCTCTTCGCTCCCTAAATGGGCGAAATCTAACGATTACTGCGGTTGGCTTTCACCGATACAGTGATCGTAAATATTAACTCTGTTTTATGGTACTGTATGCCGAATAAAGGCTGAAGCTAGAGACTCTGCATGTGCGATAGAATCGAAAAAGCAGTTCCCAAAAATCAGAGCCCAGAGAAACTTCAAAATTGTAAACCAGTAGGGGTTGAAAATCTCAAGCAAAATAATTTATGCTTCAAAGAAACTGAGAAAGAGAGTCGGAACGTGAAATTAGCATTCCAAAATCTGAATGCAAATTGCAGTGCAGTCTCAGTATTGACTGGGCCTCTCCCTATCCATTTTCTCCTCACATTACTCCCCCATAAATATTACTGCCGAAAAGATCATATGATATACACTGTCCTTACGTTTACGCGAAATACGGTTTTTTTAAAACTGGAATGTACGATTTTGTTAGTTTTTAATGATGCATTCTGATTTCTTATTCAATGTTCCCTTTGAATAACAAATGAATCAAAAATTAAATAAAAATTAGAAAATAAGAAAAAATATTAGAAGTGCAACAAACACCAATTACTTATTATAAAGCAGAATATCGGGGATCCAAATTTGATCAGACGGAATATGGAGCTTCCTGATGTTGTTCCATTTTTCCGGATCCCACGTCAACTTATAATCATACCATTGCTGAAATTATGTTGAACACATGTGTATAATATTATGCAAAAGGGATGCAAAGGCAGCTGTAATTTCATCGATTCCCGTATCGATGCAACTGACAACCATGCCCACGCACAATTGTTCTGACCAGTTTCGGAACGCCTGGTGGTCAACCTGCTGGCGATCCGTTGGGAAAGCAGCCGGGAATCGAACCCAGGTCTTTCCGCGTGCGAAGCGGGAGCCCTATCACTGAGGTACTGCCACCCATATAATATTTTATATATAAAGAATGTTAATTAAGAGGATGTTTACAAAAAAGCATACCATTTCTAGCCAAAGGTTTGTTGTAAGGACTTGATTGACCTCATCCTGAAAATTAAAGGGTTCCATAATAAATTATAAGTATTCCATAAGCAATCTCTGAAGTTTTATGAAAAGTCATACTAATCCACAGATTCCTATTGTGTTTTCTCACAGTGCCTTAATGGAGAAAATATGGAAAGAGTACGTCTTATATATCGCTCAAACGATGATGAATGGGCAACCAAGTATAAATATTGCGAGAATAACTGTGCAAGTTTCTGTGTTCACTTATAACAATATTTTTGAGAAAGGGCCACGTTGATCTATCTCTGATGAAAGTTATCGGGCACCATTGACTTAAAATATAAGCTCGCTTGAATGTGATAAGCTTCACGCAGACTAACAAATTAAAATTCAAATGTTAATTAAAATAAAGCATTATCTCAGTTAAACAATAATAAATTAGTGTGTTTGAGCTGAAAGATACGTCATCTGCAAAACTGTGAGTGCATTCAACTACATCAAAGTTATTCTTACCAACTATTCCTACTACAACGTTTGTCAGAAATTTCGGCATTTTTTAATAGTTAGCATAAGCTGATCGCATCTAACCAGGGTACTAAAGACCTGTTCAGACCTAGAGGGTTTTAGTTGCAGGGAAGCTTCGCTTCACCCGCCTACGCCCCCCTCTCCCCTCCTCTACAACCCCTTCATAGTTGAGACGATTATGGGAAAGATTCTTTGATTGTGGAAATGGTTCAACGGATTTGTTTGAAATATGCGAAAAAATGCTAAGTAACGAAAATAAAGAACAGCTCCTTTCAGTGTGCACTCGAATGACCTTATTTTTGGTATGTCATCGCGCCTTGCACACTTATTAATTGACGCGTTCATTGCAAAAAGATTACAAATCAGTCCTACTAAAATCATCTATGCAATCACATAATGAAGTCACTTCTGCCTTAAAAATTCGTACTCATAAAACAACTGCAATATTTAGTCATTGCAATTTGCATTTGCATAGTCAAAAAAATAGTCATTGCAAAAAAACTGAGCTTCGGTCAAATATTGCAAAACACGAACCAACCGGCTTAGTGTTGAGGACTTGACTTCTTCAGCTAGCTAAACTTTCATCTGGTTGAAATAGCGTTACAGTCAACGCGATATTTATGCATGCAAAAGCTTTTCCATCCCCTCATGTCGATAATTGGACAATGTAGCTCCACCTCTTTGCAACACCCAAAAAGTATTTTTAAAAGTTAAACGATGAGAATTGGTACGATCATAAAAATACTCAGCTATGAATAAAAAGTGTAACAACTTGAAAGCATTCAAAATTTACAGCTCAAAATCGTTGTGCGCTGGAAAAGTCGGAAACAAGCATTGCACCGATATTGCAAAATATTGGAGGGTAACATATAAATGGCGTCTATGCAAACAGTTCGCTTAGGAATAACTAGTGGAGAAATGAACATCCAACTTCGGAAATTCGCTTTTTTTCGCAAGTGATGAAGGTTTGAAAGATAGCTCCGTATTATTCTTGACGATCATGATCAAATACGCTTTTTATGTTTTACTTTTTGCAGTAGCCGACTAGATGTGAAATTTTGAGCAATGAAATATGCTAAATTATCATATCTCATAAGCTATACGAAGAAGCAACATTTGAGCACACAAGTTAGTGCGCATTCAATGTGAAGAAGTGGTGAGAGCATTTGGTGGGATCTGTTGTGTCAATTTAGGTGATGATGATGATGATCATTTAGAGGTGTGCTCCCAATAAAAGACCTCCCTATGCCGTATGGGTTCGCGTTCGACCCCTTTTTTTGCGTACTTTGCGTGCGTCGAATCATCAGTCGTTTAATGCTGACACGCTGTCCCAATTTAGAGAGCACTAAATTTTGTCTGCCGTATAAAAGAGCGAATTTCAATCAGTTGCGGCTCATTTTTTTGCAGTTTTGTTAAACCCTTTTCTCGATAGCTTTTCTGAAGCGAAGATGTTTCCCGACTTTGTGCTAGTGACTTAGCAAGGAAGAACTACTTATTAATATAGGTTATAGAACAATACTTATGTAGGATAATACTTGTTAATCTAGGATCAATTACAAATACATGTTCAGTAATAAAACTTACTAATGGCACCATTGTATTAGTGATGAAATGTATAATTAGATCCAGTCAAGAAGTTACGAATACAACATTTATCGGCCATATATGTAAAGGATAAAATATCTTTTCAACGCTACCCAATAAAGTATCTCACATACAAAGGTCATATACATCATTGCAATAGATGTGTATTAAAAGATGAGAGACTTTACTATTCACCTCTTTCTCTGCACCATATTTCCGGGCACATAGTTAGGTGGAGTTCCCCGGAAAAATAATTTAGGCGTTAGCTATCATTGGTTTCGATCGTTCATTTTCGTTTCTGGGCAATATATAGGGTCGTTGAGAATTAGATTCTTGAATAAAGACAGCGCATAACATAATTTATGAATTGTCTTCTATCACTTTTTATAATCTCCTAAGCGTCAAATGAAAGCAAATTTTACCTTTATAGATTTCGAGACAATAAGATTAGCTGATATTATCAATAATTTTTTAGTGTTATGTCAAAATTCGTCCCATTATTGCTTACAGAATTTAGAACGCTCGTTGTATTATTTAACATGTGACCTAACAACTTTAAAAGCAAAAACTTTAAATGATCACCTGCTTAATAACTCTAAACGAAATTTAGTTCGTATTTTTTGTATTCCTGGACGAAATTTTATGCAAAAAAAAACTAACTGTAATTTGCAACATGAAACGTTCGCACAGCCCATTCCAAATACTAATATATATGGCATTTGAATGCGTTCTTTAAAATAGATTAGCTTCCGTTTCGTATCTGCGCTAAGCTTTAAGATTTCGTATTTTAAGCGTAAGATTCTCAAATAGATCTACTACAAAGTATAAATATACAATCATGTCATTATCAGGTCGATATGGGACAAACGGATCTCTACTATCGTCTTGCGGTGGGTAGTGCTCTTATGAGTTCACTCAGTGTCGTAATACTACTTTTTACAATACCGACGCTTTATATGAAGGCGGAACGTGAGCGTAATCACATCATTCAAAAGTCCGATCATTTCAAGGTTATATTGTTTTTGTGTTCTTTTCTTTTATTGTGAGAATTTCTCTTCCATTAATGCTCATAGAAAAACATGTAAGGATTTACTAAAACATGTGGGGATTTACTAAAACATGTGGGGATTTACTAAAACATGTGGGGATTTACTAGAACATGTGGGGATTTACTAAAAACAACATGGTGATTTTGATCAGAAGCAAAACGGAAATTGTTCCGTTTTATAACGAATTCAACCGCATTTGCGATATCGTCATTCAGTATGAGTTATTTTAGCTAAACGTACCCAACAACATAACTGAGGCTTTAAAAAAAATCATATAATATGTACATGTACAAAAATGCCTGTACATTTTTTTTTTCAACAAACATTACAGTGAGCATTTTTCAACGCTTAAACGAATGCGCAAAGTATTGGAATTTGTGATAATGAAGTTGAACGAACTCGTTCGTATTCTGAGTGGAAAAAAATCAAGAAAAATTTTCATCAATTTTTGCTAAATTTAGAGCTCGTTCGGTTGACTTTTCTTCAAAAACGAACTTGAGATTTTTTCTGCATTACAGTCATGAATTATTTTACTTGTTAAGATTTTCATTTTGCTGCACTTCTTCACTTCCACCCCTCCCACTCACACACAAAAAAATAGTAGTTCCGTTTCTTAGCTTATGTTGTGACGACATTTCCATTTCACTTTTCAAGCAGCTTTGATGAGAACAAATGAGATTTGCTGCTTTAATATGTCAGCACAATATACTATCTCGAAATCGCTAATAGTATAATCCGTTTTTTTTTCATTTATCTCCAGCGAAAAACTGCTCTAGATACGAATCCGGAATATGCAAACGGCAAAACGTTGGTAGGACCGACCCAAAGTTGTTCTGTAGCAGCACTAAAATATTTAGATGAGGTACAAATAGTTCGATTGCTCGACGAAGCACAGTTCTATCGTATCTAAAATTATAAATATTTTTGCCTTTTGATAGGCGGATGCAAATCGTATTTGGGAAGAATTGCACATGTTCCCGACGGGTAGAGAAAGATCGGCATTGTTCCCGCGCAAGCAGCGTTCATCGTTTGGAAGGAACACGTGCTCTGGTTGTATTCAACTTAGGTAATTTTCATTCAGGCATATTCAACTTAGATAATTTATCTTTATCCAGGCGAAGTCGATCTTTCTACGATGCTTTCGAAAACCTGAGAAGTCCCTCTGTTCGCTTCTGCGATGTAGGTAAACTCACAAATGTTTTCAAGTGGCGCCAACACTTTATAGCTATGCCGTCTACGATTGACGTGCTTTAATGTGAGCATGAGATCATTCGTTATGAGTTCAGCTCAACGGAAAACTCAAATTAATGTCTGTTTCTTTTTTTTTCTCACATACGACTGCTGTTTAGTCAGCAAACTCTGTTCATCAAAGCAGTCCCAGGAAAGCACAGATTCATTTCTATTCATATGTAAGTATTACCATATATTTTCCTCATGCTTACTTCTAATTTTTTTCCTCAGTGAAATGAAAACAATTTAGCTGCCCATCAGGTCCTCCAGGACTAAGTGGACCAGCCGGTGAAGACGGCGTACCAGGTTTGGCTGGAAATCCGGGACCGGCAGGAGAAGATGGCTTTGATGTTGAATTAGCACCCGAAGAAGACCTTCCGTGCGTTATTTGCCCAGCTGGACCACCTGGGCAACGGTATGAAATAATACTGATTTTCAAATCGCGATCTTTTGATGTCCTCATCATTAAACTATGAAGCATTGTCTTGGTGGATTTACATAAGTTGCCTTCAAAACTGAAGCAGCGTTTTATTGGCTGTTTTCATCAACTGAATGAGAAAGACTTTTCAAAAACAAAACGGAAAATTTACGAAAATCCGGAAATCGAATCCAAAAGCTTAAAGTGAAAGAAATGAATGGAAAAACTGGCACAGTTTATCGTCTTGCGAGTTCTTCAAAATTCATTGAAAGATTCCTGCAAAATGTATCGTTTTGAGCAATTTCGATAAAAATCGCACGAATTGGAAATTCAATTCTAAAATTTCTGTTTTTTAGCGGGTTGCAAGGTGAACGAGGCCAAGCTGGAGAACAAGGACCTCGAGGACAGCCTGGTCCGCCTGGCATTACAGGCGTTGATGGTCCTCCCGGATTACCTGGACCACCAGGGTCGGCCGGACCGAAAGGTCCACTGGGCGAGCGAGGACCTCCAGGTGAAACTGCGATTGCTGGCGTTGGAATCAGAGGACCTCGAGGGCCTCCAGGGCCAGCAGGACCCAAGGGACCCACAGGACCGCGTGGGAAGCCTGCGAAGGAATCCGGGTTTGCAGGCAAACCGGGATCGATTGGACCAGTTGGACCACCAGGTCGGTCAGGGAAACGCGGCGAGGACGGACCGTGGGGACCACCAGGAGAACCTGGTATGTTTGCTTTTGTAGTTACCAAGGAGTTCTTCATCAAAGTTCTTGCTTTCAAAGAATTTCCAAGCCAGTCAGTACGGTACAACAAATGAAGAAAGTGAAAAGCAGCGAAGTGGTTTCTTTATATTAATATCGTAATATTTAAGCAAGCCTTCCAAGATTCAAAACCTCTCACTAACTTACGTGGATTGAAGGAGTAAGACCAATATCCTTTGAATTCTATTCTGAAGGACTTTGAGGCCTCAGTGTTTCACGTTATACTTAAGTTTCGCTGCTGGTAGGCAATTGGTTAAAAATTGAATTTGAAAAACGTCTGAGAAGGTGACATCATGAGCCTAGTTCTTAATCGATTGATGCTTTCCCTCCCCACCACACTCTATCCCTCTCTTCTCATTCCCACCACCTGAGTCGATATCACTGACGAAGAATTCAAAATGAAATCTTCAGTCTTACAAAGAAAAATTCTTGCAGGGTTGCCAGCAGCCTACTGCCCGTCGGACTGTGGGGTATCGCAAATATTGGCACCTGCATATATCGACGAACATGACGAGCTCCGTGTCTTCAAGAAATAAATTCGTGCCGTCAGTGTGAAACTGAGAATAAGCGAAAAAATACATAGAGCAATGGTACTCCGACCCTCATCCTTCAATTTTAGGATGAGGTCTTTTGTCCAACCAGTTAGTGCCACACGCCCACCTGTCTCTTTCAAATCCATTCCTGTTAGCATACATTATATGCCAAACCATATGAACGAACTTCTTTAAATGCTACCTACAATCCTTGCAGTGTTCAAAGTGCTCACAACAGGAGGCTCGCAAGATGCACGGAAATGTAACAATGCAGAGTTGACGAAGTTAAGTGTACAAAAGACAGGTAGGAATGTGTGCGATGAGGCGGGCACAATACAGGCTTTTGCGAGCCCACTCATCAGAGCCGCTCGTTTCATGAACTGTCCGCAAATAACGAAATTTCTTATTCCACTGCTCGTATGAATGTTTCATTAACGATGTTTTTCTGCGATTCAACAGGTGAAAAAAGCAATCTGGCGAAATGCATGCAAACTGGTTTAGAGTTAAGCGTAAGAATGTAGATTACGTCTATCAAGTTTCTTGAGATGTAGACCATATCTAGCAAATTTTATATTGATAGCCTCAGTGAAACCATCAGACAGAGGTATACACAGAGACAGAGATATAGACAAGTCATAATAATGCGTTTTGCAACGGCAAATTTGTTAAAGCGCATAAAACGGAGATTATGAGGCAAATAATGGATGATAAAGAATGGGAAGTTGGTCATTTGTTAGGGCGCCGCAATTAAATGCTCTTAATCGTTCCCGTTTACATACTGTTGCTTAAAATGGCAATCGCATGAGGGTGGCAACTTTGCCATATTGAAAGCAATTCTTTTCGGAAACATCGATGTGCACATGCAGTCTACATGTCATTCTTTTGTTCCCAATGTACCATCCAGCATTTAACAAATAGCGACGTATGTTTCGCTGCTGTTCTTGCAGCAAATATCAGTCGTAATCAGACGTGCATCCACAAAGAAGGCAGTGCAGGCGCTTCTAAAATTTGCGAACGATCGCACGGTTACAGCAGGTCGGGTCTTAGGTTGAGTAGTTCAGCATTTGCCGCTGATTTGTCGGAGGTCAAAAAAAAAACTCATTCGCCGAGGAAGAGACACACCTTTGCCCTAATGGCTTCTCGATGCGCCCTTTGTTGTAACAAAAAACTTATCGTAACGCCGAAAGCTACTTAAATTCATAAAACAACAGCACTCATTGCGCTTCCAATGAGAACCATCCTAATGTTGTTTTTTATAAATGTTCTTGGCCCATTAAACAAGGTCTCTATATATACATATTTTGTTCAGCCAGATATTCATGAAATGCAACACAGCATCACCTACTTAAAGTGATAAGGCACAAATCGAACTGCGCAACTTTTGAGATGAGAAATGGCATAACTGTTCATTTTCAAAGTACTCACTCGAATTTTGCTCTCATCTTACAGCCTAACAATCTGGAAGATATACGAGTATGGGTCAAGAAATGATCGGTTTTTGAAGAACTACCTCGCCAAATAGTTTGCACGGAACTGAAAAATTTGTGAATCACAGGCTACCACATGCCAGCACATCATACTGTTCTGTCAGATCATATTACTGTGATTCTCATAGGAGGTGTGCAATACTTACATTTTATGCTCGAGATAGCCTAACTCAACCTCTTTCAATAACTAATGTACGAAAGAATTTCAAAATTTTCAAGCATTTCATAGCTCCATGCATCGGCATACCTTTGAGCAATACTTTAAAATGAAGGGGAAAAAAACAGGACACTAACCACATCGATGATCCTAATGAGTGAGGCGCCGAACTTCACTTGCACTGCACTACTCGCGTTCTTTACTGGCCTCACATTTTTATTGTAGTAATAGAGTAGATCCTCGTACAGTTGGTCCGCGTATCGACTGCATTCCACATCACCTAACAAAATATTTGAATATTTTTTTATTCCGCTTTCATCTTTAGTACAGGAAGAGAAAAGTATAGGAAGCCGCGGAGACATGAACACCAATTTTTCATTAACTGGCGACAGCTGCAATGCACTGATTTACTGTTTCCGACAGCTTCCGGTGTAGCGTAGCTCATCAATGGTTAAGGTTCTTTAAGCGAGTTCTGAAGGGTCAGAGTTCAAGTCTCGCTGCTCGTTATTCTTCCCTCGCTCTTTATACCAGTGATGCCCCAACAGTGGTGTGCACCATATCAAAAATAGAGCTAGAAGCCACAGTATCGAATTTCTTTACCTCGTATGGTGCTAACTAAGTAAAAAAAAATAAAAAAATAAAATCGCAACCCTTATAGATTATTATCCAGCTGTGTGCTGTAGGAAGACACCGTTGCCGGGATAGGGACAGACCCCATCGAGGGGAATCGACCGAGTGAGAAGGAATCTCAGAGTAAAGAATCATAAATCGGTCCAACTGTGGAGACTTCATAGCGGAGCAAAGAGGTGGAAGGAGATGACAAAAAGTATGGAAGTTGATTGTTGTTGAGAAGCGAGTTCCGGAAGCGTATTTGCCTAATAAGCAAAGTTCACAGGAATCTCTTCAACAGGAGCCCAAATATTGCTTAGCAATTATATGATTACGGAATGGGAAGCTATAAAATTTCAGCTTGTTTCTTTTCACCCTTCAACAGTCTCATATAAAATAGCGTATAAAGCAGTGCTCAGCCAAAAAATTCAGGATAGAATTTCGCTTCTTATTTGCTCTTCGATTTCCAGAACGTTGACGCCTTAATTCCGCCTAAAATCAATTCTTGTGCGCTTTTTTACACCAACGAGAAGATTGCAAGAAACACGCAAATTAATTTCTGTATTGTCTATGAAGTTCCTCAGTAGAAAACTATGTGCATTTATCGTAAGTTGGGTGAAGAACGTTGATGCGCGATTGACTCATCTGGTTTTTTAGTCACTCATATCCTGGAAATTAGCAAGGTTACTGTAATGCTAACCATGTGCAGTAAAGAATTGTCCATGTAAACCGCTCTACAATGCAATACAAAGTTCAGCACCTATATCAGTGTCTAATTCCGGAAGTCTTATGTATTTGCCTTGTTTATTTTTTACAACTAAACGTAGATTGTTATTGTTATTGCGCTATTGTTATTATTTTCCAAGTATTCAGAGAAGCGTTTCCCTAGGCGACAGCGATTCAGTCCCTCCATTTCCCTCCCC
>JPKZ01002585.1:561344-575146 GCA_000803305.1 Toxocara canis | reverse complement strand
CAGCTCTCCAGTCCCCTTAGTACTTCTACGGTCCTTCCCATTCATCACCCTTCCCGCACACAAACTCAGAAAAGAGCTAACCTGAAATAATCCAAAGAAGAAGAAAAATAGGAGCGAATGTTTTAATTAATAGTGGGAGCATTTCTGTCCTTGAGAAAGAAACAAGTAAATGGCCGCGTCGTTGAATTCAGTGTCGGTGTTCAGAATTACAGAAAGTGAGCAATCCGGTTTATCAGCTTCCTGGATAGGTGATCACAACCTCTTTGAATTGGCGCAAAAAACTTGCAAAAATACCGCAGCAGTTTCTCGTAGATGTCCTGACAGCCTTCTGAAGAAAATTTGGCGAATCTCTGAAAGTATTGCGAAGAACTTCTGGAAATGCCACAACAGGCGCCTGAAAATGGTATGACAGCCTCTCAAAATATTGTCATAGACTTCTATCGATAGCGTCGCGATCTTCCTGAGGTAGTGCGATGGAGGGGATGCTGAGCGGCAAACGCTGTTGTGTTCGTGCAAAGATGCGTTCTTAAGGCATCAAGCTGTACCGCCTGTCAAGGGCGCTAACGCATAGCCAGCAGAAAGCGAAGCGTCTGCAACAGCTGCTGGATTACGTCCGCCATCATCATCACTTCGATACGATGCATGCTCGTAACGAGTCATTGCAATGCGCTTTTCGCAAATGTGCATTAGCGATTTGGTTTTTCGCGAACTCGTGTGTAGGTGTGTTTATTTTTGTTTGTGTGTCTTTTTACACATGCATGTTGAAAGCGACTAGTAATCTGCGTGTTCTGAATTTGTCAGCACATTTTAAAGTTAATGAGCTTGGAAACTGAACGGAAAACGATTTTTTCTCAATAATTTTTCAAAATCACTTGTTCATTTCACAGTAATAAAGCATTATTACGTATGCAGTATTTGGGGATTCTTGAATATTTTGATTTTGATCAGCGGATTCATCAAAGCGCATATTTCTTCGTCGAATGTTTAAATAAAAACTTCGTTCAAAGTTTTCAATCTGTTGGCATACTTTTTTTACAACTGGTATTACTACTACTGGTATCATAAATTTTTGACATGCGACAGTTATTGATATAGCTAATAAGTGAGCGACAAACATTTAAGCAAGTATTTCGCTTGTTGGTAAATGCGTAGACATATAGACGTGCATACAGACGACTTGAATAGGTAATTGCACGAGACACAAAAGGGAATTTCTATGGAACATGAGGAGCAAGTGATTTCCATCTGCCCTTCCTTTCCCCCTTCCCTGCCTACCCACTCGTTCTTCTGTTCTAGGAAACGAAGATAGCAAAAAATGGAGGTTCATTATTCAAGTGAGGTTTACGACCCTCAAAATATCGGCCATTGGCGATATTGGCTAAAGGAGAACGCTCATTACTTTCATGGATTAACTGGAATAGCAAGTAAATTTTTTCTCGGCTAAGAAAAAGAGGAAAGGAGGACGGGAGAGGAGGAGTTGAACGACAAGATCAAAGGAGGGTTGCAATCAAGTGAAAATTTCAAAACATTTAATCAGTGTGAGGAAACGGAATTTCGGCCATGATTTTTGAACGTTCCCAAATCCTGTAGAATATCACTTTGCCACAGAGAATCGCCAGTGAATAGTGGCAACGCCGATCGATGATAATGGCGCTTCGCACTGAATAAATTCTTGCAGTGCGTTTCTCCTTAATCAGTCGTTCAATGATTTTTTTTTGTTGCTATTTCGTTTGTGCTTGAATAGCAGTTTTGCGGGCACTACTAAGTACAAGATGTTTTTTTTTCAGTTCCTTTGTCCAACATCATTCAGCACATAAATGCCCGCCTTATTTCATCGTCTTTGTATAAAACATTTGAACTGCTATCCTGAATGATCAAAATTCTCAAATATGCCACTATAAGATAGCGTGTCATTACATATATGGCAGTCGAAATATGGATTGAATTGTACAGCGATAATGAGTGAAAAAGTAGGAGCGCAACTCAAATAAGGTTTCAAAATTACTGAGTGGTGTATCGAATTCACTATCAGTTGCACTATTACAACCAGCTATTACTAATTTTAAATTAGTTTTTGAATTTTTGCGCAGCTTTTATATGGCAATTTTCTTTATTCAAAGATTGTAGGGGGATTTTTTTTGAAAATATTTGCATACTGGAATGATGGTAATGAGCAAATACGATCAAACTGTTCATGGAGTATGAGAGAAATTATCAGCAAAAAATCTTTTATAAGAACTCATAGAATCAGATAGATGTGGATACTTGTCCACCGTAAGTGCTTTGACGACAAACCGATCCAGTTAGCTGCTTTCATAAACAACTCGTAACTGACGAGAATTTAGATTTTATCTGTCTGCCACTCTTATGGGTCTGGTTGTAACTCTTTTTTTTTGCGGCAGAATGAATGAAGCACATAACCGGACGGATTAAAAATGTGTGCAAGCCTTTTCTTCTTTGAGGGGGACTAGTTTTCCTAGAGGTCGATGAAACGGTCGGAAATGTATGAAATGGGGTGGATAATGGAACTAGACCGGAACATAGAATATACTGAACAAATTTCATAACTCCGGAGTCAGTGGTTACCGGGTTTAAAATATGCTAGATGGAGATACACACAAATAGCATATTTACCAAAATGCATGAAAAGAGTAAGCTCTTATTGTATTTTGCTTCCACTGTCTGTGCCATTTCGCAAGGATCATCTCATTTGTTGCTGATATTTGAATTTGGCTTGCCGAGGATGCTTTTAATGGGTTTTGTTTTAAGTTCCTCGGAGACTTAACATCTTTATGGCACTTTAATGTGATAAATGGCATGAGTTATGTGTCGTTAGTTGCCTTTAATTTCAGCACAAAATGGTCGTATTGACAACACAATGTGACATACATTTGGATGATCGATCACAGAAGTCATTCGCAGAATTTATGCATTAAGTATGCGAAGGGATGGCTTAACGTCAAGAGTCGTATTCGAGTTCCAGTCACTCTCTGTCCTTCCAACCTTTGATGAGAATCGCTGAATCTGCATTTGAGAAATTTCGCTTTCCGAACTCCCAACTCTCGGATACCATGAAACGTCGCTTTCAGGTGGAACAAGTTGGTCAGTAAGTGTTAAATGAAATCAAGCGCATGATGCGTTGACTGCAATAATGTCACGTCATATGAAAAATAGCAACAAGCCATAGTGCGGATTAATAAGTTTGATCTCGATTCGATGCGTTCTGGAAGGGCATATGAAACGTGCAGATAACGCCGTCATATACGTGGTGTGTTTTACCTTCAGAAAACGTTAAATGAGCAAATAACATTCCAAAGCTATAAGCACGTACTGAGGGTGCTGTATTGAAAAGCGGGGATGTAAGACAACAGTCTTTACTCGATGAAAAGTAGGAAAAGTTGCACAGAATTACCTCAAAATAAAGTTTTGCAACAAAAAATAAGTAGTCCATCTTAGGTAAAATAGAATACGACTTATTTTTAAGCATTGAAGCATAGCAGATATATTTTTAAAAATGCTTATAAGTTGATAATATAGAAAGCAACAACGAAGAGATGAAGATGTGTGAGCACGATGTATGATGGCTCGACGATGCGCATCGATTATTTGGCCATTTTCTCACTATCCCTTCTGCATCGAACTTCTTTTGGCATCACTCTTTTGAATTTTTCTCGCACCCCAATTAGCACTGCTGCTTCTCATAATCGAACAGGGGCCGTAGCAAATTGAGAATAAATGCACACAGAACTGCGTCGCACATCTCGTAGAAGAGCTTAATTCATTAAGTGCCAATAGCATAGCAATCAAAAGCATACCATACTAAGGGTGACGACGATTCCCTCATTGTACGACTATGTTTTCAACGCTTTGAAATTGTTTTAGATGCAACAAAAAAAAAACAACAAGAATGTTCCGATTTTCCGGAGATCGCGAGAGACATAAAATCTTAAAGTACGGAAACAACTATTGAAAATTAATAATACTCTCTGCGAAATTCGCGTCGCTTTTCTTTTTGCTTCAAAAACTCATCAACTCTTTCGTTTCGGTTTTCTGGCATTCATGAAGATGTTTTCTGAATAGAAATTCATGTAAACCATACATGCAAATTCCATGGAAAGGCAACCAAATGTCATACAAATTGCAAATTCATCTCTCTTGCTTCAAATCGTCTCCTGAAGAATAGTTTCAATGCTATATAGCAAAGCATAGGTACTATTAAATGTGATTGTATTTGGATGAACGCACTTCCTTCTTCACCTGTAAGAGATATTGAAAGTGGGTTTGTGGCTAAAACATAAATTTTTTATGTTGTTGATTGGGAAAATTTATTGGCTTACAACGATGTGCACTGCCGAAAGATAAAGTGTTCGATGACAACTATACTCTTTATGTGACGTTCGCACAGTTTTCTTTCATTCTCCCCTCACCTGTCAAATCTTTGGTAAAGGAGGATTCCGACATATCAGTTTTGAGAAACATGGCACTGCCGTTAGAAAGATTGTTTTAGTGCGATTCTGCCAAAGACGGTAATACCAACAGAAAATTTTGTAATGCCTTCCTTCATATTAGACTTTTCTGTTTTATAATCAATATCGTATTAGATAAAGGCAGTATGTAGAACTTGTCTAAGCTGTATTCTCCGCTTTAAAAAGTCAACTGCCACAAGACTATCATAAAGTACAGTTCACATTTCGTGCTGTCCGAAATTTTGTGCTGCAAGCAGCGACTTGCTGAAGTAATCGGTATCAGAAACATGCGTTAAGTCGCTCGAACAACATCGTTTATGGTGGAGCGGGTTTCAGCGCGTGGGATGTTTACTCGAGGATGCAGCACTAGTAAAATGATGACACCTGAAGATATTGGCCAATCTCTTAGCCGCTTGATTATGGTAGTCTTGCTTTGTTTAAAAAGTTTGATTGACGAAATGCTGAATATTTCGAATAAGAGATGCCACTGAATCTAGTTGAGAGAAAAGCTTTTAGAGCATTAGTGCGAGTTCGTATTTTCCTTTGCCAAGATACAAATACTTTCAGGCTAGCAAAATTTCACTTTCGCTTGTAGAATTTTACGATTCCTAAAGATTTCTTAGAAAAGAATTTCATTTGTTTGTTTAAAATTGTCAAAATTTATCACACTCAATCTCTCTTCCTTTCTAGTGGGCTAGCCGATGAACCCGTCCCTTTTCAGCATTCAACAATTCTATGTACTTCGATGGTGTCAGCCGTTGTAGTTGTTATCGTGGCTAATCTATCGTTTTCCAGCTTCACACACTCAGGTTGCTCCATTCTTTATTAATTTGAGTCAGGACAGGCTGAAAAAAATCAAGGAGAAAAAAGTATAGGGCGCACGGTGTAACATTCGGCAGTGCTTGTCGTCTCTTCTCGTTTTTTTTTTCTTTTTCGTACGTATATAAGAATACATTGGGACCGAGAGGAAAAGATGAAAGAGGAAAGTATCAGAAACGGATGTCATTATGTTCGAAGGGCTGAACGGGCGAAGAGCTGCGATGAATATTTCGGCCTCTCACTCACAACCGAAACATCAACTGAGCCTTCTTCGCCAGCTACAAAGTGATACTTTGTCTTTGTGCTGGGTTTTTTTTCGCTTACTCGATAACAAAATCCACGTCCCACAATTTTTTTTTTCATTCATCGCTCGAGCGTAACCCAAGCTTTGCTAAAGTTGCTGTTTCATTTGATCAAATTTTCGGGATTCCTAAAAGTCCCACCTCGAAAATTTTGTGTACGATGCAAAGTTCACTAATCTTGCAGAAGCTGACTATCCGTGGAACGGATCAGTGCTTAAAGCATACTTATGGATGGCGTTGACTCACTAGATCAATTTCAGTTAAAGATGGCGAAATTGAGATGAGCAAAGCCATTGAAAGACAACAGAAGTGGATGAACGAGAGCGGGGTTAAAGGGGCTGGACAATGCGGAGGATATTTTACAAAAAAGGGAAGTGACATTAAAAACAGTCGCGACATCCGCTCGATAAATCCTTCCAACGCTGAACAGTTCTTAGAAGCATTTGCGGTGCACAATCGATGGGCCTGATTCGTCGTATTCCTGTTTCGAGATCCACATCTGAAAGCACAACATCTCTCTAACGATTGCCTGTCTTCGTTGCCCTTGTAATACCACCTAGTAAGGCCGAAATGATGAATAACATTGAGAAATTATGAAAAGAAGCGCTTGACAAAATAGCTGAAATTTAAAGTTATCATGAGCTCTAAAAAATATGCACTGTTAAAACCACTGGTATTTCATTGCCAAATATGCTGTCAGCAGTCTCTTCATTTTTAAATTTTTTTTTTTTGCTGTGCATAAATGACTTATTTCTTTGTGAAGATTCATATCTACTTTTCTGTACTGTTTTGTACCGGTCGAAGTTACCCCTATCTGTCTCCCATTAAACGTACCATATCACAAGTCAATGTTCCAACTGCACACACCGTTTTATCATCATTTGCAGTATTACCAAAAGTTCTTGGAGCATCCTATCGCATGCAGTTTTTCTGCATGCATTTTGCTCATCCTTACAATATGCTATGAAGAATAGTTAGTAGGCTAAAATATGCTAAGCACAATTTCCGCGCCTTTACGTCGTAGTTATCAGAAGCAATGTTACGTATCTATACGGCATTAAATCGTCACTTTTTGGAATGTTGAGTATTAGGTCATCTCTTTGCCGCAATGAACGTACATATACGGTACGACGGGAACATTTGAAATGAAATGTAACTGTTTGGGGAAAAAAAAGAATAGATAATGGTCATCGAAATCTAGATGTAAGCTTTAAAAACACGTCCCAAATGTGATCTTGAACACAGGTTGTCGACCTTGTAACGATTATCCCCAATAAGATGAATTCAAAATTGAGCAGTATGGTGTTGCTTGGATTTTGAAAAGAGGGAATATGTGACATGGGAATAACACAGCGGAAAAGGCCCGAATGTAAATGCGAGTTCATCTAACTGAAACCGCAACCTACCTTAAATCATTAAAAATCAATATTCTCGGTTGAGTTATTAAAACTATAACTACCGGGATTGTGACAACCGAACATTAACATGATGAACACGGACATTTTAACACGTCGAAACACCCTGGTTGAGGCAATATAGCAGTTAAAAAATGCAGACCTGCTGGAATGTGGACAGAGAGGCGAGAATGGATCCGCCGATCCAGACGGAATACTTCCTTTCAGGGGGAGCGATGATCTTAATCTTCATCGTGCTCGGAGCCAACGCGGTGATCTCCTTCTGAAAACGCGTTATATGTTGAGCATAGCCAGTGCTCGGTGAGGGCAGTATGGAAGCTTATAACTCTCGAGTAACACTCCAACGGAAGAAAAATTTGAACGTATTTTTGAAGTACTGAAACCAGCCGAATCGTACCAAGCCACCTTCGCTGAAGAGTTAGCAATAGTACTGCTTCGTTAAATACCGCTCTATAGCAGCGACAGCTCAAGGAATATTACGGGGATATCATAGGCGGATATTTTGGGGGACATGGACGTCCGAAGTAGGACAAATTTCAGAAGCAACAAGGTTGCCTGGAGTAGGTAGATTAAGGAGGAGTAGACTGAGTAAGGAAGTCGAGGCTGTGTTGCACAGTCATGATATCGTTTCGCAGTAGAAGCTAGGCAAACGTAAAACGAAAAAAGTCAAGCAACAAACACTCCGGCAACCACGATTGGACACATTGCTTGAATTATCCGCCCCAAAGGTGAGAAAAATGTGCGTGCATGATAGAACTATTTGCCATCGGCAGATACAAAAGTTATGAATTCCATTTCATTTTATAAACAGTTTCTGTGATAAAATGAAAATGGTAAGTGATCAAATAGAGGCATTTTAATCGAGTAAGCAGATTTGCAAAAACGCTTGAATTTCAAAGGATTTGCTAAGGATCTCAGTAATTAAAAGATGACAACAGAAAACGGTAAGTGGGAGAGATCAAGCCATTTCTCGTCAGTTCGTTCAAACTTTTTGCAGAATTTTTCGGTCATGGACATATGAATGTGTGGTGTGGAAAATACAGGTCAGTCGGAAGGTAAGAAAAGTATTTACAAAAATAGCAAGTTGTATAAATAGACACATTTTTCTTATGCCTTTTTTAAAGATAAAGTTGCTCTGGTGAATAGTTTTGTGGCTCACCGACCGCAAACTAATGCTAATATTTATTGCATATTCCTAGTGCAAATTCATGTACGTCATAATCGACTCTATACATTCATAAGAGATCGTGGCAAAAAAATTGAGCGGATTATTTAGAGATAAGATTAATCGCCCTCATTATGAAATTTTCCTTGCTGTTTTCCTACAACCATCAAAACTGCATAGAAAATACCATGAAATTTAGTTTTCCGCAGGTGTGATTACACGATTACACCGCTTCTAATTAACAACTATTTTCGCCCACCATCAGTTGCGCAACCATGCTAGGTATCGATCAATTCACTTGAGATCCAAGCGCATTTGTATCTCGCTCTAGATTGATCTCCGATTTTCCTGCGACTCTGCTTCTGCAGAGGGGAATCAGTGGATTGATGGTTGGTGGCATATACTTGTGTTTTTGTCTTTAGGTGGTTGGACACATGAAGAAAGGTCGGTTTCTCATTACGATGTAAAAAGTGGTATTGTCAACGCACCTATACCTTTATTCAGAACTAGAAAATATGCGTCCTGATAAATTGAACCCAGTCTCTGCATTGATGAATCGAACAGCCAAATTTCTATTTAAGCGTATTATGTATGCTGCGCGTTGAACGGCATTCGATTAGGCGTGGTAAGGGCGAGCGATGGGTGGAGGTGCTGATCAGATTCTGTGTCAAGTCATCCAAAATGCTGAGACTCCACGTGAATCAAAATAAAGATATAGTAGGAATGCTTGGTGACGTGTTCAACATGTTCTGCGTGATCAAGAATAAAATACGATTCTTCTTCCTTCATTTGTACGCCAGACACAATGTTTTCCTGATATCGAATTTTACATACAGCCTTAGATTTACCAAGGCCAGTTGCTCGATCGGACTAGTAAACACAAAAAAGGCTTAAGAAGGAATGACGTGTAGCGGTAAGACGAGGTATCCTTGAAAACATGGAATATTGAAGGGCAATTCAATATGAATGCATCTGAGTTATCGCACAACACTTGCCTGCATACGATCGGCGATTCCTGGGTACATTGTGCTGCCACCAGATAGTACGTTGTTGGCATAGAGATCCTTACGGATATCAATATCGCACTTCATGATGCTGTTGTAGGTCGTTTCATGGATACCAGCAGATTCCATCCCGATGAACGATGGCTAAAATTTCAATTTTTTGTTTAAGTTTCCGGTAAGGACTCAGTACCATCGCAGAAAATTACGCTTGCCATGGGTTTAGTGACAGCCTCCTACAGGAATGCCTTGAAAATGGAACGGAAACAGTCTGAGTAGTATTTCAGGTGAGAATAAATTTCCGAACGAAGATAAGAAAAATCCACCTGGAAGAGAGCCTCAGGGCATCGGAATCGCTCGTTGCCGACGGTGATGACTTGTCCGTCGGGAAGTTCGTAGGACTTCTCAAGGGAGGACGAGGAAGCTGCAGTGGCCATCTCCTGCTCGAAGTCAAGAGCCACGTAGCACAGCTTTTCTTTGATGTCACGAACGATCTCACGCTCGGCCGTGGTCACAAATGAGTAGCCACGCTCAGTGAGGATCTTCATGAGGTAATCAGTGAGGTCACGACCTGCCAGATCGAGACGCAGGATGGCGTGGGGCAGGGCATAACCTTCATAGATGGGCACGGTGTGGGTGACACCATCTCCTGAGTCGAGCACAACTCCAGTTGTACGGCCGGAAGCATACAGAGAGAGCACTGCCTGGATGGCGACGTACATAGCGGGTGTGTTGAAGGTCTCGAACATGATCTGGGTCATCTTTTCTCTGTTGGCCTTTGGGTTGAGGGGAGCCTCGGTGAGGAGAACGGGGTGTTCCTCGGGGGCAACTCGCAACTCGTTGTAAAACGTGTGATGCCAGATCTTCTCCATATCGTCCCAGTTGGTCACAATACCGTGCTCAATCGGGTACTTCAGCGTGAGGATACCTCGTTTCGACTGCGCTTCATCACCCACATACGAGTCCTTCTGACCCATACCCACCATCACACCCTGAAATTAACTTCTGTTTCAGTTCATGTACTTCCCGTACATAATGCTTTCCAGTGTGGTTGCTTGTCGAAATAACACTGGCCTACCTCGTTTAGGAAGGTATATTAAGCAGAGGAACGATTCGTGTCTGTTATATCATTTTTTTTCCTCAGTGACTTTATCAAGAGAGTTCAGCGGTTTCAGTGGAACATTCGTCAAGGTAATAAATTAGGAAATTCTATTTATAAGCACTCGTTATGGCTTACCTGATGCCTGGGTCGCCCGACAATGGACGGGAACACAGCTCGAGGAGCGTCATCTCCCGCGAATCCGGCTTTGCACATTCCGGAGCCATTGTCCACAACAAGTGCCGCAACCTCTTCGTCGCACATTTTCGTTCACTGCAGGCCCTGGTTAGAGTGAAGCTATAAGAAGTGCATATCAGCCTGACACATGAATTTATTCGGTAGTTTTTTTTTCGACATAAATTTGATTCGTCGTATAAAATTCATGATCTAGTTAAAGGATCGATTACTTGTGCATTTAGGCTTGAGGCATTTTCTATTGATTATGCAAAATACTAACAACAATAATTTCTTTAGAGAAAAGCATTGCACAACATCGCGAATTTTCATTGTGCGATTTGTCAAATTTTGATATCGAAAGTGTGTCACCATTTCCGGTGTCATTGTTGCGCGATTCAGATGCAAAACTCAAACGAAGAATGAGATCGAACATTTTTGCTCAGAGCTATCAAACAAAGAAAGGCTGAAAGAAAATATGAGTTAACTATAAGCAAATTGGGGTAAGGAAATGCTGCAACACTTTTGTTGTACAATCAAATATGTGAATATGTTCATAAATTAATGACGTCATTAATTAAATCTCCTTGATTGCCTCATTTGCATAAAGCGTGCAAAATTTGTTTCTTTCCATCATATTCGTGCAATAAAAATTATGAGTCAGAGAATAAACGTACAATACTTTTTCTTGTTCAATTTATACAATAAATCCTTCAGACCGTTGTTGATGGAAATGATACCCGAAATTGCCTAGCTTTGAATGAAAATAGTGAACAGTTCAACAACTCATACACTTTTATTCATTTGATTACGCGGTTTTCGTAACGGAAATAACAGCCGAACATATTGTTGCTCATATGTGTATGATACATGCCAAAAAGATCTCCTCAAAAATGGTTTTATGGCTACTGCTTCGGTTTCATTATACATAATTGTATATAAATATATAAATTTGGCAAAATATTAAATAAATATAGATATAATTTGGTTTCATTATGTATAAAAAATTTGGCAAAAAAAGATGCTATGCAGAGCAAATATTGTGAGAGTACATCGAACAAACCGAGGCGATATTCTTGTGTTTGTTTTTGTGTGGTAATATTAGCACTACGACTAAGCGAGAATCTTCTAGTTTCTTAGCAAAGGAATATCTTTTATTAGCGCCGTTAATTGCAGTTATGCGATGCTCTGACTTATAACGCTCAGAAGAAATTTTCAACGATACAATTGGGCTAAAAGTGAAATGCGAACCACCACAATTTCATATCCAGAATTTAGTGTGATATACACCTGAGAACTGATCCACTTATAAAAATCCAAAGCCTAACACTTCCCTTCTACCTTGTCATGTATGCAAATATAATCAAACACAGTTTGAAGATGGAGGGGAGGCAGATGATGAACGGGTCGTAGAATCTGGAGCAGGTAAAGCTGCTCCAGATTCTCTCCTTGTCCCGGCATTATTAAGATAAGTAGGGGCGCTATAAAAATACCTCCTAGCGGATGAAAGTGGTGCTTGCACTACAGAAAGTGATCGAAATAAACTTCAAAATGCGCAAGACTGCCTTTTTAGTAGAGTCATATTTAATGACATAAACTGAAATATAATAAGCCCAGTAGTATTTCTACTACTGTTTAAAGCACGGCAAGGAGTCGACGGGGAAACTTCCAAACAAGTCGATTAACTGTGGTGGTAAAAGAACGAAAGGCGGTGTAGATGTAGAGCGATGTGTCTGCGTTGGGTCGATTATGCAGCACCGGTGAGGCGATACGCTGTGGCAGCAAATGGCCTATGGCATAGTGTGAGCGGAGGATCAGTGCTTTTGTTGTTTCACAGTGAGTAGGCACGATTACACGGTACACCCGTCATCTTACACAGCGCTGTGCGTTCTACGAATTGTACGAAATAAAGCACTACGCAGACGCAAGTGAAAGCACTGAGTGTACCGTCCTAGGAGATCATCGACGACCAGACGCTTCACATTAATAGCCCAGTGGAGGCGGCTAATACGTCCTCGGAGGATGCCTTCCGATTTTGCGAGGTGTGTTTGTTAAGCTAGCGATGCAACTGCGCCCACGGATGCATTTAATATTTTGATGTAAACGATCCTTTCTTTTTCCTTGTACAAATCTTTCTACTAAGATCCCTTTAAACGCATAATCCCAAGAAAATTCTATTCCTTTGAATCGATATGCTGTTCGGTAGATGCCTTGTGTGTGTTCAACGCTATCAACATAGTCAAATGCAGTGGTAAACCAGTGGCGACGAACTTTAGTTCGAACAGGTAACCAGCTTTACGTTCAGGAAGAAAACGGAGGGTGAGAGTTGAGAGAAGGGGAGCAAAGCAGGAACTGAAATTGAAAAAAAAAACATTTTTTGGAAGCGCAAATTTGTATGCGGACACCTGCAAAGCTTTACGGAATACCCTTTTTCACTTCCGTTACCCTTTAATTACTTCAATGCGGTGAGTAGCTATTTCAACGTTAAACGAGAAATGCCAGTGGCGATGAAATCTGGTAGAAGGTGTTCAACGCATAGAACAAATGAATGAAGGGGTGGTAGAGAAAAGAATTGCAGAACTCCGCAAAATTTTTAAAAAAAAAAGTTGTGGATAAGAATGGTCATAATTTGTAAGAAATTTTTGCGAGCTAAATCGATTGGTAGTTTCAAATCTGAATAAAATGATCGATGTGCTCAAGCTCTCGTAAAACGAATGTTGGCCATAAAGTTAACGTTTAAAGAGATGAGAAATTAGTTTGAAAAACGTGTACTTGCTCAACAAAAATTTATAACTTCCAATATATTAAGCACAAATTTTTTGATCATTTGAAGTTAATGTTTCCAAATGGAGCACTCAGTTGAAATGTAGGGAATGTAGGGAATGTGATACTCTTGTAAGAGATCAATTTCTCAAAGAATGCGCAATTAATGAAAAACGAATGGTCGACAACACTTGAGTGCCCATAAGTGGATGAAGGAACGAGATTTCGGAATCTAGGTTAGGCACATCTTAATGAGCGTTGAAAGCTCCGTCAGAATCAATAATAAACTAAGATAAAACCTGGTGCTTTTATAAGAGACCAATTTCTGAAGAAATCAATTCTGAAATGCATATAAATATATATAACGATGGAGACAAGATGGCCGAGAAAGACCGGCTGAAATATGAACTAGGGGGTTGAGGTACGCCTATAGTGTGAAAAACGTCGACTGCTTTCATAATGGGCTAATCAAGATAGTTGTTAGAGGAGGCGCTCACATTTAAGAAACCATTTGAAACGGCCACGTAATACTTACTAGGTACCATCTATGAGTGTACATAAATACCATAATGCCAACATCTGTTAGTATAGCGCGACC
>JPKZ01002585.1:544586-561306 GCA_000803305.1 Toxocara canis | reverse complement strand
TACCCCTTTCGCTCTACCTCTCATACGTTTTGCAGCACTCAAAAACACGGTAAACAAAAAAAAGTAACTGTTCTTCAACGGTGCCACGTCTTGAATGATTGTAGCAGAAGATATGACAAACGTATAAAATGCAAGGACACTCAATCCTCTCGAGACTTCCACGATTATTCACGGTTGTCCTTTTGTGATATCTAAAAGAAAACACAAGAGAAGCTGTCACAAATCACAAATATACAGCCACAGCATCTCTGTTGCAGGAAAAACACCTTTATTCAAACTTATAACTTCATTTTTGCAGCAACGCTCACCTCTGCTTGCTATATTTGTCGATGAAGGGGAGATCAATTGCAACGCAATGTCTAAACTACTGAATTTCGCGGGAATATTTTTTGATTCCCTTGTCTTCAAAGGTATTTTTGGGGAAAACTGAAAGTTCGGATGTTGAACCGATACAGAATTCTGTCGTGAGCGTCAGCGACCTTTGAGGAACAAGCGTTTCTGAGAGTCACATTCACTAGCAAATGATCGTTCCATTACTAAGACGACATTGCTCAATGGGATTGCTCGGGAACATGTTAAACTTTAATATAAAACTGAAGTTCTGAGTTCGAAAAGGATCTGTTATTTTGTCAAAGTACACGCTGAACTGCATGTTCCTCCTTCGACGGCAATTCTCTTCGAGGCACTATTTTCTTCAAAAGGCGGTAGAAGGGCAGTAAGGTGCAATAGGAGCACAACTTCTGTACATTTCAATAAAATGATTTGAATGGCCCTTCTCGCATACCTCTGACGTATTCTTCCTTGGAGCCGCCCAAACGATCTTTTGTTCCACATAAATGGCTTATTGTTTCGTCGACCTCTAAATATGATTACCTAGTGCAGTGCCAGCTTGCTTCCGAGGTTTCGGGCACATTTTTGCGGTCACCGGCGATGAACCATTGTACCATTTTTAAAGTATGATTACCATATATTATTTCTACACAACGCATGCTATAAATAGTGTATCTGCAAATTTCATTTTCACTATAACATGACACAGTACAGTTAAGTGCAAAATGCACCGGAACGCTTACGACATTCACTGGTCATCAAAACTGATGGGAATGGACATTGGGAGGACGAGAGGGACGTTGGTACAAGAAAAGTTTTGATAAAAGAGACTAACGGAAAAAGCCATTGTTGGCACACGGTTTGATCCGTGCTGTGCAGTGTTGTTCGCATTTTCTCCACAAAGTAAAGTGCACGCAAACGAGCATAAACACTCGTCAATGAAAAAGAAATTTTGCATACAACTATGCCCAAGGCAACTCTTTTCTCGTTCAGATACGCATAACAACTCCACTCCAGCAAACATGAATCCGATTGCTTGTTAAGCAATATAACAACCAATATTACTACATATTTCTTTAGCCATCATTAAGTCCGTTTTGGTGTTCATTCAGTGAAAGCTCACATTAATGCTGATATTAGATGGCTGAAACTTAGCATCCAGAGGGACAAAGAATCCAGAAGAAAGATGAGTTTTATCAACCAAAGACGAACGATGAAAATCGAGAATTCGTTTATGCAAACATCGGAAATTCGTCGCACTTTGATTTTAAAATGTAATTAGAAAGCTTTTGACCAGCACTTTTGAACGGTTTCACTAGACTGGACGACGAGATTTCTAGTCGGTTTTTGTATTTTGTTGGTTGCCACCTTACAACACCAGATCGTTCTCCTGTCTTCTTCACATATAACTATGAAGGTCGCGAAGGCCGAATCTGGCATGATGATGAATGTGAACAAGCCACGAAGGTTCGCTCAGGGGATAGCAGAACATCAAAACTTCCTGTTCATCCATGAAACTCGTTCTCATGCGCCAAAGCCTACAGATTTGTTGGGCATCCTTCTAAGTTGTTTTGCTTGCGGTCCAGTAAGGAACTCAGCTGAATTCTTAAAAGCAGCAGAACGCTGGCGAAGAGGATGGAAGTCACCAGACGCGGCGAGCTGCAAGCAGATTCTGGCGCTTGCCTCCATCACACCAATTGGGGTCGCTTGGAATGATGAGTTCTCCAGCGTGGATTAGGAGATCAACAAACAGAATAAGTGAATATATAGTCATCGCCCTTTTAATGCCAACTAAATTGCTGGGATTGCCCTCGCTTACAGCATTCACCGCAGATGATGGAAAGAGGCACCCTCTCCTCAGAGAGCAGATCCATTTTGATTTTTGATAAATGTGAGACAAGAATCAGTGCTGAAGAAGATAACGACATCATCAAAACCGTTCTGATTCCCTGAGCAAGCACTATCAGATAGCGCTTTGGATCTTTCGGTAAGACTCCTCCTCACACAGCCTGCATCTCGCATAACTAACTTCACAGCGCACCTGGCTCATAACCCTTTCGGCTTTGCCTTTCCTGTTCGCTTGCCATTAAGCAGAGGGGCTTCGCCATACGGGGCATTTAGGGGATTTATTTTAGCCAAATACTTTTTTTTCTTCAATTTGCACGTATTCCCTGAAAAGGTCGGAAGACTTCAACTTCGTATCGTCCACTTTTCATTCACCCTTGAATGAAAAGTGGACGAGAAAGCATGAGCACGTCTAGGTTCTCATTGTCATGATGAGGTTTAACGATGGGCGCTTCATTGGACTTACTTTTCGCTCGAAATATGCGAATAAACTTAACCTCAAAAGCTATGAAGGTCCACTGTGAATAATTAGTGATGCAAATATGAATTGCGATCTGAGGAGAAAAGATTTCCTGATACTCTATAATATCGCCTTAATATCTGAATAGACTTCAACGAATAAGAAAAACAGAAGAACATAGACAGAATTTGGCATGAGATTGTAAAAAAAAACAGATAGCGAATCATTACTTTCGTTGTTTTTTTTTTAAAATATTTTCTTATATGTTCGTTCCGAATCCAAACCACTTCTTAATGATTCAGTCAAAAAACGGCGGAAACATTTAAACAAATGGGAAAGTATAGCAGGTGCTGAAGTTTGGTGAAATAGATGATGAAGGCACTATTCTCAAGTAATTTCAAAATAGTATTTAGGATGGGGAAAAACGAAAAAGCGTCACAGAGAAGGAGAGGAGGAATGGGAAAGCATATCAGCAGGAGGGGGGGGGGGAAGAGGGAGAGACAAGGGACTGATATGAGAGACGTTTTATCTACTCATCCATCAAACCAGCTGGCTCAACAATTTGCTCGCAAATGATGAAAATTTAAGTTTTGTCTGATCCCACCGTTCCCACAAACTGCTTGAGGATATGCTTTCCTGCGACCAGTGCGAAAAAAGTAGCGCAATCGATCGCATCAAATTTCAAAAATCTCTTCGAGGATGGATCAACTCCCACTGGCCAGATGAACTGATACAAAATTGGGTATAGATCATATCTACCAACTTCGTGAATCTGGCTTCAGTAGATCAAGACTTGAAATTATCGCACACGTTCGTATAGAGAAGACGTCGCGCAGTAATGCCCTTTGCCAACTACAAATTTACCGAGTCGGGAGATATGAAACAGAAACATCCGTGAAAGTTTTATTAAAAGCCTCACTGAAAAAAGTCCGCTAGTTGGTCCCTTTCTCTAGCTCACCTCCTCTCACGTCGTCACTAAAAAGTTACAAACTGTTAAAAGCCCACTTCATGATACGCCCACCTCTAGACGGCAAATTCCATCTGAAAGACTTACCTTCCATATTCACAGTGGAAAGGTACACAGTAAATGAACGCTATCTGACACATGCCAATTTCATGTCTCGCAAGGGATGAAAAAATGGGCTCGATTATGTTAACCTTAGAAATTTAGAAAGTGAAACGCAGTCTCGATTACGGCATCCTGGAAAAAGCATGTTTGAAAAAGTATGTTTAAGTGCTTACCAACGTTGGCAAACTCCATTAGCGAATGATGTGTAAAGGTGATGTTGTGGTATGATAATGGTAATGGTCAATGATAATGGCAATGCCTGACAATCACATTGATTAAATGATTATGAACGACTGTGGCATTGATTGATGATGATAATGCTCGATAGTGATGAGGTTTGATGATGATTTAAGATGATCATAGAGGATAATGATGATGCGTGATCACGATGGTAAATGATGGTTTTAATGGTTGGTGGCAGTGATAATGGCTGACAGCTCTGTTGATTGATTGATGAAAATGATCGATTATGGCACTGACCAATGGTTTTGATCACTGGTGGTGATGGTTGATGACGATTGTGGTTAAGCATGCTGATTAAGAGTGGCGAAGATCATGAGTGATTAGAACGGTTATTTATGTCGGGATAATCTGTGACGGCATTGACTTGTGACGGTGACGATTGATAATGATGGCTCTGGATGTTAGCAGTGGACGATTATGGCAATGATAATGTTGTGATTGATGCTGACGGTGAATATCGATATTGATGATTAATGATGATCAATAATGTTGTTGGTGATGATGACAAATGCCGATGACGATGGTGATCTATGAGGACGAGAATTGATGGTAAGGTTAGATGATCTTGGTGATCACGAATGTTCTTGATAATGACTGATAATGATGATTGTTTGATTGTGGATCACGTTGATCAAGTGATGATGATAATGAATGGTGACGATGACTGGCAATGATGATGATGACTGATGGTAGTGATTACTACGGATGATTACGATAGTGGTAAGTGGTAGTGATAACTGATGACGATAGCGGCAGCGAAATTGCTTAATGCTTGGTGGAAGGCAGCTGAAAACATGCAATTGTTCATGAAACGTTGACATCTCAATGAACAATGAAGATGTGGAAATGAACAAAAGCATCTTCGCCAATTTACAACAAAACAAGTAATCATTGCCGAAAAAAGGAGCGGAGATATAGGAAAAGTGCAATTGGATGCAATGTACACATGCAGTGATCGAGTGCAGCTATTTGCCCCAGGACGCATGGAAAAGAAGCGCTGTGTAAGCGGAGCCATATGCAGCGCTCATTCCTAGCTAACTGCAATTTTTGCGCTATAAGTTTACTTTTAATTAAATCACTGAGAAGCGACGATTGCGAATAGCGCGACGTGAACTCGCACGCTAAATCGCATACTCATGGTCATTCATGCCCCTACTAGTTAGCAGCAACACCAGTAGCCGACTGGTGCGCAAACGATGTCTCACAACTTCGACAAAGGTGATAAACGCTACCTTGGTTCCCCTTTCAGCCTAGGAGCTCATAATATCTTGTATCTGGCCTAGAGTTCATCTCGTTTTGCTTTCATGGTCTTCATTTCCTAGATCATGTGCATTGATGGTGCTCTTCTGCTACTTAACGACTGCCTTAATGATCACTTCCTTTCAGCCTTCAGCTTGGTTTGACGCTATTCGTTGTGCTTTCTTCTAAAGCCGACTTATCTGACTTACGTTCTTTTTTGCTCTTCTCTTTATAAAAAGTGCTGTGCATGCACGGGTGAACAGGTATACAGCAGATAATCGATACGTGAGGAGTAGGGTAAGGGCTGTGAATCCTTCGTAAAAAGAAAAGCGCTCCTACTGCTTTGCCGTCATCCAGAAATATCGTCATCTTAAAGGTTCCGCCGTCTGTCATTTCTGTCATTTCTGTCATTAGTGAAACTGTCATTTCTGCTACACAACAGCTGTCGGCAACCTATAGTAAGCGTGCTGGATATTGGTTGCCGTTGTTTAGCAGAAGCCTTAAGAATTAAGCCCTTGAGGTCTTTGCGGAAGGAAAATAACGTAACTTTTGGGATAGGCATAAAGTAATTTTAAAAGTAAGCTTTCATTGTCTTCACAAAATTTTCCTCTCGCTTATCTCAAATCAGCTAGACCAGCAAATGGTTTCCCTAACTATAGTTCAAAAATTTTTAGCATGACTCGCTCAGCCCAACATCAAAATCTCCACTGGTTTTACTCTCCTTCATCTAAGCAATGTTGACTCGATTCGCTAGCGCTAGTTGAAAATGAGCGACTTGTTTTGCTTTCGTTAAACGAAAATTTTAATCGAAAATTTTCCGGTTCGCTTTGCTCGCATTAATTCTTAGCCTTTTGAGCTCACTTTACTCGAGTTGCTTCAAAAGTATCTCTCTCTCTCTCTTTGTTTATGTCACAAATTGAAGGCTGTGACTCTAATGAACATATCTGATCCAATAGACATTTTAACGCAAAATCTCTTCGACTAATTTAAATGAGTTTCCCGCATCCTCGTCGCCAATTTAGAGTGCACAAATTTTTCAGGAGTCAGAAAACGTACAAGGAGCTAAGAGTATGGCACTCCTGTTTAGATAAATTTGCTTGTGTATGAATTTTTACCTGCTTCCTCAGGCCAAACCGTTATGTTGCATTGGATCGCCTCCCATCTGAAATGTCAACTTTTTTTTTAGCTGAAGTCGATTTCCTCGCATGGCGAAAACTTCGCCATGTTCGCAATGAATGATGATGCGTAATCGCATATAAACGTTTTCTGTATTATTTCGGCTCGATCATGTAAGCAAGCACAAGCTGCTCAGACTGCGTTGCTGATGAATTCATTTGGAGCAGAAGCAGCTGTAACAGAAAAGCGCATTAGACAAGCACGCATAACAAAAGCACACCAAGCCGTTATTTTTGCGTAGGCAGTTTGAGTCTACCGCACAATTGGGACGTTTACGTTCCATTCATTCTATTGTAGTCCTTATTTTGCATCAGTTGTGCCAATTGTTATTTCGTCCATCGCTATCTCGATTTTTTTTAAAAATTATGAGCGACAACTTCTGTATTCTACATTTTATAGTCGTTTATTTTGTTAAAGCATAATCATCGATGAACCCTGTTTAATGAAGCGTGTAATTCGGAAGATGCATGTTGGCGATATTGTGTCGAGGCAAACCTCCATAGTCGTTGTAATCGGTCATCACTTCTATCTTCCCACCTTCATTGCAACACTGTTATAGCACCGGCAACTTAAGCTATCATGTACTGTATGCAGGTTACAATTGAATTGATTTTATGGTAGAGTTGACTTTAGGTATTCCTGGTGCCATTGCACTCGATTCAGGCAGGTTCTAGCGGCGAGATCTCATTAAAAAATCTTCAACGGCTATTCAACACGATTACAGGGAATACCGACTTTGTTTTTCCTCTATTTTCTGACTTCTACCCCTCTAATTCCCAACAATACGACTATGCGCCATCGCGCTTCAAAATTTCAGCAAAAGTTGTCCAAGGAGTTAGTTAAGAGTCTGAAAACGAATATCAACTTAATTTCATGCTATATTCAGTTCCACTTGTAAAGGTGGCACTTTGGGACATTCGATGTGGAATAGGGTACTGCAATTTCGGTTAGCGGAAAATAAGCAGTATTCATGTTTATTGTTGTGTACGTATGTCCAATACCATTGACTTGCACTTTATATGAACTTTGTCACAACTGTTTCAACAAGATGTGGCCCAACTGCCTGTATTGCACAATGTTTCGTCATAAGAAGGCGGGCTCTACTTCTTCTCTAGCCTCGTTTTCCCTCCTCACTTCCTTGAGTCTCTGTATCCACCCACCTATCATATCAGCTCACCGTTGGCCATATAAGGAGTGCTATTGTACGTTATGGGTTGTCGTTGTTGTTCTGTTATTTATCGTGTGGTTGTCGACGGTAAACGTCTACTCATCAACTTTGCCTCGCCTCTCCACTCACAAACTCAGTCGTCGGCCTTCAGTGAACAGAACAGTGGCGATCAGGATGAGATTCGAGCTCACGCGGGAAAACCCCAATGGATTAGCAAGCCAGTCAAGAACACAGGGATGGAGCGACAGTTCAACCGACAGTATTGCACTCGAAACGTTCAAGCGTGGCAAATCATTCCTTGTTCGCACTTATCAAGGACAACGAGCCAGCTGAACAAAAGGAAAGGTGCTAAAGCGGGTCGGACGCGTGGTATATCAGGTGATTGTTGGAGAATACAGATGGGTCCGACGCGCCAATCAGCTGAGAAATGGCTTCGCAGGTCCATACCACGACCAAACGGACGATCTTCAGACGCTCTTCAAAATATTCGATCTGGAGCCGCCATCACCGCAACAGACAGTCACGACGATGAATCAGGGACACAGAGGACCAGTGGGACCAGTGGAACCCAACCAAGGCGAACACCAGCCGAGGCGTCCGAGTCGCACACGCAGACGGCCACGACGCCTCGACGTCGAACCGCGACGACGTACGTACGACAGCGCCAGCAGTTAGACCCCCTGATCCCCTACCTCTTGTACTTCAAAAAGGGGAGGTGTTGTGCACGCCTGTACTTTACCATTGATTTCCACTTGTGGTACCTCACAATTGTTTCAGCACAACAAGTGGTGACCTAACTGTCTGAATTGCACAACGTTTCGTCATTACAAGGCGGCCTAAGCTTCTCTAGCCTCCTTTCCCCTCCTCATTTGTTTGAGTCTCTGTATCCACCCACCTATCATATCCGCTCGCCATTGGCCATGTAAGGAGTGCTCTTGTACACTGCGTGTCGTTGTTGTTGTTTTGTTGTCTATCGTGTAGTTGTTGGCAATAAACGTCGTCTCATCAACTTCGCCTCGCCACCGCTCGACAAACTCAACCGTCGGCCAATAGTGGAGGTAACATCTTGTCGAATAGTCCTTTAGACCAGTGAAATTTTGATGTCAAAACTTAAGTCCGCCAAGTGGGGCTCACTCACACCAAGGGCTCATCATAAGCAGGGGATGACCAACAGCCATGATGCGGTAGTTTGCCATGTATCCGCTGGTTCCTGTTATTTGCTGAAATGATTAATTGGCAGAGAGCCACTTTCATCATGCCTCGATGGGGCACAGTGAAGAACAAAACCCTTCGATTTGCTGTTTGGATTTTTTGCTTCAGTCCTTATCGCCTTAAAAAAAATAGCTTTTCCCAAGCGCGTTATAAATATGCACATGAGTGAACGTGTGTCCGCTTGATAGTATTAACTCGAGTCACTGAAACTGAAGTTGGAGTTATGGACTTGATCAGTATGAAGAAAAATTTGCATATTTTTTGAAGCAGTCGAGTTGCATATGCAAAATGGTCGAGTCACCGAAAAGCGGATCTACAGGGAGGCTTTATTACAGCGATCGGACCAGTTAAATAGAAATTTCTGGTAGTTGCTGACAGCTTATGGAAACGGTCGGTGTGATGGGCGAAATCGAGAGCGAGTTAAAAAGCGTATTGTGGTCAAGCTTGCATTTGCGGTGTTTGTTTTTGCTTTCAACTCGGGAACGGACAAGTGTGAAATTTGGTGGCCAAGATGTGCCCACACAGAAGACTTCACGTCACGCCTACAGCATAGACTTTTTTACCCTATATAAAGCCTTTCGAGGCTCGCCGGAAGGGGAGGGGGGAGGGGTGGGGGGAGAAATGGGCTGGAATTGTAGGTACTTGCCCTCGCTTTGCTACCGGTGGAGTTGCAAACCATGAGCAGCTCATGGGAACAAGTGAAAATGCGTGTCAGGGGATTGTGTGGTATAAGCCTAGATGATTCCATCCGTCAGACCGGTTAGTTTCATTATGCGTATTTTAACTGACCAACCTGGTCGTTGGTTTAAGTTTTTTTAAAGGCTAGTCTCCCGTTGAAATGCTAGGTGACCTGGTCTGAACCGAATCCTTTGCATACGAAGGGAACCCGCACTCATTGAACCCGCACTTAATTAATGCGCTTTCTGATATCATAATCTTATAACGACTGCACCTCGAAAGGCCCTCACTAGCATCCAAAGAATTGTTGTATGTGATAACACTTCCGAGAACACTCAATTTTGCTTCTCATTTTTGGTAATGCATTTGCAGTTGAGCTGTTAGGATGCCCGTGAAAAGTTAGCATGCGCAACAAGCGAAATTTAATAAGCGTCATTCGAGTTAGCTTAAGAGAAGAAGACATTTGCTAGACAAAGTAGGCAATTTATTTACGCAGTGTGTATACCTCACACACTTTTGCATACAATTATTCAGAGTGAAGTTGAAGTTTACTCGGAATCTCTACACTCACATTATCAACCAGATAAGTAAAATTCGTCAAGAAAATGAGAGCCGATTTGTTACCTCTGAAGGTCTGTCTCATGTTCAACAATACAACGAAAGTGATCTTCTTTACGAGTTTTAAATGTTTTATTTTCTTCGATCACATTGATTGATAACGCAACGTGAGTGATTGAAAAAAGGAATCTTTTGGCACATTTCAGTGCCTATAATTTCCCAGTCGGCTGATGAACTGATCTGGGATTGATTAGTGGATGTCGTGATAGGATGTAAATCATGGTAAATTATTTTTCGGCCGTTCAGTGGATGCTAGATCTGGGATCGTATCGCCGACCCGATCACATCTCAGTGCGAACGATTTCATAAACTCAGCACTTCTGAATGCTTTCTGTCGTCGTTGTCGGAAATTTTCGGGCAATTGTTTGCATTTTAAGCAACGGTGAAAGTTAACGAGTTGCTTTATGAGTTAACGAGTTAAGTTAACGAGTTAACGAGTTAACGATTTGCTTTACGAGTTGATTCTCGTTGCTTTATGCGTTTCCTTAAAATTTCGTTCCTGTGTTTAAGTAATGGTCTCGTTGGCCGAATGGAAACTGCCCCATGAGCTAGATCCTTAAAATTACGCCATGCAGCCGAGGGTAGGATGAGTTATCTGGAGGTCGCGATCCGGTCCGTATGCCCAGCGCTGCCGACCCCTTCTGCAAATTGTGCCTATCAGTTCATAAAACTGCATCTTCAATGATCCACGAGCTGAAGCTACCGGGTATGCAGGCAAATATATAAATGGCATCGCCACTGTGCGCTATGCATATGCAAATGTTCAACAGCGCGTAAAGCTATCCTCCCTTGCTCAGCCATTGTGCATGCAAGCAAGCTCTACTAAACACGTTAATACGTTTGAGAAAACAAACAAGAAAAAAGTGTTTTGAAATTACATGACGCTGTCGTTGAGGATCATCATATCATCTTTCGCCCACGGTACTTTCGTGCGCTTTGGGGGTGCACATTTGCAGCGCGCATGTTACCGTCATCGGATCTTTTGCCAGTCTATATGTGTATTTTTCTGCTTGATGGCCAGTTCAAGTCACACCGAAGCTGAACTGACGAGATTTTATAGATACCAACTCCTCCATAGATGACCTATTTATGCAGTTTCAAATTGGTTTTGCATACAGGAATAGTAAATCGCATGGAAACGAGTTTTTAGTGAAAAATTTATGCAACCCGTCGGATAAGCTGATGATGAATTTTCAGTAATCACCTCTTATAAAAATTAGCTGCTGTGATGAGTTGGTTCACGTGTTGTGTGTGAGTGTGCTAATTCCACTTGGTTACTGTAATTAAGAAATTTACGCAATTCTTAATATATAGGTTACATAGTGGCAATGTATAAAGAAAAGGTTTTACAGCGTTTCCCCTTGTGTTTTTTGCGATAGAAACGTTTCGTCCTTCCGTTGACCTCTCATCTCTACAATCCGGAACAATATTGCCAAAACACATATTGCGCCGGCTCGTATTGGCATGGATTGACACCCGTTTAGAATAATACGTATCCGTTCGAATCAGAACGGCTGTCATACATAAACCTTGTGAACTTCGCAATGGCGGCTTCGCCAACGGTCTAAATATAAAGAATACGTTCATACTATAATGGAATTTTTGTTCCAAAAAAGTCTGGTATCGCAGATTCCCTACGAAATTCGTTCAGTCGGAATGAGAAGATCCTGAATCGTTTACTTCTCTCTATCTCTCTGTTTTTTAAGGGTCTCTTGATCTTATTTCTTCGTCTATGGTAACAGACGGAAGTTTCTTTGGAGCTATTTTGAGAAGGTGAAGTACTCTTTCTAATAGAGGATCCTTGCATGACAAATCTTGGACGTACCATCATGGGTTTCAAGAATTCCTCCCAAGCAAACCTGAGTTTTCCGCGGAGGATTTGCTGTTCACTTCAAAAATTTTATCGCATTGCGTGGACGTGTCCCAGATGACATATTTAGCAATTAAAGTAACTGTTTGAGCATCAAAAATGCAATAAAGCGGAACGGAGTCCCATGTAAGCTTGAGAAATCCATGCCACGTCAGGTGTAGCAAGGGGATGCTCATACGCATCGTTTTTACGGGCTACTATGTTTGTCGCGCGCACGTTACGGATTGAAAAAACTTCGAGTTGACCACAAGTCCACTCGGCAGGGCGAAAACATGGGTCCATTACCGTTTGACCAGTTCCGTGGCTGACAACTTGAACTCGAAAGAGCTCCGTAAATTTGCTGTATCTATCTATCTGCCTGCGTATTTCTGTTTGCCTGACTTTATTTCAGGTAGAACTTTCCTATAATCAGTCGATCAGTTGGAAAAACTAATGCAGTTTTCCTCAGTTTGAAAGTAGTTATAAATGCGCATGCTCGGGAAGTAATAATTCATGGAAGGAAATTGGAGTGATTTGTCAAGAATGAGCAGCAGCAGAGCAGAGAACTCTAATGTTGAAAACAACATGATTCCAAAAAAATGCGAATAGAAATGACGTAAAGGAATAAAGGATTTTTTACATTTAAAATTCTCAAAGGAGATTTTCGCCAATTTTTTTTCAATTTTCGCCAATTGCGCGGCAAAATATTGGCGGAAGTTTAGGTTCCAAACACACACAGAAGAGCAGGATGTTCGTCGGTCGTCCATAGCCAGCGAACTGCTCGGTTTTTGAGCAATATTAACTTTGAAGACTACTTGGTGGGGGTAAAAAAAAGTTTTCCTTGGCTCATATGTGTTATCTGACAGCATCACACGTCTCCAAAAATTATCCGTCCGGTGGGTGCAGTGAGACGTTTATGCGAGGCAATCAAATGCATCTTATGTGCAAGATTGCAAGCTAGTTGCAAGCGTAAAAAAGCAAAAACATGGTTATTCAGCGAAATGAACGAAACGAAACAGAAAAGCGCTCAAAATCAATTCGACGCTATCGCTTCATCGTTTTTGACGCCAAACATCGGCGACCACCAACCGCATCGTCTGTCACCGAAAGCATTCCTTCTAAGCACCCCATTTCGACGAATTTTATCTCTTACAATTTTTCTTCTGCTCATTTCACCGCTTATTCCAACCATTTGCTCAAGTGCTTCTAATCTGGATTTATCGCCTAAAATTCGATCACTTCACTAAAGACTTCCAGTGGCCAACAGTTCGCTTAATACATCAACACAAGTCGGATTTTACTGTTGGACTTTGCTGTTTGCATGGAGATCGGTAACGATGCGGATTATTTCGTTACTGCGAGAGCAATAGAGGATAATTTGTTGTGTACTATTGCAAAAAAACATTTGCAACGTTGAGTGCTGCTTGGTTTTTCATATAACTTCCTACGGGTGAAATAATTTTTTCTCAGAATATAAGCTAGTTTTCTTTGCAGTTCTTTGTCCCGTTCACCAAACTGTAACTAAACTCCGTACTAGATTCGATAAAATGCGTGTACACAATAGGACGTACTGTAGCTATGATAACGCGTTGATGAGGAGCTAAGAGTGATTTACGATAATGGAGTTAGTTGATGCAGTGAAATCAATGGTACGAGTTTTTGTGAATAGCAGACCAGAAGAAGGGTAGCAGCATTTGTGCTGTGTACCTGATCGAATAACGGACTACCTCTAGGTGAGCGATGTATTTATGATGCCGCACTTACATACATGTTAAACGGCAAGAAGGAGCTGAATTCGCTGACGTATGAGACCCAAACCAATCACCGTTTACTGAACATTGACGGCATTGTTTTAAACTGTAAGTTGAGCAAGACTGAAATAGATCTTAACGATAAATTTTATCACGCATGCTTGTCCAACTCTGTTGATCTAGTATTTGCGGAACTCCTAGTCGATCACCGCGCATTACATGAACGTATCGCGTCTAGCAACTTTGACCGTCGTTCTGTTGTATTCTGGTCGCAACAGTATTGTACTCTCATTTGCTATTAACCTTCGTACGCACACTTTTAAAAATGCCCATCATTTATAACAGCACGCTAGAACGCTTATTGTTTTGATTGGCTTAGCATGTTGGCAAATCAGTTGGCCGTTGCGCTTTCGCGCTATAGCGAACCGGAGCAGGAGGAAGAAAGCTGTCATTCGGATGCCCATGATGTTCTGCAGAATCAGTGCGTGCTCCTGATGTCGTCAACATGAAAAAGGGAAACGAGGAACTGCGATGAGCATCTTAGCAAGGCTTATTGTTTATGGGTGTGGTCATAGAATAGAGATACGAAGCGAGTATTCAGTATCCATCCATACGCGTGCCTCTAATCTCTAGAAGACTACGACGACGCGAACCGCACACCACCCGCCCTCAAAGCGTTGCATTTAGCGTCAACCATAGCCATCCACATAGGCACCCACAGCAACCATCCAGGCAGGCATCCAGCTGCTTGTGCATAACTAATTCGATAAAACGTCTTTCTTCGGTACCAAGCGCCGATAACCTATTTAATGGGCATCCGATCTGGATTGCAGAAACGCACGAGATAAGCTAAAATGCGATAAGTGCCTCGCTGAGCGGTTCGGCTTGGCCTCGATTACGGTGCATCTATCGGTGGGCCAAAGGTACGTAGGTGACGAAACTTGGATACAATGGAAAATGTTTTACCTGCTGTATTGTCTATATAATTTTGAAGGCATCATTCTCAGCAGGCCGAGTCGTCGTAACTTCAGAATTTCCCAATTTTTGTAGCGCCGCAACAGGCGGAGCTTATTCTGGCTGAACGCTCTTCTGTAGGCGCGAAATGGGCTCAACGGCTGCAAGCGCCACCTACCACACCTACAATCAACTTATTCGTTCGCCATCCCTGCACCCGACCTCAATACGTCAGAAGTCTCTGGCCCCTGAGCCCGACCTTGGCAAGTCCCTTTTGTCGTCGTCCTTTAATTTCGCTTTTTTCTTCCTTCCTTCCTCAAAGTGTTGTGCAAGGGTCAAAGAATTTCGTGATCTCCCCTGCTCCCTAACTTTTGCGCTATGGCATCGATGGCTTTCCTCAAAAATCGTTGAATCAGTCGTCCACTCTCCCTTTTCCCTTCCACCATGCCCACGAACTTCTCCCGCAACACCACTGAAGGCGATCACTAGCGGTCTGCATGAAATATTTTAAAAATTTGAGCAGCCGAAAAGGTGTTTTTGCGTTTATTTCATATCGTCGGACTTCCGGATATGTCGATCTGTTCTGTTATGACATCCTTTTAATGGCGATTTGAAACAATTTTGTTTATTTAAGACCATGACAAAAACTTTAGCGTATTGCATTGTTTACTTAATAGCTGCACAGTGCTCGTCATGAAGACTGTTTTGTGCTCAGCGACCAAATTATATGTTAAAGTATTTCGTAATTTCTGCTTTGCCTTCCTTGCAGATGTTTCCGATAGTCATTGCACAACAAAACTTGATAATAGAAGTTGCAGCTAATAGAAGTAGTTAGTTTCAACCTCATGCATGAAAGCTTAAGAACAAAACTATAAGGAAATAGGAAGACATATATACATATAAGCCGTTGTTTGCGCATATATATATAGAGAGACAACGACATGTATATATATACATGTCGTTGTCGTCAGGTGCGTTCTGTCGAGTCTTCTGTACAGAAATTTTGACTTATAAATAATTTTGACTTCCCTTTAGAGGCTTTAGAAAGTTTTAGCTGTAACATCAATCTTTTCCATACGTTTGGGACTCGGAAAATGCTTATACGGCGTGCAAGCATGCTACGAGCTATACCAACACTGCTCTATACGATGTTTTTTCAAGCAGTGCCCTTATAAATGCTCCGTTTTGAGAAACGGAAACAGATACATTTTCTTGTGTCAGCGGCATTTTCAAAAATTTGCATACTTGAAGAGTCTCTTATTGTGATCACAGATTACTTCAGAGTTGTTCTTAATACGCCCTATATTAAACTCGGTTTGATTATCTTGACCATTGCATAGTCGAACCTTATCTGAACACACTGTTATTTACATAACTGGAAGTGGATTTTTGATTCGGCTTCGCTTTCTTTGTCTGAAACGTCGTACTCACAGTTTGCAGCATTCATATTCACACAAATATAGTTTATTCTTCATGCTGCAGTTTTACCTTTTTATCCAGCTATAGGCTTTCTATGCATACCTTGTTCGGTACTCCAATCGTAGAATGCATGGGCTGTTTATGCTACTGCTATAAAGCAGTCGTATGTGAAAGCTTCATCCTGCAAGGCAGATCCGTCTTGAAGCTAGCACAGCCGAATGTCAATCAGATCAGTTAGATAGCTAGCTTTGTCCTCAACGTCCGTCACTGAAAAACCTCGTCGTATCTTCTTCCATACTGCAAAAACATAGCTTATTTGATCCAATCGATCTATGAATCATTTGACACCAAATTCAGTTTGAAATCGAAGATTTAAATTTGCTCCATGAAAAAAAATAATCGTGTAGCATATTTAAAGTGCGAACTCTAGAGTCAAATCGTTCATGCACAATTTCTAACCAATTTCTGCTTCGCATAAAAGCGAATTCGCGTTTAAGCGAATGGCTTCGTTTGGCTGCAGCCAAAAACAAATTCGAAAGCATTTCAGGCGATTGCATGATGGGCGCTTTCAAGTTGAAAATGTTCAAAAACCAAATTAAGAGTACAGAGCTATGTGCATTCGGCTCGCAGTCAGCCAGTTGCCGCCCTATATACGCATAATGACTTGTAACAGTCGCATGATCCCTCGAACTGCTACAAACAACTCTCG
>JPKZ01002585.1:523925-544576 GCA_000803305.1 Toxocara canis | reverse complement strand
TTCATCGCACTGACGAAGAACAGAAACTACAGGATTAACAGATATGAAAACGAATGCGAAAAAAAAACGCATAGTGATAAGGAACCAATAATGCGCTCTCATTGCTGCTAGCTAAAAATGACTGATTCCACTAAAGCGCAATTTAACTCAGAAGAGCTGGCAAAAAGGAAAATATTTAGTTCCCTAGAAGTTGTTTTTCATCATGGGACATCCATTACTGCGTTCAATCATTAGGAGTGGATCGCAGGACGATTGCTAAGCCAACCATCTACACTGTTCTCCGACTCCTCATTAGTCTTAAACTTGTGCTTACAAGTAAAACGTGAGCACAACAGGGACCTAGCAAACGTTTCTGGAAAAATGCAATTGTTATAGGACGGATCTCATCGTTATCGGTCGTGTGACGCATTTTCAGCGAATATAAAGTAAGTAGAGAAAGAAGAGATGCAGTATAGATTAGGAGACCGAGTGGCTAAGAATAAATAATTAATCGGCAATGGTAACAACTTGCAGCCAGCTCTAAAACTATGCAAAAAAAAAACAAAAACAAAAACGAAACAAATTCATGGAAGTCACGATATCCATAAAGATGCATGGATCAGATCTCGGGCTAGTTTCACAAGTCAGGTGTATTCATGATTTTTAATTTTATTATGACTTGGATTGGTGCTGTTAATTTGGTACGGGTGTTCCTTTTTTTTTTCTGTTTTACATTCAATGTGCGCGTAATGTATCAGTATCGAGAACAAATGTGTTCCACAATTTGTTTGGTATTTCTTTGCACTTTACAAACGTAAAGGCTTGTAATAGCTGCGATGTAATTTTTTGTGCGCAACTATCTAACACAAATATGCACTATTGGCACATATAACAGCTCATAAAACAGCACTTATGGCAGTACTTGCGCTGAGCGTAACGTAATTGCTTCATGGCAAAAAAACCACCTTCGGCTTTTGTTGTTGAACGTTTTGTTAACTGCATTCATTACTCGGCTACCACATTGTTGTAAAGGTGCAAATGACGATTATGAATTAACTTTGTGTACCGTCCAAAAGTATAACTTTATTTTCACACAGCATCTATGCGCTTTATCCCAAAGCATGCTGTCCAGTACTTATTCCTGACGAGTTGATTTCTAACAAAAGAGACGACGGGTTGACAAGTGAGTGCTGTTGTCGCTAAGAAATGAAGCTGTTTCAATTTTAAAGTGCGTGACACCCAGTATAAACAACAGCGTTATTGGTTGCGCAGAACGAAATGCTACATGACTGTTAGCTTTACTTTTGGTGCGTGCAGCCGTCTGCTTCATTTCGGTCGGTGTGGCATCCCACAACAACGAGCATGCACATACCATCAAGTTCAGCAGAGCACTATTCCCGTACAAATGTCAATCACATGGACAACAACAGTTTGCTTCAGAAAAGAACTTGACAGGGAACTGTGAAAAGTTTAAGTGGGCTGGCCTCACGATCATCTGAATTCTAGTTAGTAGGAGTCATCTCGGGAGGACATCATACTTAGAAGTGGATGCTAATGTCATTTTCTAAACTTTATTCGAACTGAATGCACTATTCGTTGAGTATAGTGCTCAGATTTTTTCAAGATTTTCAGAATTGCGCTATGTTTACGCGTTATTCTGTACAACATAGGTTCTCATCTCTTATTTAAACAAACTTCCTTGAAGGTTTTTATTTCGTTGTCAGCAGGACTTTTTACTCTTCGTTTTACACAAAATCCAGAACGGAGCAAGTATATCCATTGCTAAATGAGCGAGCATCACATGGTTCGTCATAATTATGCTGCTTTCGTGATCCGTAATCCACGATCGGCTTTTTTATAAGAGATACACTGTTGCTTCAACGAAGCATTTGATTTTCTCCGTTATAAATTATGCGTCTTTTTTTGCTCTTGCAAAGGCAATTCTCACTCGCTTGCATAGCAGCGTTTTTTGAAGTGTGTAGTACACGTTGTACTACAATTAGTACCCATGGGATCTCCAAATTAGAGGACACGCAACGTTTCCGTGCTACTATTTTCGATTTTACCAACTGACTGCAGCTGTTTACGCACGTCAATTGTGGAAGCGAGTTGAAGCTTGCAACAAAAAGTTCGCAATGCTCTTCCGCAACCGACTGACTTGTCACTGAATGCGATAACTTTTTGCGTACTTTTAACTTGGCTCTTATCAACTTATCTTCCGTTCTTCACTTCTCTATCTTACTACTTCCGTTGAACCAACCAACCTGTTTTTCTTCTTCCATCCTCGCCCTTACTGCTTCTATCGAATAAAGCCAGTCGATAATGTTATCCTCAACATGATATAAATGGGCAACTCTCGGCCCTGATCGCCGCACCTCTCATCAACTGGGACGAGGTCACCCGTAAATCTCAAGACTATTCACGAGTGGCTCACAGCCAGGAGGACGATAAGCGCGTGAAAGGATTCAAATCTTCATAGCAGCTTCACATTACCAATCAAATTTTTAATAATCCAAAGGCTGGAAGATGTGGCCAAGACATCATATGCATGAGACGCTGAGAAATGAAAAATTATAGCATGTGGGAAGAACGCACGAGGCGATTGTGCATAGATTATGTATATGCACTTAAGTGGCGTTTTTAATTAGATACGACTACATGTGCATCCACACCCCTTCCCGTCCACTCCCACCCTCCCCCGTCTCCCCGCTTGTGTCTATGTTGCTCCACCGTGTAGGGTTATTTCTATTTTTGTGATATGCAAATGTGCATCATCAGAAGAAAAAGAGGCACTCTGTCCGGTCGCTACATCTTTGATCCTTCTTGCATAATTTCCGCAAAAAATCTGCTTGTGGGAACGGAGTGACATGTAATCCTACGAGTGCATACTTTTGTGACAAACGTTCGGAAAATTTAAAAGAATAAGGTCAATTGCTGATAGCCTTATGGAAAAGCGGTTTTAACACCTCTCAACTAAAATTCGTAGTTTTTGAACGTTTTCGTTCAAACCTTTGCTTGGCATTTTGTGTGACCGAACCTCTCAGCGAGGCAAAAAGTTCCTTGAATTGAGCTCTCCTTTATCGCTTTTTTTTCATGATTCGTTTTCAATTTTCCAACATGGATAAATTTCTAATATGCTAAAAGTCTAACTGCTGCGTGAACGTTCCTCGTCAGATTTCGTTTCCAAACGTCGTCTTCCGTCTTCCTTTTTTTTGGAACAAATATTTAGCAGAATTGTATAAGTTTTGACTTTTTTTGATTTTATTGCTATAAATTACTGTAGAAATGAATAGTATTTCTCTCTTCCGTTCACTTCTTCAAAAACTTCCAATTATCCACCAAAGTTTAAACTCTATATTGAGACAGCATTTGTGTTCGTGATCGGTGTTTTATGACCATGGATATTAAAATTTCTCTTCTTATTCATATGCATTATCTTTAGGGCGTTGGTTGTTTATCTAACTTTGCCATATGTTAAGTTCATTTGTTTTTCTATAAGGTGAATGTTTAAGGGAAAATTAGAGAACAAAATGCGCTTTTTTGCATGTTATGCGTTTTATGTAGTAAACTCTAATGTAGCACCAGGTGCTCGGAATGATATGCGCTTTGGCGATTCAACGACGAATCAGTGGGTGTCTCTACGAACTCCTCCGAAATAGTGAAAACTCAAATTTTATTCGATTCGACTGCTGTTGCAAACATTCAGTTAGCGAGTTGTTTTTATTTGCTTTGACAAATTGGCAAAGCGTATTACATCAACGTCTACGTATGCCTATGTGCCAGACTCTCTGTGCAATAACTGCAACTATGAATTATGGAATATGGTGCTGAAAAATTCGGCAGCCTAATTTGTCAGAAGTAAAGTTTGAAACTGGCCATGGAAGGTGATACTAGGCGTAGATTATACTAGCGAAATTTTGTGACTCTAGCTACGATGGTTTCCGATTTGAAACTACGGGATAGAGTAGCCCACAAAAATATACACAGCTACAGCGTTGCTGTAATGCTCTTTGCCAGATATGAGTTTACTAAAGAACTAAAAACTGTTACTTTCTGCTTTAAACTATCGACCAGTAAAAAAATGCAATAGTTGTTTGTACAGTTGGAATGCACTATTGAATTTTATAGCAGGATCAACTTTGCTATGAAACGAATAAACGAATATTAATCGCTTGGATGGCGAATTCGAATGAAAAATAGTCCACAGAGGGACAACGACCCGAAGTTTGGCACCGCATACCCGCCCGTTTGCCGTTTCCCAGTGGCATTGAATAGTGCGCAAAAAATTGGCAGCCGAAGTGAACACGATACTCGAAAGTTTTACACTTGATTGATCGCCGCATTTGTGACATTTACAAGCGAATACGAATACCAAATAAAAGACTGATCCCAGTTCAACCTATGCAACTTTGATAACACAACAAAAGCAAATGTTCGCTCATTTTAAGGGCATTTGCTCCGCATTGTTTTATGCGTTTATGCATACTTATATCTCTGATGATTATCATCATATTTGCCTCGTTTATAGCACTATCTAATCCCTATCATATCTGCGCGTATGTATAAATGCATATATATATATACGTATGCATATATATATATATATGTATATATATATATATATATAATGTCTGTCTGTGCAGCATTTTTAATTGACGAGGCTGCCATGACTAAATTTGGCAAGCATAATCTACGTAAATGGGCTGGCTGGCTACAAACAAAACTCGAGAACGATTTGTGGATTTATGGATGAATTATTATGGTTGATGGAAAAGAATTACGCAAAGAAAACTATGTTGGCGAGATAATAATCGCCGTCGATTTCAATTCTAGCATGCATAAACAGTGATTGAAGAATGATTAGTGGAATGTCGACAAAACGCCGATTGCGTATTGGGTTTGTTGAAAAGCCAAAGTTTTATGGCAGGCATACTTTATAACAAGATGGTTGTAAACGAAATGCATTCGAGTGCTATTTCTATCTTTCGAAGCGAAAAAAAATATGAAAGAAAACCAACAATTCTCATGTACGCCTAAAGGTGATCCAGGTCTAGCGATGAAGCTTTTATACGTACCAGGCTAACGTTCGCCGGTAATCTGTTGTTATGCATCACACTAAAAATACCTGGTTTTACCGCATTTTTTGACACTAACTGAACCATATTTATGCTCACAGAATAGAGAACGTTACAAACTATGTAGTTTAAAATGTCAATATTTACGTGCAAAAAAAAAAAACGAGAAAATTCTAAGCAGACTAATAAGAAAACTACAAGACAATCAGTGATAAAATCGACTGCAGTTCTGATCTCGTGAACGAATCAATCGACCATAACTGTATCACATTGTACGTAAATGGCAAGTATAGCAAAAGTGTTTCTGGTTACCCGTGCAAACATTTGATTTCTGCAAATTATTGATCTGATACAAATGATCAACGACTACAAAAACGCTTCGTTTCGTTGATCTAATCAAATAATCAATTTGATTGGTTAAACCTACATTGATTGGTTTACTTAGATATTCATACGATCGCCGCTATGCTTGAACGCTCTGGCAACTCATACTCTGTATTCTGTTCATATTTCACTCATATATCGTTGTATGGCTGCCGTAAACAATAAGTCGAAGTGAACAGAAAGCTGTAAGTCATAAGAGGTTAGCAATGAACAAACTGTTGGCCACTCTTTTGAGTGCGGCTTTTCACTATACTCGCCAATGTGACATATGATTACGTCTGTCCATGAAAAAGTTAACAATAGATAATTCACTGTTGAATTTCAGTGGCAAAGAAAATAAAATACCAAACACATCGCTCATCATTTTACAACGCGCGTCGACAGCAATTGCTTGGTCTTATGGCGAGTAGAGACGTGTGCGCATTGGCGACCATTCACCACGGCTGTCAGATGTTGATTATGCCGGTGCAACAATAATTTTAGAAGGCGCTTTTCGCATCTTTCTAACCTCCTCTCATTAACTTCTTGTGTACACTGATGTGCGTGAGATGCAACGATCTTTTAAAATACAGTGTATAACTTTTCGAGCATACTACAGCTACCGTAAAACATGGCCTAAAACACGATAAAGTGGCCTCAATAAAAATAGAAAGCAGACCGTGTTCGAGGGGTGGGAGGGGAGAGGAGAGGAGGGGGAATAGGCGCGAAGTATCTTTTAGTCATCTCGTCATCTGAACCTTAAAAAATTAAAGGTTCGAGGGCGCCCGCCGCACGATGCAGATTATAACTAGCTAATTTTATTATTCTAAAACCAATGGCTTTCGAACTGAAACCAGCAGACAAGCAAAGCGATATACACATCCACTCCGGCGCACATAACGTCGCCAGAATTGCAAAGTTATCAAAGCGCATAAGAGTAGATTTGAATTTTTCGAGGTACTTGGAGCGTTGAGCTTACACAAATTCTACAGAAAAGGCTTTATCCTAAGAGCATCAGAAACCACATCAGTCGAAGAACGTAAGGCGCGCTCAGCTGCGTTGCACCATTTCTGCACTCCATATTTTATTGCGTACGAACTTCCTGTACATATGATATGCGTTTTACTTTTTGGATTTACTATGATCTTCGATATCAAATTATCGTTGACGATGGTGAGAAGGAAGCATTCAGTATTTTTTTTTCACTGTGTAACCCGTTTAGATCATAATCGGTATGCGGAGTGACTCTGGTCACACCGCAGCTGGATGAGGTGGTATTAAAGAATCCAGTAATTTCATGCACTCTTGGCAGATAAACCTTTATTTATTAAAAAGACAAACTTTTTGGAATTATGCTTTAAGCCTTCGACAGTGGTGTGGTCTATATCGCTTTTGAACACATTTCAAAAGCTGTCGAATCTTTGTTTCTTCAAATGTTGAGCAAATCTTATTTCGCATATATCTAATGCCTGATCACAACAAAGTAGAGAGTGCGTGATCTCTAACGTAGAGGCAGTAACACGGAAGTAGAGATCCGTCGTCTGGTATGGTAGAAGACCAGGATTCGACGCCTGGCTGCTGCTGTGCTCATTTTAGTTCCTCCCTTTAACGTAAGACAAAGTCATTTCATGAGAAACACCTGCTTAATCGCTCTTGGTTTGCCATACAGCTTCTCCTATGGCATTGTCTACAAGCGCACGATTAAGCTTTCATACTTGCCCATGCCAGTTGACGAGAACGGCTGGGAAGGACGTCTAGGAAGTTAATGTGATGATGCACCCCACCTTAATTTTCTGTAAACCCGTGGATTCATAAAATTGACTATACGTTTGTGGGGGTGACATATGATGCTATTTAAGAAACATTTATATACTAAGTAGGATACTGCTTCAGATGGTAGCTAGAATCGGCAAAGTTTATTTCGACGGCCATTACTAACGATGCCCATTGCACACTTGAGGGCACAATTACAACAAGGGAAGGAAGAATGAAATCGCTATTGAAGCCATATGAGTAGTAACTGCTGTGTGCCAGCTTCTGCTGTGGTTTGTTCTGGTTTCGTTGCAAGCCACCTTTTCTCTCCAGTTCCATCACGCACGATCGGTTCTGTTCTCTTCGATCACATGAGTGCTCATCATTCTCTTCTAGTGCTGTACTCTTGAAAAAATTATCGATGCCCTCATAATTTGTGGCACACAAAAGAAATTTTAATTAGCAGCACACAAAAGAAATTTCCGTATTTCCGCTTCATTTTTTTGAATACCTCTCAATATGCTGGTTCATATGCAGTACGCATAGAACAAATAATTCTTTCCCTGCGCTGAAAAAAACGAAGCAATTTCTTGACTTTCAAAGATGATATCCTGCCGAAAACGACAAGGACGACGATAAAATAAACGAACGGATCCTGCATTATTGGAATGCGGACAAAGTTAAGCGCACAGAAACTCAAACTTAAACGGAATGTTTAATATATCGCTGATGCATTCATATTGTGCTTAACATTGATAGAATCCATCTTACAGGATACAAATTTTTGTGTAAGCATCGAAACGAAGCTAAACTGTCTGGTTGTTAAGGTCTTCTAATTTTGTGATATAATAGAGAATTTCACTCGTCCTTCCCAATGTGTTTTTGCTTGAACTGTGCTTAGCATTCGAATCAAACATTAGTATATCTATCGTCTCTAAGTTTTCAATACCTCTCGGTCGTAATTAAAACTTGCGGATGAGCACTTGTCCTTGAAACAGATTTTTTGCAAGCTATAGCTTTTGGATAAGAAAATCTCAGACGGCGCAATTAACAAGTAAGGAAAACGATTAGCTAAGCACCAGAAACTTCACACGTTTAGACGACTTTATCACGAAATTTTTTCAAAAAATTTCAATTCTCTCCAATGTTTTGTGGACACACTTCAAAATAGTGGAACGTGGAAAGCAAACGTGAAACTTCCCCTCCCTCTTCACCTTTCGCTTCTGCTGCAATCAAGAAAGGTTGGCGATGTGGAATGTCCATGGTTGATCACTATTAGTTTTGTATTATGGCAGTATTTAGTTTAAAAAAACGCATGTATACTTGAAGGACGTTTAGATCCTGGAAACATAAGCACTAACCTTCCAAAATATAAATTCTATAATAAAATCAGGTTGACAGTTGTAGAAAAAATGTCAACCAAAAAGACTGCCATCGAACGGCCGCACGGCAACGTATTCGTAAACAAAAAGAACTAAACGGAACAGAAACGAGAACGCCGAAAGGCCACCGAGTGTTAATCGAACATTAATGAATAAAATTTACGAATCTTTCTCTCTATATAGTCAAGAAATCTTACTTTTTCTATGTGAAGTATAAATCCTTACTGACGCTCTTTCGCAAATTTATATCTGCAAAGCGCATCATAACTGCGTCCTCTTCGTACACATACATGCATGTGTGTATGCCTGTGTCTGTCTGCGCAAGGTGATAGCACCTCGCAAACCACTGAAGCCAGAGTTACAAAATTTGGCAGCATAATCTACGCCCTAGAGTCACCTTCTCTCTCCAACTCTGAACAGAATCCTCGTCTGTGCAGGAAGTCACAAGAAACTAAAGGTGTTGAAACGTTTGTGTGGAATCTGCAACCGCCCCAGTTCTATCATTCAATCCATCAACCCATCATTCAACCTATCATTCAACCCATCAACCCATCATTCAACCTATCATTCAACCCCCAATCAACCCAGGAAGTCACATCGATTCCATCCGGGGAAAGCGCGTTAAGCGCTTAGTATGGTATGCGTTTTGATGACCTGTTTGGTAAAGGCGAACATTCACATGTTATTAAATCTTCATGCGAATATTTTAATAAAAGTTGGCCTTACTGCAACGCAGTCATGAAATAGGCAATCGAACCGGCTGGAAATCGCATGCAATTTTTTTACCCCGATTAGGAAAGTTTAACTTCTACGAGGTCTATGAGCTGGTCTCGAAGAGTGTTTTATACCCCCCAAATTTCATTCATAACTCTGGCTTCAACCGTTCCCGAGTTGAATCTACTGAACAGACAGACGTATTGCTAAATATGGAAGCGATGGCGCAATGACGTGCCTTGAAACCAATTTGCCGAAGCGCTTATGAACCAGCCTTTCTCAGTAACGAATTTGCATGAACTGTTAGCTGACGCAAAAAAAGAGTTCATTGTTTGCTAGCAATTCATGAATCCAGTACGTTTGACGGTGTTATTGCCATGCGTATATCATGCCAGCTGCTTCGCACGCATCCCACTTGTTCTACAATAGCGTAATGTTTGCGGCTTTTCCCTATTTTTTAACCTTCACGTATGCAATTAAGCTGTAGCTGTACAAATAATAATTTGTTTTAAAAAGCGAAAAAACAGCTGATTTAGCCGATTATGGAGCTTCTAATTAGCGGATTGGACCACTGTCCACTACTAGATGTAATGGGTGATCCAAAAGTTCTGGTAAATTGCGCTTTAATGTTTATGGTTGCGATGTAAACGGAAAGAAGACTGGCCAAGTTGCTCGTGGCCGCAACTAACGAATTCCGTTAGGTTGGCGCTCACTTCCGCATACGGAGCACCCGCGCTGAAGGAATACCAAATTCGATACAATGGAAACACTGAAAGTGGCTAAAATGAACTCTAGGCTGGCGCCCTCCTATTGTTTGGCCCACTGCCTTGTTCGATGCCTTTTGTACAAAGCAACATTACACTCACTCCTACTTCATCTCAGTGAGGCTTTGACCAAAGAATTAAATAGCACCAGAAGAACCAGCTAATAATTAGCCAGAAACGAACGCTACGTAAATGAACTGCGCCCGAATGAACCTTGCGATGCATGAAACAAATTGCAAAAGCATAAGTCTTAACCACGGTGGGGTTTGCGCAGCGCGGTTCTGAAGTGTTGTACAATGCGCGTTTCGCAAAACATGTATTTCGCAAAACGCCTGCTGTAGTGTGGGAGACGCAGTGTCAAAGCACAAAAAAATGAAGGTTAACGGAGAAAACTGATTTGGAAAAATTTCGCACTCGTTGTATTAGTCACATACCACGCGTATGATTTATTTCAGAGATGAGCACATGAAGAATTCTACAAAGCTATTAGCAGTGCCCTGTAAATCTAGCACATTCTTTGCAGCGAAAGCGGTTACACTACTCACTGAGAGAATGCCGGTAATACTACTCATTGAGAGAATGCATCATAGTTATTGTCATACCAGTCGAAAGAGATACATCGAGAGAGAGAGAGAGAAACAGAAGGGAGTTCATAGACTTTTATTGTCCTTTCCGCTGATTAGTCGGACAAATCATACCGAAAACATTTTCTGATTTTACCGAAATTTTTCAAGAAATCCCTACATGCAAAAAATTCGAGCCCGTAGAATTTTATTTTTTTCAGTAATGAATGGTAACCGTGGTAACTGAATCTACTGCCATAATCTCCTGTTGTTTTGCAAGAACTTCGACAGAATCACCACCTCTTCCTTGCAGTGATCGCTACTGATTGCAATTAATCGAAAGGGTAGGGCATATTCGTAGATCAGATGATGCTATGATGCGCAAACTTCAACAGTAGGTGATGCTATGATGCGAAGATGTAAAACTTGGTAGAAAGAAATACGTGGCAGTCGTACAAATACGATGCAGACCTAACAGTTTCGATCTCTATGTTCTTGGATCTCGGCAACTAAACTTCTTGAATGATTTCTTCTACGGTGTTCTCCGAATTAGCTGAGAATTCACCCTATTGCCTAAACCATTTTATAATTTTCAATCATTCTAGCATTGAAAGTTTAGGACGAAAAAAAAAACAATAAATGCGCTAAAACTGTTGCTTAGTGAAAATCACCAAACTTTTTATGTCAAATTTACTAGAAGAAATTTTACTTGTAAACGAAATTGCAAAAGGTAAAACGGTTCGATGCGGATTACAAAAAAAGCTGAATAAGCATCAGCTTTTCATAAATCTTTTTGACGATCGTTACAAATATAATTCTCAACGAGTTCACAAATGAGTACTAAATGATTGTCATTGGCTGTAACGTCTTTTGAGGTGCCATAAAATAACTGCAGAAAAGACTACTAATTACGCATTTCGAATATATAATATGTTAGTTGGTTAAAGTTGCTTCACTTTTATTTCATGAACGTCGCCTTTCAAATACAATGTGTATCTGAATGCTGTTTAACGTTTATCGAAACTTTTACTCATTGCTGGCTGTGAAGAAAATTCATAACGTTCAAGAATTGGTTTTTTTTTTTTTAAATGAAACGTACAGAATATATTCAATTACTAGTAGGATTTTACATTAAGTTCTCTCGTCTTTCCAAACTTTTTGAATTTCTCGCCATTTGCGCAAATCATCCTTTTTGTTAGTTTCATTGAAACCAGTTACGCTTCATTCTGCAATGTAATATTCTCAATGTGGTTTCCCCGACGTCTCTCAAATGGATAGCTCGGTGCTCGGTGCTCGATGCGATGCATGCTGCCGACCCTACGCATTTCAATACCCCCGACAAAACTGAAACAAATTTTTGATTGCTAAATCGCAAAGTTTTCGAAATTATTTTGAGAAAAGGTCTTTTCGGCCCGAATCTTCCGACCCCTTTTGTGGGCGTCGATAAATTTGTAATCTGCAAAAGCACTGTGGTGACGTCATGTCTCTTCGTGTGTTTGTGTATCTATCTCTCAGTTATGTTGTTTTGACATTGGGAACTGTTGGGGCGGATGTTTAAAATTTGGTATTTACACCTTAAGAACACCTCTTATGCTCTTATTCAAAACAGTTCTTCGATCTTGCGGGGACTTTTAGACCTTTGAAGGGCAAAAAATTCGCATGCATTTTATGTTCATTGCAGTTGCATGTGGCATTGGTCGAATAGCAGAAATGGAATTTTTGGTGATCGAGCCGGCTAAAATCTGAATATCTATCACTCATGAGTAGTTTATAGAAAGAGCTGATTTAATTATTGAGTCATCCAAGCTAAAATCCTGCCAGCCGTCTGACACATTCTTGCTCATTTAATCTAATCAAGGTCTCCTAGACCCTGAAGCTGCAATGTTTTTGAACTGGCACCAGTCCAAAACTGGGCGTTGGTATGATGCGTTCCAGAGTTTGGGTCGGATGCAATGAGAGCGCGATTTATAGCGATCCATAAACAAACGCAACGGGACGTCGAATAAGTAAGTGGTGGGCAATCGCACAACAGATGTGACATTGACAAATGCGCCAACGTCACGCACAACTCATCAAATGTGAAATCTATTTAGTTACCCTTTCTCTTCTTTGATTTTGATTTTTTATTCGGAGTGCTGCTCGACGAATGAGCGCCATTTAGACGTTTTTCATTACTTTTAGCTTCGAATAAGGCGCTTAATTTGAAGACAAAGCAGTGAAGTAATTAATCTTCCCTTGGGAAAAGACCAAATAACACAAACAGCCCTAACTGACTGCTTAACGAGAGAGCCATTTTCAAGCAGTAGTTTTCGAAAAAATGAACAGTGAATTGCAGCACTAACACTCTAAAGGGATCGTTTTCTTTTTGCATTTGAAATTTGAGCTGATTTGAGGTGATTTGAGCTGTCTAACCACTAAAATTAATGCAGGTGAACTGAGGTAGATCTGCACTTTAGAATCAATCGTTCAGATGAGCCGAACTCCAAATAATAGCCGTCGTGCCTTCCACTCATAAATCGGAATGCGTTTCTTACTATACGTGGCCTCCTTGGGTGTTTACTTCACTCATCAATTTGCAAAACGTTTGAAAAACACTCAGCAAAATTTGAATTTTTAGTGCCAAACTGTTGCCAGAAATCACCTTTCACAATTGCTCGGCATTTTTTATCAGCAATTAGCGAACCTTAAAATGAAGCTCAATTTTTCGCTTAAACGGACAGATATCCAATGAGTGCACTTGAGTCGTTTATTTTTTTGTTCACTTACTTAATTGTTCATTTTTCATCCGTTTGATTGTTTACTTGTTGATTTTCTCAATTAAGGTAATTATTTACTGTAATACCTCGAATAATGCTTTTTCGACATAGCTCTCATCCTCGACCCCTATGACAACCCACGAATTTAACAGCCTCTTACTTCAAAAATAGTGTGATATGCAATGGACTTCTGTGCTAAAAGCCTCATTAAATAAAAGCTGAAAAATAAATCCTCCTTCTCGACTGAACTACATAGTCGACTGAACTCTGGGACTTTATTCAAGGCAACAGGGCAAACAATTAGTCATTTATCTCTCCATCCATCTAGTTAATTGTTTAGTTTTTTTAATTTATCGTTACTCATTAATTTATGTGCTCAATCGTCGTTCAGTCATTTATTCAATTATATACTCGTTCTTTCTTGTGTGTTTTTATTTGCTTCTTCGTTCATCCAGTTGTTCAAGTACTCAGTTGTTTGCTCGTTTAATTTGCTTTTTTATTTATTTAAATTCTGTTATTTATTCCTCGACACTTTTAATATCCTTTAAAAGGGAGACGAATACAGGCTGAATGAGCAGTTTAACTTTTGAGATCAAACACATCGAGCAAACCAAATAGCAACTGCGATGATACCGTCACTCTAGCTGTAGCGAATGCAAACTTAAATCAAACGAATCTGTCATTTGTGCAAAACGAACAAGTTTCAATCAGAATCGAAACATGGAAAGTGCACATGGAATTTTTATGGAATTCTAAATAGCTGTTGACAACAAATATCGGTGTTATGGTACTGTGGATTTAATACAATATTTCCGACATAAATTTACCCGTAGTGAGCATAAAAGAAAGGCAGTATGATTGCATAGAGCAAGAACGATGACTGTAAAAGGGTGCAGGCAGCGGACATTGAAAAACTCGGGAATGCTTCACATATTTTATTATTGAAAACAAAGCTAGTGATTTTTGCTAACATAGTGCAACAATCTTCACTTTCTCTGTATATGCGAAATTTGCTCGCTTTGCGATAAGATATTTCTTTGTTAGCTTACTATAAGCTTAGTAAACCATTTTAGCTTTTCCTCACGAATTTATCAACGATTTTGGCCAACTTAGGAGCAGTAAAGTGATTGTCTCCTTTTAATTATGAGCTAAAATTTGCAAAATTTCGTTGCACTAAATTATTTGTTAGATTTAATATGAGCTGTCCATTGATGGTTATATTGCATGAACTTTGAAACCAAGCAAAAGTACATATTCATCTCGCACAACGTGTTCTATGGGCTATGTCAGCTTTGTTAGATGACTGCAGCCTTCTGCTAAATTGAAATTTGAGAAAATTCTCTTCCAACTAGTCGAATTGATGGATTATGGAAGTCGATATTACTTTGATTCGATTATTTCAAATGGGACATCATTTGTACGTGAAATTATATGTTTACAATGCTGCAATGCGTCAAACAGATTGATGATGCCTGATATCGGCATGCATGTGATTTGGTAGCACTTGCTCGTTCATCTCAGATTACTACTTCGATAAATTCGTCCTCTTTAAAGACGCAGCCACAAGGGAAAACTTACATCTTCTATTTTAGCTATTTGATCTTGCGAAAAAATCGAACTTATATTACCTTCTTTTGTCCCACCAAATTGTGATACAGAGAATATGCTTATGTACTGTACTCATCAGATCTATCTAAAAAAACGCACATAGCTGGAGTAAAAATGGATAGTTACCTAGAATTGACTTGGTACCAACGGGAAATTGAAAAAAAAAATTCTTGGAAGTCTGGAAAATGCATAAATTTTCCCAAAGAAGATTATGCAACTGCAAAGTTTTCCTTCAAAGATCATTCGTTATTTTTCTCGAATAAAAAAGCGTTTCCGATTTTATGCGCTATCACAAATTTTTCCGTTAGTTGGTTTGACACATCGTGTTTGCGCGAACAGTTTATTTTTATGTGCATCGTTCTCGTTCTATCTGTCTATTCGTTTAATCATTTCAACTTAGCAAGCACCCAACCCAGAAAACCAATTCGTGTGGATCGCCGCGTGTTTTTTCACATGAAGGTGTAAAATTCGCATACATTTCACTATCGACTGCATTGCACTCTGTACTGACCAAATGGCACGGAAACGATTTATTACCTGGCAAATGTTAGAAGTGATCCGTTCAGCTGAAGAAAGAGATTTTATTATTTGAGGGTAATCTATTAAAGCGACTAGCCCGACGAGTGCAGTAGCCTCATCGTGCACTCCTTTGGCACACATCCTAGCTCCTGTATGATATTTAACTCCGAATTTTGAGACCAGCTTCAAAACGGTTCAAGAGGTCACTTCAAATGCACCAAGTGGAAACGATTGCTGGAGTATCAAAAAATGATTCGTATTCGTATTTCTTTTCGCAATGGCACTGAAGCGTGTGCTCAGCCTACCTTGCGCCGCTTAAAAAAATAACGGAGATGAATGGAAATTTAGCGAACAATTTGAAATTGCAGAGATAAGAAACACAACAGAACCCATTCAAGAGATCGAACTGGAATATAGTGAAGCCTCAAGAGCAACGTAAGAGCATTAAGAACATTTTTTTCGAAGCTTCAGATCGCAATATGGTCGCAAACTACGCAAAATTTACCATTAAGTAAATATGAGCCGATTTATACCACTCAACAGTACAAGTCTAACATGTTGACACGAAGATGAGATATAAAGGCAGCCGATATGATAAGCTTACCAGTTCGAGGGGTCTCGCGACGACCTCCGCAGAGTTTGAGAGGGATGGGAAGGTAAAATCAAAGATTACTCATCTTGTTTTTGCAGTCCTCAGCGAGTAAAAAAAACGCGAAGAAATATGATTCTAACAGAAAATTTTTTACTCAAACAGGAGGCACAATTCCGTCGTTCGCTGTATACAATCTCCCCTCTGTTCAGTTGCATCTTTTAAAGATAGCTTCGGTGGAGCTATCTTTCCCAATTCAGCCTTGTTTTTCTCGAATGTAGTTCACATTTGTGTAAGTCGCTTCATGCAAATCCCCTTAAATCTGATAGTCCTCAAAATTGTTTCCACCTTCCCACTTCACGCAGATCCTGGTTATGATCAGCATAATCCTCGCCCTTTGGCAAACTGAAATGCTAAAGCTCGTAGAATTTTTAACTGTAGCATTTAAGTCTTCTTAAATGACTTAAGTCTTCATTCATTGCCGTTTGCTTTCAATTAATTCCGACTATCTACGGTGAAGGCATCTTAGAACTTTTCAAAAATGCGCTTTCTAGCTAACTGTGATTTATAGCAATACAATTTTTCTTGACATTTGTCATGCGAAATTGCGGCACTCTATCGGAGTAGTCCAGTTGAGCTGTTGGAATTCATTGACATGTTCATTTTGCGAGTTGCTAAGATTCATTTATAGGGCACAGTACCCGTGTGTTTGTTTCGAAATTGGCAAACACAACTCCATGTGGTGATGCTCAGAGATGTTCGTTCGCTGTGCCAAATATAGGAACAGCCATGCAGTTTCATGCGCCATATTCAGTAAATAAGTGTTTGCGTCAGACAACTGAACATTTTCCCCCGAGAATTTGTCTATGAGAGACTATATTTTGCTCTACACCGAAACCTTTAAGGAATTGGTGCTGTCGTCGAATGGATCGCTGAAATGGAACAACATCGAATGATAATTTTTATTTTGGCACATGTTTTTAACGCTAGATGAACATTTGAAATGAAATTGATTTCACAGTTTTTTTTCCTCGTTAGCCAATGCTTCAAGACAACTAAACCTCAACGAAAGCACCGATCTTGAAGGTAAGTCGACATTTGCACTTGGCACTTTTTGCGAGTAGGCAGCAGGAGATTTTTAAAAAGCATCGGAATGTCGGTTGAGGATTTTGAACTGAAAATATCGGAACCACGAATTTTGTGACAGCCTTATGAGTAACTCAGCCGCGAAGAACACAGCAGTTAGTCTGTCATTTTAGTACTCTGTATCCCTAATTTCAAACCTCGTATCATATATTAAGGTGCTGTTTTTTTTTGGCCCGATTAAGTACTTATGGAGAGAATGGGAATAAGTTATAATGCTATATTGAGCGACATTAAGATGAGGGGAATCCAGAAGGGTGGAGAGGAGTTGGGAGAGGAGTGGGTAGAAGGGGTGTAACAACGGTTTTGGTTTAAGATGTGATACGGGGCAATGGAATTATGCATAAAAAGTAACCGAGGGTAAAGATAAACCAATAGCGCCCACATGGGATTTGATTTTCATCTCCTCTATTTTCAGAAAGCCTTTGCGGGCCATAATTTCTGGACCGAGTTTGTGTTCATGAACTTTCGAAGCAAACTTGGCAGGCTACAGTTTTAGGAAAAATTTTAAGGGCGACGATTTTTTGGGGCAAAGCAGGCCGTGACTGTACAGGTAATAAAGCTTTAAGTAATTCACAAGTGCTGAAGGGCCTTATTCAAGACAATGCAGCAGTTCACCACATATACGATCCTCATCCCTTATATTGTTTGGCTCCAATACTGGAACTAGTGATCATTGCTAGGACCCGAATACTGTATCCAGCGATTCAAAATGCCCACTGTTTCCATTACTACGATAACGTACATTGTGCATCTTAGCGACATCTTATGTGTTTGCAACGTTTCACGCTTTGTTCAAGACACCGACAGTTTCCTGGAAGAGAAGTAGTTTCGTGCTATAGAGAAATTTTTCACAAAAGGCTCTCATATGTATAACACCTTTGCCGAATTCATTGACCTCGAGTAACTTCCCTCTTTTCGAGATAGTCATTCACACATACTTCCATCAAACAACCGTGTTGGGAGCTACTATATTCCGTTATTCTGGGCGACTCTTAAAACGATTGTCTGATGGAAGCATGAGTGAATGAACGTCTCAGAGGTGGTAAAATTGCCTTGGGTTAGTGAATTCGGCAACGGTATAATACATCTGAAATCGTAATGCTAAGCTAAGGAGGCAAATTTGATGGTTGCTAGGTTTGTTCCAAGATGGACCCAGGTCCACTCTTCGCCACCATTAAGCGTTCCCAAAGTGGCGTTGTGTTGCTGTTGAAGCGCTCATTGTAGCGCCAATATGGTGCAATTTCACTTTGCAATTCAAACAGCGACATCTCTGCGGTGCTCTCAAATTGCAGCTAGCGCAAGTGCAAATGGCATAGCTTTGGCTTGTTTGACGGCTTGACGTGTCATCTCACTGAATACTATAGCTGAGAAGCATAGCCGACATCGCTTGAACTCCTGTTCAGCTCCGTGTTCACTCAGTTCTGCATTGTACCAGGTCCGCTCTGAACCGATTCTGCCGAAAGCCCGTTTTGATTCAAAGCAGCCCAACTCTGGTCGAGTTTATTCCGATGGGAAGCACCAATGCGGCACTCTCGCTTCGTCGTTTCACTCAAAGCTCCCTCTCCTTTAAGCTAGCCACTACAGTTCTCCCAGCAATACCGGTTTCACCTCCCACACCATTGATGCCTTTCGATTCCAGAAAGCAAAGCTTCGCCTCAGGTAACTCGTTACATATGACAGGATAATAATGTATGGACAACTATGAAGGTTGATAGTAAAATACAAACCTGTTCAAGCGCCCAGAGTTATGAAGCAGACGGGGTTCGTGGCACGTCATGAATCAGTGAGAAAGGAAGCTAGGAGAGGAAGGCGTATGTGATCACAACGTTTTCTAACTTGAATTCGTTTAAAAATTCCATTCACTAGGTCGAATGATATCTAAAGGTTTGTATTAACTTCTCGACGTACCTATACTGGTCTAATTCTGAGCTACAAACGACAATATTTTGCCAAAACCAAGCGTAAAACAACGAATGTCTCACGCTTAACGAAATGAGCAATGAGTTAAAATAATTGTGTTTCAAAACAAGAGTTCTGTGTATTTTCGCTCTGAGAGTTTAAATGATCGGAAATGGTATGCTTTAATAATTCGAGTTTCAGCTCGGCTAGCTTCATCAACTGCTAGCAGATATTGGAAATTTTCATTTTAGCTTATCTAGTCGCTCGAATAAACTTCCTATTAACAATGCGTTTCTCAACTTTTCAATGAAATTTGTAATTCGATCAGTTGAAAAAAAAAGCATACAAATTTTTTAAAGCATTATATTTCTTTACACTTGAATATTTCCATAAAGCATTCTTTACGTTTCTATAACATCGGCGCAACGATGACCTGCTCATCTGTGATTGATTATAGGACGTAATTCCATGTACCGATTATATCTGTTAAGTTCCATCGCCCTAAACTCATCGTTTCCATGATGAATCTGTTGCCCAGGCAAACTGACCTCTATAAACGCATATTCGTGCACAAAGACTCGAGATGGAAATGATGTAAAGGCAAAATTGCTCGGTCACAAAACCACCCTTTTCCCAACTGTTCACTATTTCAATGAATACACTGCACCCATCGAATTATTCCCATCTGACATTTAAAGTACATAAATCGGCGTCTTCATTGGTAGACGCATCGCGTCACAGCTTCATTAAATATGTGAGCTAGATAAAAAGTGTTATAGGGTGATTTTCTGCAGGGAGTGATGTTTGGTCTGGGCGATGGTAGCATCAGGGAGCTTGATGTTTGGTCTGGGCAATGGTAGCATCAGGGAGCTATCTGAACAGTAGAAGATGAAAAATTTGGAGAATTGAATCCTGTCCGGATCCAAAGTAGGGGCTGTTCTAGGAACCAGGTTTGCAATACAGAAAGGCGGCTTTTGTCGGAGCAGGATCCCGTCAGAAACCGATGCGGCTAAAGGAGCTAGGAGAAAGACAGAGGATGGCAGGACCGAGAGGAAAACATTGGGAGGGGGGGGGGGGGTAAGAAGTCGATAGGATTGTTCTCTACTGACGAAACAGGCCCCTACAGCACACGTCACTCCAGCTTGCTTCATACAGTAATGCTAGTCTGCTACTCTGCCAAGCTTCGGCAAGGTGGAGTATGTGATTCCGTCTTCCTTCTTGCCACTCGCTGGTGTGGTTCGGAATAAGCGTCCTCTCACAGCGGTCCCGGCAAAATTATATATGCAACACAGAGCTCGAGCCGAATGCGAGAAGTCCACGGGCATTAGCAGTCTCTTTCCGCTCGAGGAGCCTTTACACAGTTACTTCGCATGCACGTTGCTCCCGAGCAATCATTAATATTTGGCTAGCGAGGATTTCCCCAATAAATGATTGACCTCTCTCAAATGTGAAATCCGCAGCACCTCGCTCATCCTTCCTTCACATTTTCTAGTTAGTAGTCACTTACGCTTCGCATGTGAAGTCTTCAGGAAGTCACATGCG
>JPKZ01002585.1:501752-515302 GCA_000803305.1 Toxocara canis | reverse complement strand
ATGCTCCCTCATATAAGATTTGTTAGAAACGAAGTTATCGATAAACTAAGAAATGGCGGAGATGTCCCGTGAAGAAGATGGCCTAGACGATCCGGATGACTCAGGTGACCCAGATGACCTGGATGGCCTAGATGACCCAGTTCCATCTAGTCATTTTCTTTCTTTGCTGAAGCGAATGATGAGAGGAGAATAGGGAATAGCGAGTGTGTGTGTGTGTGTGGGGAGGGGGGGAGGGGGGAATGCTACTCGGCGGGGATCATAGCTAAGTATTGAGCACTAAAAATATTTTCTTGTGGGGAAAGACGAAAACGTGAACAATTTCAAGCGATGTGCAAAGTTTGCTGAGTAATAACTGCGACTGGGTATAACTCCTAGTAAATACCAAAGAGATTTGCTGTTGCAGTATATTCCTCTATTATCTACTACTTGGCGCATCAACAGCACAAACAAACGTTCCAGTAGCATATTTGTTTGTTAAGACCAAGATCTACTATGGGCCACCAGGCCAGCTGTGGTCATCTCTTTCAAGTGTTCTTCCCAAACAGGTAGTTGGTAAATGACGTTGTGGCTAGAACAAATTTGTCACTGAGTAGACTAATGATGAAATAGCTGAGATGAGGTGTGGCTCGGATAGGGGGTGAGCCATGTGACAGATCGAATCTGATGGGAGCTTATGAAGCGGTCGGTGTGTAAGGGGTGTAATGTGATGGTGCAAAAGTGAGCGTGAGGTTGTCCATCGAGTCGGCCGACGAGCTGCACTCAGCTCGATGGGAAGCACCAATGCGGCGTTATCCTACCGTCGTTTCACACAGCCCTCAATTCCATTCAGGATCTCCATTGTTCAACCACCTCCACCTATTTATGGGAGCTTATGAAGCGGTCGGTGTGTAAGGGGTGTAATGTGATGGTGCAAAAGTGAGCGTGAGGTTGTCCATCGAGTCGGCCGACGAGCTGCACTCAGCTCGATGGGAAGCACCAATGCGGCGTTATCCTACCGTCGTTTCACACAGCCCTCAATTCCATTCAGGATCTCCATTGTTCAACCACCTCCACCTATTTCTTGCTCACCGCCGTTGACACCTATTGGATTCGACTCGCATAGGGTCAGTCTCACTTCAGGTCAGCACTTCTTGCAAAGCGTGCATTGATCAACATGACTGACATAAGTCAAAATGAGCAGCATCGAAATCTTACTTCACAATTTCGTATAATTCGCAACAGTGGTGGAGTACATTAATTTCTCGCATTCAGACATCCCGTTTTTCAGAAATCGCTTTTTACCGAGTTTTACCGATCATACCAAGCGTTAAAATTTTGGCGTTTTGCATATGGACTCGTTCGCGATCTGCAGTCATCTTTCACCGATACCGTTATTGTGCGTGCAGATTAAGGCAGGGCAGAAAAAAATCGCTTACGGTTCTTAAGCGCATGGAAGAGGGGAATGCTCTTGCCCTCGTGTTTACCCTGCTGTAAACGATAGAATGCCACTGCGTAAACGGTCTGCAGCAATATTTTCCAAAAGATGTCGCTATACTTGACATAAGGAAGGTAAATCATGTAATCCGGTCGCACTCAGCATCGGTACTCTTGCAGCATGAAAGCTTTTGGAAAGTATAACTAATGCGAACCGCAGGCATGCGCTAATTGATTGTAAGCCGTGCGTTTATGGAAAATATATAAGGCTGCGTTGTGTTCAAATTTCCCAGTATCTAGGACAACGCTGAGGTGTTTTAGTGTCGCAGAGATATCTTCATAAGTTGGAGAAAAATTTTACTCGCTGATAAAGAAAGTAAGGCATATTGACCTTTAAAAATGCCATGGTAGTTAGAGTGTGCCAGTTCTGTGCCCAAACTTGCAACAAATAATTTGTCCTGTTCTGTAAAATTGGATGGCATATCGTTTGCACTGGAGTTTTATGAACTCACTCATTTGTTGAATGAGTTGCAGTACAGTGGTTGCTCGACTTGGGCACGAAAAATCATTTTTTTTTAAAACCAGTTTGCTACCCATCCTTACCCATATAAAGGATATGATACTGATGTTTGCCAATCATCAATCTCGTTTCACCCTTACTCCCTCAACATCGGTCGTTTTTCCTTTATAGTTTCGTCTCGGATGGAGCTTCCATCCATTTCACGTTTTCTAAACAGAGAGGGGATTCCACTAGAAAGGGGTTTGAAATTATACGTTTCATTTAAAAGAAATCACATTGGCGCAATGAACAAATACAAGTACGAGCTAGTTGGTGATGAGTTCACAATTTTCACTGCACTTGATCACTGTCTTTCTCGTTGATGTCAGTGAGCTCAATTTCGTGACTGTCGGCTTTGTTCAGACGTTATTTTTTCACTTCAACGTTGCGATATACATCGCGCCCCTGCTTGAACACTTCAGGCACTCGTCAGTTGTTTGTCAGTTCATCTCAGTTTTAATAGGCGCTTTTGACGTGAAAATTTCGTATCCGTTGGTTTGCTGAAAGGGACGTTCGTGCCTAATTATTTCCAGTCATCTTTATCATGTTACAGAATCCAACAGAAGTCATACAGTATTACGGTGATTAACTGCCTTCAAAAGAGATAATGGCTTAGTTTCTGGTCCAACGGTAGGCACTGATGTCATTGTATGTAAAAATGGTACTTCTCTTGGAATAGTATCATGATAAAGAACAGTATTACGCGAAACTCTCGGTTTAGAGGTACAAAGTTGGGAATATTTATGATCTATCGCACCTGATGGTCCGCAAAAATCATCTACTAAAGATTAGCTTTTCTGCGGCTTCAGGATGGAAAATGCAACCGTCCAGTTGAAAATGGATGCAAAGTTTTCTTTCCTTTATGGGGATTATAAATTTTCCTGGAGTTGATGAACTGTTTGAAAATGGTACAGAAGACGACATAGACTGTAGTTTATACCTTCCAATTTTCGTGACTGTAGCCTAGTGGTTCCGAGTTGAAACTACTGAATGGACGGACAGACGGAGACATATGCGCGCCAACTGACAAAACATTGCTATAACGCGGCTTGCAAATCGCAGATGTATAAAATTTTTGGCGCAGCGAAAGCACATTATGGGAATCGCCATATCTTAGTGTACATATGCAAATATGTGCATATGTGCGTCCATTCGACCGCTTCAACACACGGACCACAGAAGATGTGGCGATGACTTTTACCGTAGATAACAACCTATGGACTTAGGGAGATCCATAGCTAAATTCTAAGATGAATATCACATTTGTAGAAAAGCTATGACGGTTGGAAAACAACTGGGCTCGAATGGGAGGCCGAAGAAGTAACTGTTCTTCGATCCAGTTCCATAACACTAAATTTGGGCTCCTGCAGTGCAGAACTTTGCAAACTGTAGCGTGCCTAAAGTATAGCTCAGACTATGAAATTCCTGATGAGAAATTGGAAAAGTCCAGATAAAAAGCGCCAAAATAAAAGGAAACCAAGGATTACCACATCGGCATTGCGGTCCCTTTAAAAAAATTCGCTAGGTCGCCGCCGATTCAGGATTCGTTAAGAGCAGCTAGCTATTTGATTTAGAGTTGACGAAAAAAAAAATGTTTAAGAGCAGTGGAACATTTTTCTTTTGATTTTAAAACATTTATTAGACCGTTCTTAGGCTTGCAAAAAACACATATCGTGTCGGTTCCCTGATGCACTTTCCAAACCCTTTGTAACGCTATTCAAAGTCGTTTTCAGTGAACTGCTTCACGAAAGAACTATATATTCATTTATTAATCTAAAACTTTACAAATAAAGCTAGCGACGACACGTTTTAATGAGATAAAGTGCAATCCTCGTTTGCCCATAAACGGCAAATAAATGTGCAAAATGTATCGTTACTGAACAACGATAGAGCATCTTAATTAGTGAGAACATTTGAAGTCACATTTTGCTCCGAAAAAGTGAATCAACCCATCACAGTCGCGTAGCATTTTTAAAAAGTATTTTGCGATAAGGCGACAGATATGTTTGTTTCTGTACTGGAACATTTTTTTGTTCCGATTTTATTTATTTTGGGGGTCGCAGCATATTCGAAAATTTAGCTCATTGTGCGCATGTATTGTTTACGTGTTTGTGTGACGCTCAATGCTATCGCTCAAAAAGAAAAATTTGTTGAAGCAGCTGAAGTAAGATAGATGAAGTCGTAATAAAGCAACATTTAAGCACTGTTTACTTTTTGGAAGTTTTTTTTGCATTCGAAGAACTTCTCAGTGGAATTTGTTGTTTAGTCTAAGAGAGATGCTTTGTTGTTCGATCATCCGATTTCGTTTGTTTCGTACAACTACATCTAGGGCATCGTAGATCGAAAATCATAAGCGACGCCCATATATACAAGGCATCCGTGTTTGCCTCACCCATTTTTCAAATGCATTGTATTTCATCACCTTCTAGAGCTCTATGAACATAGCACGCACGCTCCTTAAGTTTCCAACTTGCTAATGCCGTGCCTTACTAAATAGGACGGCGAAAAATTTCAGTTTTTCCATAGCAAACGAAACCTATTGTACTTCCTCAAATATGCCATTTATACAGTTCTGGATGGCCGTACAATGTCTGAGCGGCACAATGCAGAGATACTGTCGACGAATGTCAGTAGGTCGAACACTTCAGGATAAGGCTCCAGTTAAATAAGTGCTCACGCACCTTCCGTACGTTTTAAGTGATGTCATATTACGCATTGTGAATGCAGTTCTCTTATATGACGTGATAACGAGCCGTGAAGAAAGGCTCACATAACTGATACTGACTGTGACCTCTGGCAGTGGACTGTATAACGGAGCAGCCGGTAGTCGAACGCGGTTCTGCAGTAGAGCTCTCGCCCGTTAAGCGAAAGACCCAGACTTCACTCCCGGCTGCTCCGAAATACAATCCACTGCCAGAGGTCACAACCTGTATCAGCAATGGTGCCAGCCGCGCCTAAAAATATAAGACTCTCAGCACAAAAATTCTAACCATAGCTCACATAATTTATAAGTCGCATTAAAACACCTCACATAGACGAAACAAATTTGTCCTCTTTCATCACAAAACATTCACCATAGGCGAGCAGTTAGTGGCGTTAAAAGAGCAACTTTGTCGTTATAGCACATTCCTGCGGACACGACTACACAGGCAATATTGAAAAACAGGTAGGGAAAAAGGAGAAAAAAAGGTTGCTCGTTCGTTCTTCACTGGCACTGAGACGCTAGGTCACCTATCTAGGCGTACGCATTTGTGCATGCCTTCCCTTACCCTCCACCCTCCTCTTCCGTCTTTCTTATTGCTTAAACTCGCGAGCAACTGAAATTGCAGATATAAAACTTTATAACTGTGATCTACACCAATCGCTCATTTATTCAATTTCAAGGTGATTTATCGACTCCAATAAAAGTTGTAGGCAGCTAACGACGGTTATATATATATATATGTATTGGAACAAGTTGGGTTGCATTTTCGATCGTTCATTTCGCAGAAGAACGGATCCCTAGTAGAAAATTTCGATGAGGGGAGCGCTTATAATGGCTAACTTTTTCTGCATACATAGTCATTTGTTATAAAGGCGAGAGGAGATATACAATTATGCCAAGAATTTGCGTGTAGCTCCACACTGACCAATAAGTGTGCAAGACAGCTTGCATGATATCGAGCCCTTATGCACTGCAAATTTGAAACAGATCAAAGCGGTTCCTGGTTTCATATTTGAGCAAATGGAAATGCGTGTCAAGAAAGCTGGCACGATATGCGCTCTGGCAACTCCGCTTCGGCAGTCTGGTTTTCACAAATTGCCCGCAAATAATGGAAACTCGTATTTTAATCCAAACGGCCGTTCATAGAAATCTTCAAGCCGTCGTTTTTTCGCATCCTGGCAACGTGAATATACAACCCGACCTGTCGCATTTTTTGTGCTCGTTTGAGTACCTCTGACTCCTTCAAGAGTCGATAAGTCGATTTGAAAGCAAGCGTAGGAGGTGAACAGCGCGTACAGATAATTCAACCAAACTTCGTAACTCTAGTTTTTGTGGTTCTGAAGGTGGAGCCACCTGAATGGCTCAAGTGTACGAACACATAGATATGACGTTGCCATATTGTGCCTTGAAAATTAAATTTTCCAAATCGTATAATAATGGCCGCTTCGCACTGAACGGCCAAATAAGTCTCTTTCAATGCATAAGCGCCCTAAACCATCTGCGGCACGCTCTCATCTGCATTTACACTGAACGGACATAGCATGCTGATCGCATGTTTTCGAATTTTGGCGTTTACGCGTACGCTGCCTGCAGCTGGTGAAGCTGATATAAAAGTTTCATTACATTCTTTTTTTTTCTGAGGGAACTTTTATTACATTTTGTCCTGTCAAAAACAGGCTGTGTCGGGACAAAATGAACAAATATGTTGTCAAGACAAAATGTGACAAACGGAACATTTTTGGACAAAAATGTTATCTTATTTTGATTGCACCACGTATTCCGTTCCTATAAATGACGTTGTTTGAAAATTTCTGTCTTTTATAGGTTTTATATTTGGCGTGAGGAAAATTTGTTATTTTGCAGTTGTTTCTTTTTTTTCACAAGTCCCGTTTGGTATTTGTAAAAGCCAAAATAGGTGCTTTTTGGTCGTTAAATTCGAGTGTGTAGTCTTCTATGCAAGAAAAAAAAACTTCTTTCTTATGCTTCAAAGAACCCATCTGTTGGATGTTCTGAAGTAATAGAAAGTGTTTTCAGGTAGCCAATAAACATTGCAATGCAATTATCATACCAATAATTCCACTGCAAAATTTCTCATATGGAATTCAGTTTTGATTGCAAAATTCAATCGAAGATATTTTTATACCTGCAAATCTGCTTTTCAGGATGAGATCACCATTCTTGTATGCCATTCATATTGATCGATCCGGATTATGAAAGTGTTGACGAGAACAATTTGTCAATGAAACGTTTTTGAAAAATGTTAGCCAACAAAAGCGTTCTTCGCAAATTTCACATACAGAAATCAACATCTATTAGGTGTATCATAGTTGTACAATATAAGAAATAATCTATATCTATTTACATATCTGCAATTAGTAATGCTGGCGCTAAACAACTCAACAAAGCTTAATGGTCGCCAAGGACATATTTCGGCAATAATGATAGTGTCCAATAGGACTACCGGTCGTAACACTTTTCACGAGGAACTTCTGATATTATTTAATCGTTATCTACTCGACGTTTGCTTTGTTATCATGTTTTACGTTGCGGATGAGTTTTTGCGTAGGAAAAAATAGTTTTTGAGGTGAACTGGATCAGAGGAAAATTATCTTCATGACTGCCTTTTAAGAACCGAGAATTGGTCTAGATGCCGCGACTCATTTGATAAGAGAAGCTATACTGCCAACAGGATATGTGAATTTCTTTTTGCATAACCAAAGGGAACGTGTGACAAAACTGAAGACCTTGGGAAAATCGATGCACAATACAATAGCAGTTTTTAATCGGTGGACGAACTGCTTCATCACGAATTTGACAATGTTTATCACATTAGGCTGGGCAGGGCACACGGAAGAGAACCGCGGGCCGATCGGCAGCAAAACTCGTCGCTGTGGTTTTTCGACTACACTTGTGCACAGATTCGGTTGTTTTTAATGCAGTTGCTAAAGCGCATATCGTACCAGTCTCTCGCTTCCCCTCCCCTCCCCCCCCCCCCTTCCTTGAAACGTTGGCACTTTTTTGTGTTTGTGTTTCCATATGCCGTGTGTACCGGGTTTCTTAGGTGCAATAATATGCGTTGTTTGTCATTACGCCGTTTAATTATTCCAGCCGGAAAACGACGTATACATGAAGGGAACGGGTGGCGTATGGGGAAAGGGGTAGGCCAATACTGTTGCAGTTTTTGATTGTCTGGTTTTCGATTCTGTGCCAGCTTTTTGCTCAATGAACGGTATGAACCGTTTTGCTCGAACACATTGATTCCATCACATTTTTGAGCATGAGTGAAATCCACGTATTATTTCACTATGGCGCCGATGTATTGTTCCGGTCCTGTAAAGCCATCACCTAGTTTATTAAGGATTAAATGTTGCATTGAGACGCAACATGAGATGACTCCAACTCCGACTCCAATGAGAGACCTAAATACCTATTCGAAAATCTCAAAGCACGAGTAGTTTGTCTCTGAGTCGGACTGCTGTAAACTGAAACCATCCCACTCAGATAGTAGGTGGAAACATGATGATTCGACTGCGGCAGTCTGCTCGTTAGCGAACAAAATGCAGCTGTATTACGAAAATTTTATTTATAAACGTCATACGAACAGGTGACTACTAACTGTCTTAAGCGAGTGCCACTTCAAATTACTCCCTTCAACCAACGTTCACTCACATTCCATTGTATATGTTCATCGAAGTCACCGCATAACTCATATTTGCGAGGAAAGGGTAAGAAATGACTTCCAGATGTTGGAAAAGTCAACGAAGAATTCCACATTCTTATTTCATATCGTAAAATTATACCACTCCATTCACTACTGCGAACGAAATCCGAACAAAGTAAAGGAATATAATAAAGGACAGAATTCACTATGTTGAGACTGATGCTATGTTTACGCCACATTTAACACAGGCTTTGGCAAAATTGCATTTGCAAAGCGTATTATAGCAATGTCATATCTGTCTGTTTGTACCGACATGCATCTTTCTATATCCCTGTCCGCTACTTTCTACTTAGGAGCCATTAAAGCTAGAAGTGTGAAGTTTAAGTTACGCGGAGTTCATGAATAGGTAGACGTAATCTACGCCATAGGATGAATGACTCCGGAGACTAAACTCGATTTCAAAGCGACTCATGACTCGGGGAAAGTGATAACAACCCACATAAGGGTGAGTTTTTAGCATTCATTTTGCGACTGGTTGGAGAGCATTTCCATTTATCTTTGCCTCAGAAAAAGTGGTCTTTAGAAGAAGACTTAGACGATCGGTCGAATCAGTTAAAATATAATTTTGCGTTGTTTGTGGATAATTTATGGAACCCGTCTAATCTGCTGAATGGATTCTCTGGAGCGCAGTCTTCCAGCATGCATTCAACTTGTTTTTCATTAAAATTTATTGTATTTCGCATGATATATGAGAACGCCTATTAAAGGCTCTCACAAATACGCATTTTGGCGAATCCAACGATCATATCGACCGCTTTTACAAGCTGTCCGCAAATAGTTAAAATTCATATTCCATTCCTCTCGATCGTTCGTACAAATTTTCCATCAACGATTCGTTTCTTGAAAAACGACCGATTGAAATTACATGCTAATTTTTCGGCAATGATTTTCTCCAAGCTCAATGAATGAGTATGGAACTCGATGTATGAGGTTACTTCAATGGTTCACCAGTTAAAACTAGTGTACAGACACATAAAGAGATAGTCCCGCATATATGTGTACAGAATGATGCCACCAGAATATGTGTAGTAATTGTAAGCTGATTTTCGCATGCAATTACTCTTTTCAATATTTACGTGCATTTTTGGCCTAACAAAACTATTGCTCATCATGCGAATTCGATTGACCGTAAGCCAAAGGAACACGGTTCAGTCAGAACTAATAAAAAATCGCCGTCAGCACAATTAGAAATCGCTGCTGCTCATTGTCGATCGTTGAACGCTTTGATAGTGGAAACAGCAAACAAAACTGAAAATAAGACGCAAATGGCTAACTGCTAAAGGCATTCGAAGAGCTCTCTTATCCTCTGTGGCCAATCGGTTTCGTATAATTAGTGGCGGCATGCACCCCGTCAGTCTAGAATACTTCCAGCATCTGGCCACACCTTCGGTTTCACAGCTTTGAATTAACGCCATTTCGTGGGACTTTGTATCTTTTGTTGCTTTAGTGGACGATTCGTTTCTTACTCGAGAGAAATCTGATTTGTGCGATTCAATGTTATTGATACAAAATATCAACCTTGCTCCACAAAAGAAAAACATGAAGCGCGCAGCGCCAAATCAAAGCTTCCAAGCGTCCTGTAAAAGTAGTCAGGTCTAGTCATTCAGTCGCCACTTCGGGAGCTGTAGTGGAGAGGAGGTGAACACTGTAAAATTAAGGCATCTCCCCTTTACGAACGCCAAAGGAAGGATGTAAGGAAAGCGTTTGAAAATACTAAAACGACATCTTTACTTCTACGTAGCTCTCGGTCTTCTCCATATTACGTTTTACTTCCGTCTCGACCGAATACTTGTCGTGGTGGTCTACAACTCTTTCGCTTTTTTTTCAGCACACGGTTTTTGGCAAAATGCCGAAACGTCCGGTAAACTTGAAACGATATTGTGCACAATATTTTTTCATTTAGAAACCGCAGAATCAAAAACAAAGTGTTTTTATGTGTATTTGCGTTGGACTCACCTTATTCTTATCGATTTGCCGCCCCGAAATGCCCTTCGTTTGTGTATACACTGAAATTGTTGATTTGGGAGGCGTCTTGTTGCTTTGCTGGATCACATCAAAATAAAAAGCTGCGTGCGAAATTGGATGTGGCCAAGTTTTTTGTGTTGCTATTGGAAGACGTGTCGCGCGTTTCGCTTTTCGGGTGTCGATTACGGCAGCTGTGTTTGAATCGAGCTAAACTCGAAAATTCTTTTGCTGCCTTTTGGGCTTTTGGTGCTCTATAAGCTTTCGCTATTGCGTGCTTTGATGGGAAGCACAGGCGCTGGACGCACTCTCCAACTCGTTCAACAAGACGCTTTTCTCGCTTTTGCTCATTGGGCATCCTTCGCTCAGATCGGTTAACCTTTTTTTTTTCAATTTCATAAATGTTTTTTCCACTTTTTTTGAATTCCTCTAAACAAGCTATCGGCTGCGCGTTCAAAATCAGTCTTTATTGTTCCTCTTCCGGAAAGCTTGTGATACCACCACCTGCTATGATAGGCGAACAAACAAGTAGGTCGAGCACTCTACTCAACCTTCTACATTCTGTCCAACTAAACGTTCGAAAAAGAGCATTAAAAAATATTTGTTCGTAATTGCAGCTCTAAAGCACCGGACCAAATATTCCTTGCAACTATCGTCAAATTTATGAGACTTAACTTTTGACAATGTTCAGCAAGAAAGGTTTCTCCTAAGCGAAACCATTATTGAAGTTATACTATGTTTGCACTCTCAAAACTCCGTAAACATTACCAGTTATTCGCATCAAAGCTCCCATGCCAAATCCAGCTATCAAGGCGATGCGGCTATAAGAATATGAGATACGTTTTTTTCATTGACAATTCGTTTGACCGAAGAGAGAAATACGGTCACAGCTCATTTAATTGGGTACGTTTCTGCTTACGATGTCTATCTCTGGCATATAACGTCTGTTATGAGTAGCACCTGGCAGAAAGCCGATGTGATCATAATCTGCGAAAAAATTGCAAAGTATGGAGAACGATATTTGCTGAAGATGGGAAACGTTTGGACAAAGTTGGTAAAATAACCTTGGTGTAGGGAAATGTTTGGACGGTTTTGGTAAAATAGCCTTGGTGTAGGGAAATGTTTGGACGATTTTAGTAAAATAACCTTGGTGTAGGGAAACGTTTGGACGATTTTGGTAAAATAACCTTGGTGTAACCTTTGCAATCGTAACTGAGCATTTTTTTTTAAACTTCTCATAAATCACGTTCGTGTTTATGCGGATTGTTTGCAGTAGAGAGTAGTTTTGATAGGTTTTTTGGTTTTTTGTGCTGTTATAAATTGACTCATTAACTTTTAGCGTGTTCTGCAGTTACTGTCAGAAGAACGAACCCGCTTAAAAATACCGATAGTCTGGAATTTGCATATGTTAAAGGGAAAGAGTAGAGAATCTGCTGAAGTTGAAATGAAGTGAAGGTATACTAGATGAGTAGGAGAGGGGAGAAGATGGGAAGATATTTTAGACTACGCGTGGATTTAAACGTCTTCTTAAAACATGTGGAGCAAAGTGTACGTTTGATTACCATCTAAAGACCAATGCAGTCAAAACATATATGCGGCCTGTAGGTCCAAAGGAGATTTAAAACGTGACAGATGAGGGTGTTTGGTTCCTCGCCTTGTTTTCATATATCATTTAAAGATGATGCGAAATTAAAAGTGCGGTGTTTGGGGAGGACAAAATCAGACACATTCTCTGAATTCATAGTCATATTCTGCAAGCAGCAGCCAGCCTAAAACTGAGTAGACAAAATATAATCGATATTCACGCATTCAGATTTTCATTTCGTTTACGCTTTATAGGAAAAGAATTAAAAGAATTCTCTCGCTCCACTTAGAGAGAACATTTGTGATGCTTTTGGAACCACCAAAGGTATGTCCATGACCGATTTGCCAAGGTCAACACAATAATCAAAACTCGATGTAAACCTCGTACTACTTTTCTTCCCTATTTAAAGAAGTTATGGATCCATTAATCGTTTTAAGCTAGCTATGCTCTCCGAAGCTTGATCGGGAAGCATCACCATTCCATCCAGAAATAATTATTCAGACGGAAAGATGCGTGTGTGTGTGTGCGTTTGCGTGTGCGTGTGCGTGTGTGTGGTACGTGTGTGTGTGTGCTTGCAAATCAAAATGCATTAGCAACAAAAGAATAACAACGTACGATATGAACTAACCAGGAATATTGATGGAAAAGGATCAGTGACAAAAAGAATAAGCAACTATGAAAGCTGAACAAGAACATCCATAAAAGCCGGGCCTGTGATTGCTACCAAAAAGAAGCAAAAAAAACACACCGAACCTTAATAAACGGCGAAAACCATATTTTGGTAAATTTTAGACGAAATTTTTGACGGTAAAATTTTAAGAACTTTAGTACCCTATATCAACTCTATAATTATATTCTTTGATAGCAGTAAAAGATGGCGAGTCGGAACGCTCTTTTTGAGTCAATAACAATAAGCCAAAAGTTGCTTGCGAAATGAGTTGTTTCCGAAAAATCTTTCAAAGAACATTTTTTTTTCTGGAAGATCGATGAAAGCATTTGGCGTTAACATGCAATCATTTACGCTGCGTGGCACATTGAGTGCATTTTCAATAGGCAATTGAAATAATCTAAATAACAGCCAACCATATAAAACGAAACATTTTCGTAGGTGTTTTAAAAAGGTCGGGAAGAGACATTCATGCAAAGTTAATTGAAAACAAATAGGAATACTGCAAAAGCAACAAGTATGATGTTTACTGAATAAGCAGAAAGGTTTTTAAAAAAAAGAGACTCACCGTCAAACGAGCACGCATAGCGCATACTCTTTGTGGAAAATGCCAGAAGCATTTTGTGATTTTGAAAAACATTCATTGCATGATATTGTGACGCGAACAAGCACATACCCTAATCGAAGGACGTGGTACAAAAGATGACAAAAAGCGGATAGCAACACTGACATATTTAACAGGTTTGCAGGAAGGAAAAACAAATGGCGCACTGCAATATTATAGTCATGCTATGCTTATTGTCACGGAATGCATGACCGCTTAGCTTGTTCCGTGGCTAACACCACTATGTTTAATGACAGTGAAGTTACAAGAGCGAACGGCTCTCCTGTTGAATATCGACTAAGTTACACATCCCTTCCCTTTTCCTCCTCCCGCCA
>JPKZ01002585.1:407553-496103 GCA_000803305.1 Toxocara canis | reverse complement strand
ATATATGTATATATAAATTTATATATATATATATATAAATTCTTATATAATTCGGGAGATATATGCTAAATCTACGCACATGAAGCTTCATATATATTGTCTGGGCATCGTTTGCTCTAGCTAATATCAAATGCCCATGATGTAATAAACGTTCGAGCCTGCAGTTGCTCCCCATTGTTTTTATGTCAAGAAAAGAGAAGTATTCGCACGAATTGGGATTGCCTGGGAATAAAATGTAGGTACAGTGACAGGATAGATATAGGTTTAGAAGAGCGCACATATGGTGCCCTTTAAATAAACAGTAGTAAATGATAAGGTATAATAAACAGTAGTAAATCGAATCGAATCGAATAGTCGATAGGAGAGGACACTACCTCTACGGGCAGACTAAAATGATACAAATACGATAAAAAGATAACATTAAGAAGAAGACTATTCAGAAGACTATTCTCTTCCCGATTTACATTATTTATTCGAAAGGAACAATCACTTAAGTACAATTTTGTTTTTCTTCACACGACATCTTCAAATCACAACGCATTACTGCTTAACTGAGCTTACGATAATTATTAAAAACATACTGAAAACTTGGCAGTAGTTAGTTGCTTAGATTGCAAGAAGATTTGCTGCTTTGGTTGCAGTCAAAAATTCCACGATACTCGATGGCGATATTGGCTAAACGAGAATAAAAAATACTGGCATGCATGAGACGAATTCGGATAATTCAGATAATCATCCGTTTGCAATAATAAATTCATGTGAAATCGACCTTTATGATAACTACCTTTCTCTTTTTGATCTATACCATTATCCTCAACGTTCCTTAGCATCTCTCCTTGCTGCTACGCTCTTATTGCGGCCTTCATCTTTAAAATATTCGATTCATGGTTTGATGGCACGCGGATGGGAGCAGGCAATAATGGGCACAGATCGCGAGTCACATTCTGCATCTCACTGCTATTGTCAAATGAAGCCGTACACCGCTACTTCCTCAAAAATAGACCTCTTTTTTCCCGGGAAATTGACCCAGTAGGAATGGGTTCCTTCCTTAGGCTTTGACAAATCCGTAAATTGCAAAGTACATGATGGCATTTAAGTGGTATGATACTCATTGTTTTCTCTTTATGCGAATGTGAGATACTTAAATGCGAATTGAAAAACTGACAAATTTATAAATTCGCATTCAAGTATGTCATACGAATATTTGTGCGTCGTACGAATATTTGTGTGCGTGTGTATACTGGGTGGTTTCAACTTGGGAATCAATGAAGTCGGTGGGCATAAGCTATGCCCTGAAAGCATCCCTTCATTACTCTGCTTGAGAGCAATTCATCGGACTTCGAGAGAATCATAATCGGGGGAAAAAATGAAAAGTTGCATGCGTTTTGAACCGGCTGGTATTGCAGACGTCACCAACCAGGCCGCAGGTAAACGAATCTTTAGTAGATAATTTGCATGAGCATTGTGGTCAAACAAAATGCAGATTTTCATCATTTCTGTGGAGTTCCCAAGAACAGCTGGTTTAAGATCCGCTTAATCGCATACTGTGCCAGTTCTGTAACATGTACTCCCACCTGTTTCCCAGAGTCGCGATCAAATTTTTTTTTGGTTTTTAATACCCAACTCAGTCATGAAGGGCGTTTTGCTTAGAGGTATTAACCTTACAGGTATATGCAGTGGTTGTATGTCGATGTTGTATCTACACTTTGAGGGGACTTTGTTTGGTACACATGAGGTCGATTCAAACAGGGTATATGACTGTGATGGTCAGCTCATGGAAAAGTCATGTTCCACGTACTTCTTTTCAGTCCGTGATCATGTACTGCGCTTTTAGTGACCATTCCGTTGCTTTCACCTTCCCCTATTTGCTTTGACTAGTTTGCAATTTGCAAAGCGCGTTGCGGCGGCATCACATCTCTTCGTCCGTGTGTGTGTGGGTGCGTGTGCGTTTTCTTTTTTGTGTGCGCGCGCGTGCGCATGTGTTCGTGCGTGTGCGTGTGCGTATGTGTGTGTGCATGTGTGTATGCGTGTGTGTATGCATGCGTGTGCGTGTGTATGCAGGTGTGTGTGGGTGAATGGGATTTTGTTAGCACGTATATGCGCTTATGGGAGCGTTATGCATGTGTGCATGCATGTTCGCGCTCGTACGCGCGTATTTGTGCGTATGTGCGGACGCATGTGGGTGTGTATGTGTGGTTATGTGCTTGTGTGAGTTCGTGCCTGTTTGTGTTTGTAAGCATTATAGGAGGGAGTTCGCGTATTTTTGTATGTTCGCTGAGGGATAAACAAACAAAAGCTGTGAACGGAGGGCATCTAGGTGATGCGGCAAACACTATATTACGGGCTCATATGCGACGCTTTGTTTCGGAGCGTAAATGTTAATTTGTACATACAGAAATACTAGCACTAATTAATTTTCCTTCTTGCTAATCCCCTTCTTGACGCGATGGCCAAGTGATCAAACTCTTTAAGAAGTGAACCAGAAGCAACGTGACAACAGCAATCATCCACCATCGATGGCTAACCAGCTAGCTTGCAAGAATTCACATTTGACGAGCAGGCGTAAGAGGATCGCCTTTGTTATGCGCTGTGCTCCGTCGAACTCCTCATCCCTCGGCGACTATTGTGTCTTATGCACATGTTTTGCTGTTTGGTAGACACCTTCTATTGGGACTTCATCTTTGTTCATCTCGAATCGGTCGTGCGAGCAAAAGCTCATCTTAAGATAATCTCTCATGCGAGTTGCATTGTCTGGAATTGCTGAGCGTGCTATGAACAACTGAATTTACTGCATCGGTTGCTTTTTTTTTCCAAATTGCATTACCTTATTACGAATGAACCGGCGATACTGTCCGTGCTGCTATCTCTGCTGCATATTCCTCTTTCATATCGTCGCAATCGGATCTCTCAGCTAACTGTTTCTTTTGTCTCGCCGTTCCAATAATCGAAAAAAGTTTCGTTTGACAGGAACAATGCTAGTAACCGTGCAAACGGACCGGAAAACTTGAATTCTGTGTCAGCATCGCACCGCATAAGCCACTGTTTTGGCTGTTTCTCGAGGATCCTTCTCGGCACTTCCTTATAAGGAAGGCAATGCTGTTGAGTAATCTATAAGGCCACATCTTTGCTATCCGTATTGTATTAAATAAAAGCAGAATCGGATTTTAAGACGTGCACCTTGTGATCATTTTGCGTGCATCCAATGCTATCAAGGCTTGGACTTAACTGTTGGCGCTGGAATGCTTCTGAAACTGGTGATCCCAGTGGTGACGCAATACGTCATGAACAATGCCGTATGCAACGCAAGGCCACAGTTGGAGATTGTTGTGAGAATGCAAATGAAACGCGACTATCAATTGCAGATGCAAGTCCACAGACAAGTTAGTAAGCTATGCTATCGTGCGTGAATCGGCGATATTTTTCCTTATGGACTTCATTTATAGGCCACTGACTAACGAAATGCGAATATTCGACGGGCAAACATAACAATTGCGATTAAAATAGATAGCTACATTATTCTAACGATTTTTCCATAAGCCCACATAAACCAATCGTCTAGACGTCAATTGTCGGTGAATCAGAATGTTTCATAGACTGGTTGTCTATCTAGTAAAACTCTGTGAAACAATTGTCTTTGCAAAAAAAAAGAATGTGAACGAATCAAAATGTGTACGAAATATCAATTCATCGCATACCGCTATCGATGTTGATATTTCTTTGCATCTTCATCTTCTCCCCTTTAAGAATTTCTCAACATTTTTGTATTTTGCATCCTCTGGAGAATATTTTTCGTTCTGGGATTGATTATTTTCTTTTTGTTTTCTATGATATCAACATTGTTCTCATTCAACTTTATCAGATTTCGTCCCATATTTGGGCTTCACACAAACTGTGCTATCGGCAGATCAGTTCAACTCCTGTTTCTCATTCGAGTAGGCCAGAAATAGGCCAGACTGCTTCGAAATTAACTTTAGAATGATTTAGTTCAATTACTTTTCGGTAATTGTATTATTCATTTCCATGAAGATTTATGACCCGATGTAAATGCTTCTCTCATTCGAACGAGTTTTTTTTTTAAATTTTTGAGATATTAATTTGTAACAAAAAAGTTAAGAACAAATTGAGGAGCAGTGCCTGTATGTATTCAGAGATCAGCAAAATTGCCTGCTTTTTCATTCTTTTTCACAGTCGATCAATTATATTGTCTTATCACTCTGCAGCGGACTGGGTAGTGCCTCTTGTAAATGACCACAACACATATGTATTCCTTATAGCGCCGCCAATTCGATTAGAGCGCACAAAATTTGCAAGACGATGACGCAAGCTGTCACGAAAAACATCGAAGAAAAAAAATAAGAAAAGAAGAAAAGACGTTGTGTGAATCGTTCAGTTTACCTTAAATTGATACACACAACGTCGTTTTAGCGTTATCGAAGAGCATGCTTAAACGTCAATAATTAAGAAGACTCATTTACGTCGAATAAACAAAAAAACCAAAAGTTTTCAATTCTCAGCTGGGAAATACAATATTGGTTTTGCCAACTTGCTCGTAAGTCAGTGTCGTTTTTGTCAACTTCACGACCACCTTAAGGCTTCTCGGAAGTAGCTCCAGAATGCTCGCATGAGCGATAGAGACGTATTGGACTCAATTGAACTTTTTTTCGAAAATTTTCTTTCTTTTCTGCCTCATTCTATTCACTCTTCGAAGCGTTCAAAGCCAGCGGATTTTTTGCCAAGTTTCATTGTTTCGAACGCTTTACATGGCGAGTTATGAGTTTTTTTTAAAAAAAAAGAAATACGCTGTCATAGCAATACTCTCAAAATGGATTGTGTCAAGCGAAGGGTTGTGTCGTGAACTCGCCCCCGTTCCTTTTTTTCTATAGCGTTTTTCTTTGCTAAAAAAAAGAAGCGTTTGAGCTTTGATCAATTTATTGGATTAAAGTTCTTCTTGTCTTACAATTTCTAGAACTAATGCCAGACGCTAGGCCGTTTGAATATGGGCCGTTGAGGCGCAAACAAATGATACCTTGTCATTTCGTACACACTTCAGCCAACTTATAGTTTGCTGAAAATCGTACTATATCGACTTTATATCTGCTTCCGTAGAAAGTATGTATGTCTGTCTGGTGGTTCCAACTATGAAATCAATAGAGTCATGAAATTTAATACCTGTAATCTACACCCTATAATCAGTTTTTACTTCTGATTAGCGACCAACCCACCGCTCCCCGAGTGTTATGTTCTCTCAACGGGGACAAAAAAGTTGTAACGTATTTTGCGATTGGTCGAGCTATGAATTCGACGAGCCAGGTGGCGCAGAATTGAGAACGCATAGTAGAGACTGTCACGATATGATATACCACGATTGATCCAAGAGAACAGTTGGTTGAGTAAGGTACTAGTAAATGACGAATATTTAAATTCTAATGCCTTTAAATGAAAAAAGTCTTTAAAGTCTGATTTTTTTTTCGACCACCGGTGGATTCTGCATTAGTCGCGAAATACAAACAATTTTTTATCTGTTCTGAAGCAGATAAAGCCAGCGAGCAGAGTATATCGACCAAATTTCAGAAGTCTAGTTTCAGCTGTCCCAGAGTTGGAACTACCGGCCAGACAGACAAATACAGATGCATATACGCAGCTACAGATACAACACTGCCATAATACGCTTTGCAAATTGCAAATTTGTCTGTGCTGAAAAACGATCCGTTTTATGCTAATCGTTTTATAATATGAGATCTATACGAACCATCTGGAAGGGAAAATTTGGAATTTTCTTCCTGTCATGGAAACTTTAAGAAAGTGGTTCATTTGAAAAATGAGTCGACAAAGCCCGTATCGGTATGCTTTGGCAACCGCCTGTCACGCATTCCTCTGGAATCAATTGCAGGAATTTTGTTGTTTAGGACATTGCATAGTTTTATGCTAATGACCGCACAGACCAGATCCCAGGCGATGTGCTTATACTTATACTCCACATTAATTGAAGGGAAGGTAAATTGATAGAATAGTTGTTGTGCGAATCGTCGTGTTTTACCAGCATGACACGATCGCTGGCCGCGTTTTTTTTTTTCTAGGTGAAATGTCTATTGTGTTATATTTGAAATAATTTGGAACCGCTGAATCCCAGCCGAACAGTTTTTTTCTGAGTTGCGCATGACTCGGGCTGATAAATATGAGTCTATTGTTATTGTCTTACGCTCCTGAGGACGATATTATGTCGCTCACTTCGGTAGTATTTATGCCACTTCTATAGCTATTAATATCAATGGACTGTTGACTGAACGCGGCTGAGAAACGATGGCCCAATGAGAAGGTCAATCGTATTAGCGTTTTTGAAACAGCAGCAGTCTTGTTGCTGTTTCAAAAACGCTAGAAAGCGATTAATGAGTGTGACAAATCACCTCTCAGCCTTTGCGATTGTGTTAAGATTGATGGTTTCGATGGGTATTACTGACTTACAAACGCGTGCTTTGATTGTGCTGGTGATGTGTTGATTTATCGGTGTACATCTATATAGCACAAGCCAACACCTATACGTTGACATCCTGTTTGTGTGTGTATGTGTGTGTGTGTGTGTGTGTGTGTGTGTGTGTGTGTGTGTGTGTGTGTGTGTGTGTGTGTGTGTGTGTGTGTGTGTGTGTGTGTGTGTGTGTGTGTGTGTGTGTGTGTGTGTGTGTGTGTGTGTGTGTGTGTGTGTGTGTGTGTGTGTGTGTGTGTGTGTGTGTGTGTGTGTGTGTGTGTGTGTGTGTGTGTGTGTGTGTGTGTGTGTGTGTGTGTGTGTGTGTGTGTGTGTGTGTGTGTGTGTGTGTGTGTGTGTGTGTGTGTGTGTGTGTGTGTGTGTGTGTGTGTGTGTGTGTGTGTGTGTGTGTGTGTGTGTGTGTGTGTGTGTGTGTGTGTGTGTGTGTGTGTGTGTGTGTGTGTGTGTGTGTGTGTGTGTGTGTGTGTGTGTGTGTGTGTGTGTGTGTGTGTGTGTGTGTGTGTGTGTGTGTGTGTGTGTGTGTGTGTGTGTGTGTGTGTGTGTGTGTGTGTGTGTGTGTGTGTGTGTGTGTGTGTGTGTGTGTGTGTGTGTGTGTGTGTGTGTGTGTGTGTGTGTGTGTGTGTGTGTGTGTGTGTGTGTGTGTGTGTGTGTGTGTGTGTGTGTGTGTGTGTGTGTGTGTGTGTGTGTGTGTGTGTGTGTGTGTGTGTGTGTGTGTGTGTGTGTGTGTGTGTGTGTGTGTGTGTGTGTGTGTGTGTGTGTGTGTGTGTGTGTGTGTGTGTGTGTGTGTGTGTGTGTGTGTGTGTGTGTGTGTGTGTGTGTGTGTGTGTGTGTGTGTGTGTGTGTGTGTGTGTGTGTGTGTGTGTGTGTGTGTGTGTGTGTGTGTGTGTGTGTGTGTGTGTGTGTGTGTGTGTGTGTGTGTGTGTGTGTGTGTGTGTGTGTGTGTGTGTGTGTGTGTGTGTGTGTGTGTGTGTGTGTGTGTGTGTGTGTGTGTGTGTGTGTGTGTGTGTGTGTGTGTGTGTGTGTGTGTGTGTGTGTGTGTGTGTGTGTGTGTGTGTGTGTGTGTGTGTGTGTGTGTGTGTGTGTGTGTGTGTGTGTGTGTGTGTGTGTGTGTGTGTGTGTGTGTGTGTGTGTGTGTGTGTGTGTGTGTGTGTGTGTGTGTGTGTGTGTGTGTGTGTGTGTGTGTGTGTGTGTGTGTGTGTGTGTGTGTGTGTGTGTGTGTGTGTGTGTGTGTGTGTGTGTGTGTGTGTGTGTGTGTGTGTGTGTGTGTGTGTGTGTGTGTGTGTGTGTGTGTGTGTGTGTGTGTGTGTGTGTGTGTGTGTGTGTGTGTGTGTGTGTGTGTGTGTGTGTGTGTGTGTGTGTGTGTGTGTGTGTGTGTGTGTGTGTGTGTGTGTGTGTGTGTGTGTGTGTGTGTGTGTGTGTGTGTGTGTGTGTGTGTGTGTGTGTGTGTGTGTGTGTGTGTGTGTGTGTGTGTGTGTGTGTGTGTGTGTGTGTGTGTGTGTGTGTGTGTGTGTGTGTGTGTGTGTGTGTGTGTGTGTGTGTGTGTGTGTGTGTGTGTGTGTGTGTGTGTGTGTGTGTGTGTGTGTGTGTGTGTGTGTGTGTGTGTGTGTGTGTGTGTGTGTGTGTGTGTGTGTGTGTGTGTGTGTGTGTGTGTGTGTGTGTGTGTGTGTGTGTCTAGGTTACTGTAACTTGATAAAAGCTTGTAGAACATTCCTTCTACTTCAAATTTTTGAAAATGCTTTTTTTATGAAAAAGTGCCTCATATAATGCTCGAAAAACTAGGTCTATTAGAATAGCTGCTGAACAAAAGATTCAGATTATACGTTCGACAACACTCTCATATGAACGACATTTGATGTCAATGCTAGAATCCTGCATTCGCAAAATGACATTTTTGCTTTTGCAAGTGTTCATTTGCAAAGTTCCTTAGCAATGCCATAATTGTTCGTATGTAAGTGCGTTAATTATATAAGACTTCTTTTCAACTCGGGAACCATTGGAGCCAGAATAGCGATACTTGTACGCATAACAGCGCTCTCATATGAATGCAGCCACTAGCGCCAAAGATATGGGCATTTTAAAAAGAATTTACAATCAGTGATGCCGACGAGAGCGGCACTAAACGAGAATTTGTCATGGCTTTTCACAGATGTTTAACTATTATTGGTGCTTTCGCATCGGTGGATTGTATGGAGACGCATTTCATTCCAACACCCGTTGGTGTGTATTCTCACTGCTTTTTCATCCCACTCAGTAAAATCGGCTGTTTGCATAAACCAACTCATTACAGTTTAAAAATTAGTAACCTTTTGAAAATGTAAAAATTTTATGAAAAGTTCAAACAATGCGCAAAGCATTATCGAAAATTTCAACATAAAAATCTCGTTTTTTTTTAAAGTTTAGCAGATCACTTTTGCTATGATCCTTCCTTACTCATTTACTCGAGTCGGCAAACAACGCGTTGACTACTTTGCAATATTTCCTATGTGAGCAAACGTTGTGTGATTGGTGGATCGTGAATGGAACTTGAGAGTATTGTGAGAGCAAATTAAGCGACTGCTAAATTATTCGGCTTTTCGCCACTCAATTTAAACATACTAATTGATTTATTCGAAAAACAAAGTACGAAAATTAACTTTTAAAAAAAACAAATTTGAAAGTTTGATGAATGCCGCATCGCGTTACAACTGTTTGCATTGAGTGACACACTAAAGCGGAAACCTCGCTGTAATGTTTGTGTTTAGAGAGAGATTCTTAATTTTTATAGACGTTCAAAGGACTATTCGAAAATTCGAAGAGAGAGGATGAACAAACATTTCGTGATTACCAATTATCGTCATTTTTTTTCTTGTCGCCAATAGAAACTGCTTCTGTGGAAAGCTTCTGCGATAAGCAATTGCTGTGGCAAGTAGAAGCTATACTTGCTTCACCAGGTGCTGCTTCAGAAGGGGAAAACTTTGTGGCCAATATATTCAACCTAATTCCGATTAAACGTTGACATCCTAGCACAATTACTTAGACTCGCAACTATATGAAATCGTCAGAGTACTCGTAGTCGGTTCCTATAATCGTTTTGTTTTTTTTCCATTAGATTGGTTTGGGATGCCATTTGGATTGCATTGCTCGTATGTTCAAAAAGGCATATCGATTTTCTCGAGAGTGAGAAAGCCGGAATACTTTTTATGGCCTTTATAGCTCTCCAAAATTTTGTCCTAAGCAAGAGAAACATTAGCGCTGATGAATTTCAGCATTTCAGTAAAGTTTAATACTTTTACATATTCAAAAAATTTGCATAAACTGTTTGGGAATTTTCGATGGCTCATTTGGGCATATATATTGGATATTGCCCAGGTTGTCTAATTTTTAAGCGTATTGCGCATAAAAGCCTAAAAATTCGAGCACGCAAACGCCATTTAAGAGCATCATCGCCGAGCGTCAGTCTGGTCTTATGGCATTCATTTCTTTTCGTTTTGTCATACGCATACCACTTCTGCAGCTATGGGAATTGTTTGGAAAAATTGGAAAACTATTAGCTTCTTTTCGTTCTAATGAAGCATAACGGGGAAATATTGCGAAGATTTTCTTTGCCGTCAACAAATAATAAAGAGAAGTAAATGCGAGACAAACCAATAAACGAGAATTACTCGTTTTTGTATTGCAGAGACCATTGGCAAAGTGAAATGGGACGAATATCCTTTGAAGAAAGGAGAAAGTTTAGCGGAGAATGTTACAGCGAAGCCACCACCGGATCCAATATGGAAAAGGACAGTAAAGGTATGCTAACGATTATTGCTTTCTCAACGGCAACTTTTCAATGAGGTTTTCATAATTGCGTCTTATTTTGTTTCCTTTATTTTGTTGCTAGGTGTTTACGATGCTACATTTTAGCCTACAACAGTAAACAGCTTAGTTCTGATAGCAACGCACTGCACACATCATTGATATGCAACTGGAGAAATGCGCTTAACGAAAAGGATTTTTGATGATTACACGTGCGTAGGCGAGGGACTATGAATAATGATAGCAGGTAAGAAGCAAGATTTTCAAAAGAAAGACATGTGCAAATGCATGACATAATATGAGCTTCTGCAATTGCTCTCATTAAGCCAAGCTTGTTGCAGCAACGTCCATAGATAGGCACAGTATACAGACCTTCCACTGAAAACACTTTTTCTGCAAGGCCAGCCAGCTAACGAAATGTGCAATCCGATCAATCGATTGGAAAAATGTCTGCGATTTATTTAGCGCCTTTAATTGCCTATAATTTTCTTCGAACTTCCATAGACTTAGCTTCAGCAGTTTTTGATTTAAAAAGATCGAAAAGATACACACGGACGAAGCATAGGAACGACGCTGTGAACTCGAAACTATGTGGAGCAATTTTTGCTTTAAAAATGATGCACAGCAAACGCGACTTCGCATTTACTGAAACGGGGAAGTTTTTAAGTTACTATATTTCCCTCTCCTCTCTTAAACTGTGGTAGGCTAATTCCAGCTATTGTGAAGAAATCTGCCAAAATGTCATTTGCAGTGAAGCATCCTTGGGAAAACCCACAAACACAAACGTTGCAACGAATAAAGCAAAAGAAATAAATGAAGCTAATCTATCTTCGACCCCTCCACAGTGTCTACGTTCCCATATTTCGCTTACTCCTTCTGATTCGTATTTTATGCACGAATTTTGTAATTCTGACTTCATGGGTTTCTGATTTGAAAGTAGCAAACAGACAAACAAACATATATACGCGCATAAGCACAGGCATAACATAGCCTTAATGCGTTATACAAATGTGGGTTTGCAAAAACCCATAACAAGAGCATCCGCAAGAGATGGCACCGAAAGGAGGAAGCGGAAGTTGGGCAAGTGTTGATTTATCGCTGACGAGTATAAGGGTCAAAGAAAGGGTGTAAATAGTGGTACTGGGATGTTGCAGCTGCTGAAGATCCTCCTACCGCACGTCGGTCTCAATGTGCTGCTGCTCACTTATATCGCCTTCGGAGCTCTCGTTTTCATTTGGCTCGAGGCCGACAACGAATTACAGGTTAATCGCTTAATCACTGTTTTAACCCTAATTAAGTATCCGTTTGTCTTGTTGACATGGCGTTGATCCTACACACAATGACGGCTATTAATAGTTGGAACTGTTTCCAACCAATTTCTATATGGTAATAGGCTTGAGGAATCTAGTGGAAAGCTGTGAGCCGCATACAGGTTACCAGTAAGGTGGAAATGCATGAGGAACTGATAGCTATATTTCGTTTCATTTCGTCTTTTCACCTATTTAACAGAACATTCAGCAGTGAGATATTTATGCGGCGGATGTTCGTGCGGACCCGAGCTAATTACCATAGCAATTTTTTGGCTCGATCCCCAGTGCAAACGGTCATTCCATTTCACATAAATATAAGCACTGTCATGCACGGCTAAGAGACCGTAGCACATTTAAACTTGTAATGCTTTGACAACATCGGAAAGCTTCAATACCAGTTACAGCAATCTAACCACGAAATGACGGTGCAATAACAGCTGCTTGCAGGCCAGATTTTTGTATAAAATGACAGAGAGATGAGAACGCTTTTAAGTGAATGTTGTTCGTCTATAACATCCGCAGGGTACTTAACCTTCGTATTTCAGTCGGGACTGGAAGAAGGGGCGAAATTTGGAGACCAATTTTTATTTGTAGTCTCCTTTTGTCGATGTTTTAAAAGCGTGAGTAGTGTAAACTTGCGGAACGCATACCTATCCTCGAGAGTAATGCTTCGATTGAATTATGCATTGGCTGCGCACTATACAAACAGGGACATTTTTTATAAGGACCCCAAAAAGCATATGTCAAACTAAAAAACGCCTGTTTCACAGGAAACGCAGACTTGAGTGATTCATGTGCACTCTGCGGCTGGTTGAATGACAAGCTTGTGCTCAATGGGCGTGCTCATACTTCACTGATAGTGGGCCACATTGAAAGGATTTGTGACCAGCAGTCTCAAATACGCATCCAATTGGTCTTTTCATGAGCGCCGAATAAAGCACTTGCTTCTGGTTCAGTCAGTGTTTTTCCGCAGCTCTTAGGCATATTACTTCCTTCGGGGTGGTCCGGCAATATTCGTTGCGATGACGTACGTGCGGTTTAAGATAAAGTCTGTGGCGAAACAATTAAAAAAGCAAAAGGCTAGAACGGCGGCATTTCTGAATCATAAGACATACATCGTTTGTTTGCAGCATCAGTTCCTCATAAAGACGTGGCGTGTATTACGCTTTTAATCTGCTGCAGCGATTGTTGATCCGTTCAAAAAAAATATATATAGATAAGTGTATTATGCACCTAAGCATTTCTATATATATATATATATATATATATATATATACAGAATTTACTCGTGCCAGCATTTCATTGCCACATCCACAGAAAGTGACAACATATTTAAATGCCCTTGGGACTAGCTCAAATTTATACATCTTGATTAAATTTTTCATGCAATCATCTGGCCGCAAACGCACTCGTATTTTCATTCAAGGGTCAATGGATGATTATACCTTTGAAATTTCACATTTATAGTTAAGAGCGGTGAAACTAGCGGACAAACGAAGAGCCATACAGTCACAGCAAACACAATGTAAGCACAAACATACGGTCACAATGCGCTTTCACTGTATATTAATGAAGTAGCTAGAAACGAATGGCATTGCTACACATCTAATAGTATAATTTAGTTTGTTAGTTTATGTGAAGCTTGCTTTATGAAAAATTTTACGCAACAAAAATTGAGCGGTTAATTTCTCTTCTATAAAATTTTCGTCTGCATCAAAAGAAATGTGTGAAAATTAATCATTGTTGAAATGGAGTTCAAAGAATTTGCACCTGAATGATAGAAACAGGTGCTGGAATATCGTTATGATTTGTGCACAAGAAAAAAAGAAGCTATTTGTCATTGTTTGCTCCTTCAGAAAGCTCGGTGATCATCGATTGGAAGATTGCCTTATTTCGCCATTCACAATTGCTACATTGATAAATCCGGCTCTTTTTTCATTTTCATTCCTCCACCTGGAAAAAAAAAGACAGTGATCGAAAGACTCCCATCTATGCCCCCTTCTTTTCCTCTCCCGCAGTATGAGCAATATCAAAGCTAGACAATGCAAGAAACATCAAAGCAAAGTTACGGGCAATGTAGAAATCAGTCTAACCGTATATCATGCTTTCTGATAATGGAGAAGATGAGGCAAAATTGATGAGAACAAAGATTTTTTTTGGTAAATTGGTATCGAAATTGAAATGGGAATGAAGGACAGATTACTGTTCGCTCAAAAATACTTTTATTGTTAACATTTCAATTTACGATGCCATTGTTAAGTACTTATGACCATTTATTATCATCTAAACTTTACAGAACAGAAGAGCGAAATTGCAAAATGTCTTAAAAGCTTATGGTATGATTATGAACGAAACTTATAACATTTGCGCTCACGATTTCAACGCTAATAACTCGCAAACTGTGGTAAGTATATCGTTTAGCATTGTTAACTTAAAAGCGGTACAATCTCGACGAAAGGTGGAAAAAGCTTAACGTGTTGTGCATATTGTCGTTTGTTTTCTCTTAATTTTGTGGTGTTCAAGGGTGCAAATTGATTGGTATTCGAAGAGAAAAAGAAAGAACAGTTTAGAGATAGGGGCACCACAAGTTTCGATCAGCGAATTTAAACTAATGGTTCTCAAGAGATACATGTAAGCAGCTTATAGATTATTTCTACGAGTGAACTGAAACAGATAGTTTAGTTCCAGAAATGCTTTTGAAACAGTCGTAGATTAATCCTTTTATAGTTAGCCATTGAAGAAAACAATATGTTAGGAAATCGTGTAAAAATAATTTAAAACCACAATATTTCTTGTACCTTTCCACTTATTTACCGAATTGGTGTCGTAAAGTATGAGAAATTATGAGGAAGCAAGTGAACCTTACAAGCGTATTGGAAACTCGGGCATGAAAATTCGAATTCGACGATTGGCCTATCGCAGCAGAATAATTTCAAATTCTAAGAGGCTATCATATAGGTGCGAATGATAATGCATTGGGGAAACATTGCTGCGTTTTATACGCTCAACAAAATATTACTATGCTTATTGTCAACATTTAACGGACGAAACATTTAAATTATTATTCTGCTGACAAATCTCTAATTAATAAAACGCTGCAACAATTTTGAAATGCGGTATAAGAATATAAAAATGATAAATAAAATTTTGCCTTTCGTAAGTTAGCGTTTCGTTGTTGAAGCTTGAATTGTGCCATATTAAGCTTTTGTGAGTTTTCCGACGCCGATGATTAACAATCACACACAGTCCTCGTTGAAGATTATCTGAAATTTTTTCAACGAAACATTAAAAAACTTGAAATCCTGTATTTAAATAGTTCCATAGTCATCGTATTTTGTTCTTTTATAACAGGAATAAGTATAGACAGATGGGGTATCTCCTATGTAGGTCATAAGATGTAGAATGCTAACCGTTATAGTATCATCTCTGCGTATTCGTCATAGATTACCTCCTCGATAGCGGTCCCAGACTGCAGTAATACGAGGGCCGTCTTGGCGAGTTACAGACCGTAGTCGTTGCAAGCATACTTTCTGAAGATGTCATTTCCAGATTTATGTGTAGGTATATTTGGCTATATTAGCCAAAAGAGGATTGAAGATAATAAATAAAATATTTCTATTTTGACTGCTCCAGAATGCTTAGAATACCGTAGCTTTCGCGTTCAGATCGAGCGGCGTATGCGACCGTTATTATCAGTGCTGTCACGAGCGCATGAATACGACGATAGGTTTACGCTTGCCGGTCAGCTGTGGACCGACTCCGAAGAACAAATGGTCACTCGGTGGTCATTTGCGGCAGCTGTCCTCTACGCTCTCACCGTTATCACCTCTACTGGTGTGCCTTTATCTACCTTCATTTGCAGATCGCTATTTTTCGTCACTTATGACGTCGTGGCATCGCATAATGCATGCATGCTTTGCAGATTGTGCAGAGCAGACCAAAAACCTTTAGATATATCTTGCGCGGGTATTTTCAATTAACAGTCACTGGTGCCATTAGGGCGTGATCGATGATGGATAGTTTAATTGTAAGTCAAGCTAGCGAACCAATTCACGGCCATTGGCAACATAACCATCCTATTTTCTGTTCCTGTCATATCCAGAAAATACTGAAATACTCGATCAGAAAACTTCTCACTCAATCTGCAAATGATCTTACTGGCGCATACTTTGCACAAACGATTTTCCAGTGCCGCGTATTCCTCTACAACACTTTCGATCTTCGCTTTCGCAAACTTTCATCTGCAGGCCGCAAAAGAGTGACGTCGTGTTTCTGCTTATGTATGTGCATGTATGTATGTGCCTTATTGTCTGTTTGTTTTTGTTGTCGTTTTAGACTCGGAACTACTAAAGGTAGAGCTACGATATTTGGTTATATAACCCACACACTATAACGACCTCAGGCACTCACTTTCCAGTCCATTTATCGACCATATTGAAAGTTGTGTGCATTTGACTTGAGGAAAAGATTGCATTCTTTCACAAGCGATTGGCTTACATTTTCCATCGGCCTGGCCGCAGAACGACGAATATTTAGTCATAAAATTTTGCAGCCGATTAGCTCAGCCAGTCAGTCAATTATATCAGCCAATACTTACAAGCTAGCTAGATCAGTAACGTTGTTTTAAGGTTATGATCACGTAACACCGAGTACGGATCCGGGTCGTATATTTACTGTTTTCTTCGGATTGGTCGGTATTCCGCTCATGTTCATAACTGCAGCGGATATTGGCAAGTTTTTATCGGAGATTGTAATTCGCTCATATGGTAAACTTCTCGAGCTGTTTGCATGGATTGGCTCGGTGGTGGATGCAATACGCGAATATATCAATGACGAGGATGATGACTCTATTGATTCAAGGTATGCGAACTGAATCGTTCAATGTTTACGCCTTATTGTTCTTAATTAATCCTCTTGCATCGATTCTGATTGGTCATTGTAGCACCCTAAAATTCGTAACACACAAGCAATCAACTAACAACCATCTTTATTATTTTCGACGGTATGTGAAAACGCCTCATCCGACAGACATAATCTTTCTTTCAAGAAGCACTTAATTTAAAGCTCCATCCTTGTCAAGAAACTGCTTCTACGCAGCTTTGATAGATGAACTGGGAGAATTGCATAAGGATAGCACGTCTGTTCAAACTTAGAAGCTTTCAAACATTTTTTTAAAAATCACCCCATATTAACCATTTTTTGGTGCTTTTATTGTAAATAACTTTTTGATGCTTTTATTGTAAATAAAGATTCTCTCTCTCTCTCTCTCTCTCTCTCTCAACCATCGTCTCATATCGCTTTCAGTCGGTTAAACTGTTGGAAATTAAATCCGAATTTAAAAAAATTTATTAACCCTTTCCTTTAGCACTGTGGTTGTAGATAAGAAAGAATTACAATATAAGGTGATGAACTATATGAGGTAATGAGGTATTGAACAACACGTTGACGCAATGCTGATCAACACTTTGCCTTACTGATCAAAAAGTGGCCGCCTCTTATGCTTTTTTTTGGTGCTTTTTTTTGCGAATTTTGAGCTATAAAATTACAAAGTAAATCGTGAAGTACAATTTTGCTACTGAACATCCTGTTTATAATGTTCTAAACAACAAAGTACCTTTTCACCAGTCACATTTTTGCGTAGATTTTACTTAGTTGCAGCTCATTGCAAGAACGAATTCACGAAAGAACTCCAAAACAGAGTCCGCATTTAGATAAGAGGGCAACAAAGATTAAAAGTGAAAGAAATTTTGAGGAAAAGGCGCGGTCCAAGACGTATGAATATCCTCGATGAAGATGAGGACGAAGACGACCGCTTACAACTACCAATCGCCTCATACTTCGCACTTATTATCGGATACTGTGCTATTGGCAGCCTTCTTTTCAACGCCTTTGAAAAGGGCCCCATATGGTCAGACTTTTTGTGCACATAGTTGAAATTTTGTTGAATGAGGAGCGTTGGTGCGATAGCATTTGAGTGGGGTGTTGTACTGAGCGAGGAACCGAATTGGAGGGTTTACCATAAAAGCGTCTTGGTTAAATAATATTTGGCCGTCTAAAGCGTCTGAAGGCGAGTTGAAGTTCTCAGATGAACTCCCATCGCATACTCTTTTGTCTTCTTTTTCATCCATAACGAGTTCAGCAGCTATAAAAGATGCTCAAATTGTAATCAGGAAGTACTTGAATAGGCACAGTTATGCAAAGATGCACTTAATGAACTCAACGGCGCTTAGCTCGTCCAGTTATTGGTAACAGAGCAATACCCAGCCATTCACTTGGGTCATATAGGGTAGTCCCTCTCCCCTCATTAAATGGTCATAGAGTCACCTTCAGACTTCAGGATCCCTGAGGGTTGGCCTGCAGCCTGTAATGCTGATGTGCAAGGAGCTTCGAAAACTGAGGGCGAGAGGAGAGGGTGAAGAGAGAGCCCATGTGATTTGGATCTCTTCATATGCACTGTTTTGGATAGAAAGTTAACACAGACATATATAAGGTTAGTCGAGGGTAATGTTTGCACAAACAGGAAAATATCTTCGGGGACCTCGCGCCGAATATCAAAATCTAATTTTGGCGAACATTCGAATGCCTAATTGAGACAAAGCATATGGCGAGCTGTTGCGCTTAACGCTGAATTTCGCGAAAAACCGGATTTCTGGCGAAACCGTAAAATATTCAGGAAACGTCCCCTCTTCGGCGATGTTTTTTGGTCGTAGCCACTTTCTCCACATTCAGATTTTTTCAAAAATTATCTCGTAGAAATAGAGTGGACCAGATGCTGTCGACAAGAAACTAGGAATTCGTCCCGAGCAAATGTGTTCATTAACAAGTAAATCGATAAAAATGATAGTATTGTGTAGAATAATGCAACCGGTGGGAATGTGCGCCAGGGAGCTGTACGCTTGGACCGGGCGGTTTTATGAATTACCCGCAGATAAACAAATATTCGATTTTTATCCCACCGAATCACTCGTACGAACGTTCTACTAAAGATTCATTTCGTTTTTTTCTGCAACCAACTTAATGAAATGTGCAGCTCTGCAGGCTTAAAATGTATGCAACTTTCGCACATTTAAGTTTGCATAACTTGTCCTGGGTTAGGTGATTTTAACTAAAAGTAACACCAAGGTAACCCTTAGCACCTAACCAACTTTCTTCATCCTGGCTCCAATGGTTTCTAGGTTAAAGCTATCGAACAGAGGGACAGACACGCTCACATATGTATCGACACGGAAATGAAATCACCAAAACTCGTTTTGCAAACTGCAAATTTGCGAAGACACATAAAAAGTATATGAAAAGCTCTCTTCAAAGCTAATCCAATAAAACCGAGTCGATACGTTATTGGAATCCACTAAAACTTTAGCGTAGAATGCCGGAAGGGGAATTCCTAGCGAGCCTGAAATTTTTGCAGTCCCCCAGACAAACAAACGAAAGTTGAAATCATGGAACCCGAAACCGAAAGATTCTGCGGGTGATATTCCGCCGAAATTTGCGGCAGAACACCGAAAGTCGAATTTTCGAGGGCTGCTGTACTTAACGTCGAGAAAACCCAAGCCAATACAAAATAAGCTTTTATACGTAAACACTTCCTCAGCTAAAGTTCTCAGGCACCAAACGTAAACAACATGGACGTTCTGATTTGATTAGCCTAGGCAACGAGGTTATAAAAATAGGTACTCGAGAAGGAAATTCAATTTTCCACTTTAAGCTGACGGCATTTCTCTCGACAAAGTCTTCCGCTAAAAAAATACGTTCCTCGAAACAGCGAAAGCGGCAATCATATTTTTTTCTTCATATATTCGCAGTGCTGATGATTGATCGTTTAAGTAAAGTATAGTCTTCTAGGTCTTTTATGCACGGTTTATTCTTCTCATTCAACACGATCACTACAATTGGACTTGGCAATATATACGTCAGAAATCAACTTTACCTCGCGGTAAATTCTTATTTGCGACTTCAAAGGAAATTCTATCCTCGAATTTCAACTGTACTTTTATCACAGAAATTGGGTAGTTGTTTAGAAATCGAAACGAATGTTTTTTCACCTAAAAAAGTCGCCGACACCATTAAGAACGATGTAAAAATATCCTCGTTAAGAGTCATGAACGTCTGTGGGGTTAAAAGATGAATGGACAGTTGACTTGAGACGATTTACTGCGATATGACTAAAATGACCGAAAAGTAGTATTAGAGAGGCTCTAAATCAACTATAGTGATGCCTTGTGAACCCATCTGTGAGTATGTACATGTAACATAGTGTCGCCAACTGTATGAAAAGAACAGCATGAAAACACTGGAGATTATGACAAAGGCAGCTAATTTTGTCTTCAATGCATCATGATTTCATAACATCGTTTGTGTTTTGTCATTTCTGCAATTACAGTTTTGTTTTTTTTCCCGACCAATGTAATACCGGATCCGTTTAAAAAGAATCGGAAAATTGGTAATTATAGTTGATTGTTGCGTACGTGATAATTGGACTCGCAGTGATCACAGCATCGCTCGATCTATGCAGTTCCACACTAAAGAGGACGTTCACTAAGCTGCACTATTTCGGCCGCAAGATACGCGGTGCACGCAGAGGATTCGCCAATATGAGCGATGATATACGCGAGGCAATGCGCATTATTGCAGCCCTCAAAAAGACAAGGTCATTTCATTGTCAACTTATATTACTCTTATTACTGCTTATCGACTCTTTTTTTTTACGGGTTTTGCTAATGAAATAAGCTTCAGAATGATTATGGTCGAACTTGGATTTTTGTGTTTCAAAATTAAATTTCTTTTTCTTCCATCCTTTTTAAATTTCATTTTCATCGCCGAAAAATCGTTTCTGTATGCATAAGTGCTTCTTTGATAAGTTCCAAAAATGCACGTAGCTATCTCGTTTACTAGTCGTTCACTAAATAATCTTTCATAATACCTTGCAGTAAAAAGTTCTTCATCATTTTTGTCGTTTATAACTTACTCGACGTTTTTATTAACAGTTTATTTTATTTTTCTCTGACACACTAAGAGAACGTCAGCTGTAAAAGATGAAAAGAATGGCAATTTCTCTTGATAGCCGAAAGAAGAAATTATCGATGAAAATTGAGCATCTTAGACGATGATATATGGCAAAAATGAAGCTATAATCATTGCTTCTCAGCTGCTCATAACCTATAAATTTGATGGGCTTCGTTACTTTTTTTTGCGGATCTTCAATTTCTTTTGAGTTTATAATTTGAGTTTGAGTTTATAATTTGAGTTAAATTTGAGTTTATAATATTTATAGCATACTGGTATTAAAAGTTTCCTGGTAACTTTAACAACTACTGAAAAAAAAAGCTAAAAGAATTGTTTGCAAGCAGTGCTGAGCACTTTTTCAGTGAAAGACGTAACATAAATAATACGTTGTGTGCCAGCAACGCTGAAAACTAGATGCACACAGGGAAAAATCGCTTTGCTCGTATTGCTCGGAGTGTAGGTGGACTAGTCAACGAGTCATGCCGTTACTCTCTCTACAGCTTCCGTGTTTTTAAGAAAAACGAATTCATGACGACTGATTTATGTAAAAGCTCCAATACGTCAGCAATCGTGCATGGTTACGGCACGTAATTCGTGCTAGTTGAAGCGCCACAATTTCGGCACTCTAGTTTTGCGACTTATTTATCGATTATGAAAGGCATATGTCGTCCAGCTCGGAACATATTTCAGTTTCCGAGTTTGCAGATCTTCGGTTGCAAAGTCCATGCAAAAATCCGAAAATGTCAAATAAGGTTGAAAATAGCGTGCTGGGGGACATCGATGCATGCTTGTAGATTCTGCGCCGCCATGTTTTGCCACGACGGCCAAGATGACAACTTTAGACTAAGTGATTTTAAATGGATAACAACAGCAAAATTCGGGCCTGCGGAATTCGATCTATAATCTGCAATCTAGCGCGCCGTATAAAGAACCGTGATCTTCCGTAACAGAAGGAACGCCCTTTTTTTTTCCGTAGGATCTTAGACTTGGACCGCAACCTCGAATTCTGTAATCCTGCAAAAAATTGCTATAGAAATTGTTCGAGATTGTGAATGCCCTCCTTAAGTAGTTGGTTGGTTTTCCATATAGTAAGTTGTGAAATAAAAAATTTACTTGGATAAACAGTAGGATTTTTAGGCCAAGCAAAGAACGGATAACGCTTGAGGATTTGAAACGGTTTTTAGAGGTTCAGGAGCACCTCATTCGACAACCCTACGTCCCATACAATGTGCACATTTTTCGGTGGATTGAGGACGCGGTTTGTTTCTACCTTTAATAGTTTCTCTTCAACTATTCAACCAGTTGCACCATATGCTGTGACAACCATTAATTTGCCTAACATATTCATAACGGCATAACAGGACTCACAAGATCCTTCGACTGCAGGAAGCCACTAACTCAGTATATACTCGTACGTTTTAAGAAATTCATTTAGTTGCACAGTAGGCTGCTGGAGGTGCTTAAGCTGCCGGGATTTAGCAAATGGGCAGCGTTGGATTTTTGATGTGGCCAACGGAACTACGATTAATGGACTTAAATCTGCAGTTATCAGGTCCGATAGCGGTTACAGCTGATGGTAATGTGAGCTGATGCTCAAGCAGATGCTCATATAGGACCGATTTATTGAGCAACATAAAAGCAAGCAAACCAACGCGTCCGAAAACGTAGCAAGCATGTACATATACCCGAAACAGAAGGCGAGGAATTAGGCTAGACAGTGATGAGCGGTCCATGAGTATACGCATTTCAGACCATTATCTATAAATGCGCGTAAATTAGACCATTATTCAGAAGCGAGTTACTTCACCGAAATGAAAAGCGCTTCTCGTGATAACCAACGATGTGGTGTTGTTTTAGTATGCACAATACTTCGACGAAGCGGGCGTTATGAGCGAAAAGGAGAAAATATGTTCATCGGAGCCGATTCTTTTCTTCTAACGAATTGCTCAATCGACGCCCGAAAAGCGCTGCTGCTTTCGTTGTCTTTCTGCTCCTTCCACACACGAACGAGAACTCCCATTTAATGCCTCCTTCATGGTGGTGTACTTCAGAAATCCTATTATAAGTCCATTCAACCACTACTCCTAGTGGCAGTGCCGGACGATGCGCTCAGCGAAACACTTTTTAAGTTAATAGGCCAATAACAATTTTTTCGAGGTATGAGTCTTACCGAACTGAACCCTCATTTGATAGGCAAAGGAATGGACCGAGCATTGACTCATTGCTTTTATTCACCAAATTGTTTTCGCGAATTGAACCCCTCGAGGAACAGAAATACTTCTAACTTCCTTGAATTGCATCGGAAGAAAGTTCATGGAACCATACCTTAGTTCCTTGAACTTTCTCCCGGTGCAAATTTATTATATACTGAAGTGTTTCAATATCGCACGCATATCCGGTCATCTCATTGAGTTGTTGGTCATTTGTGGCTTTTCCCTCTAGTTTTTCATATGGAAGGAAATTCTCTGATCATAGTACTTATAATAGGGTTCCGCTATAATTTTTTGTTCGATTAAGTCGGCCTTTGTGGTTCGCCTTCACTTTATTATGGCACTACTACGTGAAGCCAACACTGATTGCTCGGTTAGCGCTCATGATTGATTTAAAGTGCAAAAATTCGATTGCATTTAGTACAACAGAAAATAAAACAGTTCAAGCGATAAGTAAAAGTTTTGAAACAGTAATGCATCTCGCAAAGCCCGACCGCTTGAAAGTTCAGCCGCTCGTAGTAATGACAGGAGAGAAATGTGTGAGTTTTATTGTTCACGTGAATAAGTAAATTACTAAAAGCAGTTGAACGTTCAGCTGGGTTGAAGTTTTCGGCATGCCAATGTGTATTGAGAACTACAACAGCGATTGATGTTGGCGTAACGTATGATTACCCATCGTCCCTGCTATCGAAGGCTAATAAGGATAGGTGTTATCTGTTGCAGCTAACAAATCGGTATTCTCATCTTGTACAGGAGTGTTGTGATCGTTTCATTGCAATTGTCAATACTGCGCTTTTCAGCTGCAACTGGTAACGCTGCCGTCCCATTTGGTAGATAGGGCATCATTTCTCAGTTGGTTGTCAGTATCGTTTTTCATAGTCGACAGCACAGTGACACCACATGTTGCCGTCAATTTACCCTATGTTATCATTTATGTGCCGAAATGGCATCGCAGCGTGTTGGCTTCATGCAGCATGCGTATATGTATTCCAAAGTAATTCATGAGCGCTTATTTTGGCCTAATTTCAACGAGGATGCTAGTTACTTCCGCACGTCCATTCTTGGCCCCTCCAGCACCTGCATTTTAACCATTCCATTACGTTTTTTTTCCAAATGCTTATCATGATTTTTATCAGTAGGATGAGATAACTGAAGCACAAGATGAACAAAATCGGCTAACAGTACTGGATTCACGCTGAAAATGATTTCCTGTCCTTTCCATCTACATCATCCCATTCCCTCCATACTGATAACGAATGCAATGAAGGCGCTCGCTGTAAGCGTGAGTGAACCTCGCACTTATCATTATTATTTAAACTTTTGTTAACCGGTTGTTCCGTCAACATTATGGTGATCTGTGAAATAATAAAATATTCTGTTAAGCATTAGCAAACGAAGTCACAACAAAAGAGGAAACCGTGTGCATTCATATAATTTTCGTTGCCTATAACCAGGCTTTGCTACGACAACGGAACCACTTTTTGGTACGAATGCTGTGCCGCAGCTTTCCTCGGATGACGTCACTGCTCAAATACAAAGTGCGTACTGTGATGCGGATATTGCGCCTCGCTAGACTTTCAGTTTTTAAGACGCTTTGGCGAATTTGCACTTTAAAAGGTACGATATAGCGAAGCTGTGTCTGTGCATTTGTTTTTAAGAGCGCATCTGTGTGTCTCCCCTCCCATGTTCGTACGCCTCCCTCCCCCCGGCCGTTGCAAATCGAGAACATGTGGAGCCAGAGTTGCGAAATTTGGTTTTGGTTTAAACACTGACTGCACTCACTATACGTTTCCGTGTGAATACTATGGGTAAAGTAAGTGGAGGTTTTGAAAAGTCTTAGCTAGACCCCATTAGGTTTCTTCGATATATGATGACACACACTGTTTGCACGCAGAAACAGATACAAACGATACGCATTTCGCTTTTGAAATTTCGAATCGAATCGAACCGGATCGAATCTTTTATGTAGTCGATTACAAAGATGATACAAATATGATACAAAGGGGTATAATCAGATACAGTCATAATAAAAATATTACGTCACAACACGTCACTACATATCACTCTATTCAGCTCAAAGGCAACAGTGTATTGAGGAAAGCAGTCGCTCGGTGTCCTATGGTTTTTAGTCCGTAATTTGTTCGGAATATTTCACAAGTGTACATTTCACGCCTCATTCGGTTATGAGTTGTTTTTGTCAGCAAGTTATTCAAATTTTCACTGAGCCGATCATTTTGCATCTTCTTGACCATTACTTTAAATTCCATGCTGCTCAGTATACTTTAAATTCCATGCTGCTCAGTATTGCAATATTTTTAAAATCTCCCGAGATTTGAAAAAAGGTCGTAAAAAGGTAGCGCTGAAAAGGTAATGAGAGTTGGAAATTGACAAGACGCTATGTCGTTTGGGCCAGAAGCTGCAAGCAGTTAAATTAGATACATTCAAAACTAAACCAGGACATGGAATGAGCAAAATTTGTGATCGGTTTAAGCGCATCGGAGAAGCATCACGTAGTATTGATAATGCGCGAACAACGGGTGCTGTCCATTTTCGTCTTTCAAAGCAATTGCGTATTGCGTTACGGGAATGGTACACCATCTATTCTCACTAGAGTCATTCGATTATAAAGGCGTGCTTATCGAAATGTTCGTTCGCCGTTTCTGCATGAATTTCACAAATTTTTGAAGTGATCATTTTTCCCAAAGGTTTTTCAACAAATTTTTCACATATTTGCGTAAACAGAAATTCGTCCGATTTTCCCGCATTAGCAGTATTTGGTGAAATTGTGAATATGCTTGTAATTAATGGCCAATTTTCGTTGGAGCGGGTACGCCATATAATGACGATTAAGCTAATTTTTCACTCGAGTCATCCAGCTTTTAGCTTCTTCCATCAGCGCTATCGCATTACTCGTATGCGGCTCTGGCGCAGTTGTGACAGTTGCAGTTTTTTATCGAAACAGTTTGGAAGTTCTTTGCGTGGATGTCATTGGCTTTGCCTATGTCTAGTTTCAGATAGTTCCCACCTTCTAAATATAAAGTATTCATCCTCATTGACGTTCTTTCCCTAATTTTTTCCTTGCCTTTTCTCGTTCCATTTTGGCAACTTCTACTCGAATACGCGCTACTTTATATGCCAGCTATCAGTGACAACAAATCAACTCGACTTCAAAATCGTAGAAGGGAGCCAACCACTTCACGACGAGATAAAACAGTAGTATTGAAAAGTGCAAAATAATGCATTAGGGACTGAAGTGGTCGGACAACTTGTGCAAACTTTCAAACCGAGATTCGTTCTACATTTCGCTCTTGCAATTTAACCTACTGTAAAATGCACACAGTTGAACGTGGTCGTCAAAAAATGACGAAATTTGTGCCATCTTGCAAAAATAATTGCACAAAGATCATGCTTTATTTTCATTGTTTTCTTTTTTGTGTTTCAATTTTTTTTGTTCTAAATTGCAACAACTAACAAATGCAATTCAGAAAAGTCAAACAGCGCTGTTTCATCCCGATCAAACGATTGCAATCAAACACGTTAAGCTGTTCTAAGGTAATTGGGCAACATAATTTAAAACTAGGATTTGGCATTTTGCCCACCATATGCATTTATTTTCCGTTTGTTTATTGACGCTACTGCAGTACCGTGCTAAAAATAATAAGCCCAATGCTGACGTTCATTGACACAGCCGGTATGACGCTGCCACTTCCTTCCTCATCGCCACGCGATGCGACGTGTTGTTTGTCGTTGTTTTAGGTAAATTGCCACTTTGCGTTCTAGCCGTTCAGTGCTACCGATAGATAGGTATATTTGCGTAGTGGAGCGGTGAGGAATTTATTCAAGCCATTACATTATATACAGGACAAGTGTTTGAAAGAACAGTTCGGACATTGCAATTGGAGTAATTGGCCTGTTTGAGTATACAGTGAGCACTATTTACCATGTGGATGGACGATTAAGGTGAAATGGAGTGAGATTCTGAAGGCAGTCGGCAGAGGAGCATTAAAAAGCACGCGTCGTCCGTACGCGCACAACGCATGCACACAGTATCGGGCTGACTTGGTAGAATGACGCGTACTTTTTAGAAGCATTTGCGGTGCACAATTGATGGTCCCGACTCGTCGTACTCTTGCTTCGAGATCCACATCTGCAAACAGTGAACTTTTTTTGCTGGGGAATAGTGATATCCACAGCACTGAAGAACTGCAAATCAAGTAGTCGCCAACAACGATTACCGAGAAGCGGAAGGTCATGAGTTCGGAACGCGCTATAGTTCTAATGACGCGGTTGTCCCCCCGGCAAAACATTTACAAAACAACGTCAACAAACAATTATGCCATAATCCCTAGTCTTGACAAGCATTTCTTCATCTAAACGAAATTCCGCCAGGAGAACTGCAAATTGGACATGATGAATGAACAGAGCATGGAATCTAAAATTATTACACGAACAAATGAACAGGGTGAAAAAATCGTTCCGTTTAATATGCATGATACAAACAAATGAAGGGGCAAACCTGCTGGAAGGTGGAGAGGGAAGCGAGGATAGAACCACCGATCCAGACAGAGTATTTTAGTCGGCAATACCATCCTCGAATAAACACGAGATCATGACTTGAAGATGTCGGCATATTTCTGACACGCCACATGATACATTATAGATTTCTTTTTTCGGTAGGGGAGTTTAAGAGGTGTCAGCATCAATGAATCATACAGTAAGCCGCAGGTTTGCCTGACACTCTTTGCCTGACACTCTTCATTTTTAATTTTAACTAAGTGATCAAACTTCGGTGGACAAGTTCAGCGAAAAGCGAGCTAGCAAAAAACCACATGTGCATGGCATTTTTTAAAAAGCCACCCGAAAGAAATGCAAATTGGAGATGGCAAAGGAAGGGACCACAGAAACAAGAAAAAAAACGCTGCATTTCACACGAATGACATTAACACATGAATAGGCAAACCTGTTGGAAGGTGGAAAGGGAAGCGAGGATAGAGCCACCGATCCAGACGGAGTATTTCCTCTCCGGGGGTGCGATGATCTTGATCTTCATCGTGCTCGGTGCCAGAGCGGTGATCTCCTTCTGAAGTAGCAAAAAGACCGTCCGAGTGAACACATAAACTGATGCGTATTTAATATAATCTCAGAGGGGTAAGTCACTTTTTCGAATTTAGCATCAGGAGAAAAAACCTTTGGGATCACTAATTTTCTCTATTATCAATCTCATAAAGTTAATAATCCCAAAGGTGCAAACTCAGGACACTTCGATTGAAGAGACAGACAACTACTTGCCTGCATCCGATCAGCGATTCCTGGGTACATTGTGCTGCCACCAGATAGTACGTTGTTGGCATACAGATCCTTACGGATATCAATATCGCACTTCATGATGCTGTTGTACGTCGTTTCATGGATACCAGCAGATTCCATCCCGATGAACGATGGCTAAAATTTCAATTTTTTATTTAAGTTTCCGGTAAGGAGTCAGCACCATCGCAGAAAATAACGTCAGCCATGGGCTTAGTGACAGTCTCCGACAAGAAAGCCTAAAAAATGGAACGGAAACAGTCGGAGTAGTATTTTAGGTGGGAACAAACTCACGCTCGGCCGTGGTCACAAATGAGTAGCCACGCTCAGTGAGGATCTTCATGAGGTAATCAGTGAGGTCACGACCTGCCAGATCGAGACGCAGGATGGCGTGGGGCAGGGCATAACCTTCATAGATGGGCACGGTGTGGGTGACGCCGTCTCCTGAGTCCAGCACAACTCCAGTTGTACGGCCGGAAGCGTACAGAGAGAGCACAGCCTGGATGGCGACGTACATAGCGGGTGTGTTGAAGGTCTCGAACATGATCTGGGTCATCTTTTCTCTGTTGGCCTTCGGGTTGAGGGGAGCCTCGGTGAGGAGAACGGGGTGCTCCTCGGGGGCAACTCGCAACTCGTTGTAAAACGTGTGGTGCCAGATCTTCTCCATATCGTCCCAGTTGGTCACAATACCGTGCTCAATCGGGTACTTCAGCGTGAGGATACCTCGTTTCGACTGCGCTTCATCACCCACATACGAGTCCTTCTGACCCATACCCACCATCACACCCTGAAATTAACTTCTGTTTGAGTTCATTGTATACTTGTCAATTTTTTTTCACATCGGTTGCTTGTCGGAATAACGCTCCCCTACCTCCTTAAGGAAGTTTTATGAACGACCCACTCGACTCGTTGCATCTTTTTTTTTTTTCTTTTTTAGTGCTCTTTCTTCCACAGTAGCTATATTGGAAAGAGTCGAACATTGTTAACGAATGTGTGCTGACCCTGTCAAGGACAGCTGTGACGTAAAAATTTGAAGCTCTAGTTCACCTGATGCCTAGGTCGCCCGACAATGGACGGGAACACAGCTCGAGGAGCGTCATCTCCCGCGAATCCGGCTTTGCACATTCCGGAGCCATTGTCAACAACGAGAGCTGCAACCTCTTCGTCGCACATGTTTGCCTTGAGTCTTTGTTGAAGTAGTGCTAAAATTCACCGAAATATTATCAAGCACAACGAAAATGTTCACGAATTCACGCTTTCGTTCCCGAATAAACAGTTCGTTATTGCTTTCAAAATTCATGCTATATTTGTCTGCAGACATGAAGCGGTCCTGATATTTTTACGGCACTCGTTTCACGGGGAACTCACACAAAATGCTCAATGCGATATTGTGGGTACCTTGAAAATCTGTAAAATTAAGGTCGGATGGAAATCATTTTTCATTTTCTCCCTTTCCTCAGAAAGAAATATTTAGTGTTTCGGAAGGCGCGAATGATTTGATATCATCATGACTATGTGAGCTCGGAATTAATGGCAGAAGCTCCTCCAAACTTGATGAAACTCTGAACGAAGGAAACTTTCGAGGAGTTTGAAAACGCGCAAGGAAATTTAGAAAAGGTGTAATCCACAAAAAATTTTGAAACTTTGAAATTAAGAATTACCCCAATAGGTACATTAGAAGGACGCTATTTCAAGCAACGATCAACACAGATACCGTTTTAATGAGGTTTCATTGTAAATTTAGGCAAGATCCCCAGATTGTCAAGCTAAACCATCGACATAATGAAGGAGAACGTTTGGAGTAAATAATCGCTGTCGTCAAGTATCATAAGAATAAAGCATTTTGAGAAAAAAAAAAGGTTCAGTGAGCCCAAAAAAACATGCACATATCAATTGCAGAAACCAACAGAGTCGAAATGTCGTCTCTTGTCTTAATTACGGTAATTTTGCTTATTTCAATCAAAATTGCAAGATAATCTCGGCAAGGTTGGGTGCACGGCTTAACATGTCTAGCTGCCTACGTGATGACCTAACTGGCACGGCAATCGTTGGACAAGTTGAAAGCGTTGGTTAACGCGAACGTATGTATCTTAGTGAGAGGAGTTTGAAATGAATGAGCAGCGCTAATGCTGTGAATACATCCGTGCAATGAAGGGAATCGAAGGATCTCGTGGGGTTTTTTTCTTGTAGTAAAAATCTATGGACTCACTGTGTAAGTATTGTCCAAAGGATCAACTTTTCAACTTCTTCTGCATAAGTCGGTTATTAAAATCTATTTTGGCAAACCATTCTCACTTAACAAGGCTTTACGTGCTTAAACTTTTCGGTCCCGAAGTTGCGTTTCGAAAATAGCGTCCTGGAAAACTTTGACGGAAAATTCGTAGCATGCATGTTCTGCTCGACAATGGGATCCAGGGACCCAGAATTTGTGAAAAGGGGGAAGAGGGCCGCAGAAATGAAAGTGGATGGATACGCGTGATTCGTATGTCTCAGCGCCTGCTCAACGAATCCTCCAAAATCATGGACATTTTTTCTCGCATCGTTAAATTTTGCTCTCTGAAAGTACTTTAGGTATTTACAACTACGACAAAAGGTCGAAAAGAATAATGAAAAAAGGCAGATGCCCATAAAAAAGGCGCAGAAATTTTTCTGCCCATAGAAAAAGCTGAGAAATTTTTCTGAACGAATAAATTGATGAACCAATTAAATTGCTAATAATCGAAATAACTGTTTGCGATTGCATCAACAAAAATGTGCTGTTATTTCAAGATGTTCATAGCCATACTTGAATTTCTAGAGATCATTAAGCCTCAAACCGATGCAAATTCTTTCTCAAAATGTTTTGCAACGAAATTTGGGGACTTTTGAAATTTCCGAATAGTCAAAATGAGTGTAATTGAAGTACAGGACTATTTAGTACTAGAGCATTAGTACGAAGGTTACGCGGAGTGAAGTTCGTGAACAAGCGGTGGTAGCGCGATGGCAAACAATGCATTTGAACGCGTTGCTATGTGGTGCTTTTATTTGCGATTGTCAGTGGACAAGCTGTTGAAGAATGCATCTGTTGGTAATGCACAACGATTGTTGCCGAGAACAGTTCTGGGAAAATTGCTCTGAGGCGGACTCTTCTTTGGATTGCGAGGGTGGGCATCCTAATCACTAGCTAGCGTACATACCACAGAGAGCTAAGCTAGCTGGACGAGATGAACAGAGAGAAAGATAGAGGAAAAACGAGGAATAAAGAGAACGCGTGGGCTGTTACGTGAGAAGTTGGTGAAGTAACCGCTGCAAAAGCAACTCAAACATTCGTAAAGCTCTCGAGGAGAGCGTTTGTAAGCATTCAGCAATGCACGATTCATTTAACTTCTTCTAAGAACACATTTGTTGCTCGCATTATTGCTTACAGGTCTACTTTCTTCTTTTTTGTTTGCTCCACTTCTCTTGCTTAGCTCGTCACAACCATGTGTCAGCTGTTTGCTTTAAGCGGGAGTATGCGTTTCTCCGAATTGGGCTGATACTTTGTTTGCACTTTGCGAAATATACAAACGAAGTATTTACATTTTATTACTCATTCGCCTAAGCAAAACGCAACGCTTCGATAAAAAAAGAGAGGTGAAACTTTGGGGAGAGTCAACACAGTTAGCACATAAGTTTCACATGCACGTTCTAATAAAAAGATGGTTCGTTGACTATTGAGGCCGCAAATGGTTTTAAAAATTTCATTGCTTCAAACGGATCCGATAGAACTCTTTAACTGTAGAGACTTATTGAAGGTTTTATGCGATGGTGAACGATATGAATGCAAATTTGTTGCATTCCTCAGATGCTTGCATCCCGAAAAGATTTTGCCTGATGTCGAAGTAATCAATTTTTAACTGTCCGGAATAGTAGATTTCTAGATTTGCTAAATTCCTGAAGTTAGGTAGGGCAAATCATTGGGCAAGCTATGATTAAGTAATAATAATTATGATTAAGTAATCAAGTAGTTAGGTGATTAAGTGACGGTTATGATTTGGTGCTCATGAAGCTGCTTCGGTTTCTGCCATTTCGTCAACTGCTTGAAGTATGCGTCGTTGTTGATTATCATTCGATGAGTAGAACACCGTGGAATTTGACCACATAAGCGTCGTGAAACTCATAGGAGTAAACGACAAAAAAAAAGAATTTAAATGGTACCAAAGAAGTGCTCTAAAGTGAGCAGTCCGAACAAACGGTTTTAATTGAGGTCACTAACGCATTAGTTCGATCTAATTCCGAATAGTAATTATGAGTGGTCATCTTGCATTTCTGTGCTTTATGCTCCAAATTTTTGAGGGACTGTTGAAGGTGTCAATGAATTAAGCTACATCTAGAATGTACGAATATTTGTTCGTTGACTATCGTGTAATGCGTTCAAGTGTTTTAAGACCTTTACTGCTTTACTGATATAATTTCTCGTGCGAGTAAACAATTGAGAATTCGATTACGTTTCCACATTGCCCCGCAAGTCGATATAGAACGCTTAACTTTCAACTCTTCATTCTTTATCGACGCGGAGCTTACGTAAAGAAAAGAGTAAATTCGTTTCAAAGCGAGAATATCACTAAGTGGCTCATCTCTTCAGAATACTGAATGCGGCAATCAGCAAGCACCTTGACGAACTCTATAACAACTTTTAATCACAAAACTATTTGTTTGATCAATCACTTATCAAAACGGTCTGATGTGACACTGGAAAGATGCATGCATCACAAATACGGTTTTTTCGTTTGCCATGTCAACTTCATGATGACATATTCTTACCACAGTACTTGCCATCGAACTTCGCCATGTTTATGCAAAATAATGCCATTGAAACTTGCATTCTTAGGTAACATTGATTTGTAAACGGAATAATCAATGCTTCCATCACTCCTAGTAGTTCGTGATTAAAATAAGTTTGAATTAATTGAGATATCGGTCAATTAGTGCTTGTTAATAACATTCAGATAGTTCCCACCATAAGTTCGCAATGCCATTCACAGTAACTAAGACTGACAGCTAGCTGTAAGCTGGCTATATAATATGACGTACCAAAGCCCACAAATGTCAAACCACCATAACGAACTGACCGGTCCAATTTTCATTCAGCAAACTAATTGGCCTTTATTATCTCCATATTTACACCCAGGTAGCCTGTCGATCTTATTCGTCTTCCGCTTTGGTTCGATCGTGCGACAAAATGGAATAACAAAGAACGCTGTGGCGGTTGACGGCGGAACACGAAAGAGATAGAGAAATTTCGGAAAAACACGCCACAGTCAATTGGTGGCTAACTGCCATTGCCGATGACATAGGTCAAAGCGAACGACTGAGCAAGAAACGTTAAGGTCATCGACGCCAATAGGTGGGATAAGCAACGAAGGCTCACAGAAAGTCGCGATAAGCTCAAGTGGTGAGTCAGTCAACTCATGTGATAGCTCTTGGAAAAATTAAGAATTTTCGATGCTGATCTCAGTCTTTCCATATGAGTGCTTTTCCGACGAAGAAATTTAGCGTGTGTGTAACAAAAGCTTTGAGAAAAAAATTTTTTGACTTCATTCGTTTGATATTCGTAAGTGTGAGAATTCGAAGTTTACGCGTCATTTCGGAGGATTATTTGCGTCGTCTTGTTGCTCTTACAAACGGTATTAAAAAGTTCAACCAATTGAAATTTTTTAGTAGCAGTGGCGGATGTCTTCAAAAAAATTTTTGCTCTTCATATGCTTTGAAAAAATTATTCCGGACTTTTTGCAATAGCTGACTGAAGGAAAACGTTTATTTTGCTCTCCCTTGTCAAACGAGTTCGCAGGTCGTTTATTTAATGGAAACGATCATTTTCATGAACGTCTCAACAGTTTGGCGATCTTAGGACATGGATTTGCTCTATTTGTTTATGAAACATGAAATCGATGCTATTTTTTGTAACCAACGACTTCTTATGGACAATTTGAAAAGTAAGGTTGCGGGCGTTCAAAAATTCACACCAAACTTTGTCCGAGATCATAGGAGCTGCTTAATAGTAGGAGACAAAGACCTTCATGAAGAGATCATGGGGCAAGTAACAGGAACCTCAAAAACACGTAGAATTTACAGTCACATGTGATCATTATAACCCTCTTATGGGATAGAGGAAAATGGTGCAGATTTCGGAATTTTCTTAAATGTTCAGAGATCCAGAAGTGAACAGGCAAACTAGACAACTGTGAAATCGGCGAAATGTCCCCACCTTTTTCTCGATAAAACCTTTCCAGGCTATGCAACATGAAAACTCATGTAAAAGTCCGGAAGCTGTATGGTATTGATGGCGTCGACCTCCAGCTGGTTATCATATTGGTTGATTGTTGCATTATTCATTGAATTCGCAATGAATAAAAGTATCATCGAGAAATGCTCTGCCTACTGACAGACGTTTGTGTTTTTATTGCAATTCAAATGAGTTTGTATATTTGTCACGGGTTAGAGATCAGTCGTGGAAAATAATTTGATTATATTTGCATATATTGTTAACGCTTCTCGGCTCATTCTACTAAGAAACGTTTCTTTATAAGCCTCAGTATTGCTTCTGAGACGTATGACATATTGTGTATCGCACATCTGGAGCTGGTATTTGATAGATTTTGCACAAACTTTGACCGCATATTACCCATTCACTGCTGTGTCTTGCATAGCCAAGGAACAGTTCGATGCCACAGATCGTGACAACGGAATCCGTATTTTTGTTTTTTTTTCTTTAAGTGTCATTTCGAGAACACGACAATTGTTGTCAGTGGTAACGAGAAATAACTATTTTAGCGTTCTGTAGCAGCTTTTAACCCAACGCCCAAAAGCGTTACTGAGCCTAAATTTAGTGAGTTTCAAGAAGGTTTTGCAAGAAAAAAAGACCATTATAGACGGGACATTCCGTCTAATCATGGCAAGAATCTTTATTTATTGCGGTAAATAGAGAAATAAACTCAGAAAAGCCTGAATATACAATTATACAAATGTATGCAATCTGACAACCAAACACCTTCTTGTTAGTGTCGAACAAATGAATTACTAAAGGGAACATTGAACGAATTGAGAAAAGTAGTGTTAGCAATGGATAATGACAATGAATACTATTCTCGCAACATAACTGATAAAAGTGTTGAATAGAGATCGAAATCATATCGAATCGACACGACTACCATTTTGCAATTTTACAAACGAGTACCATCAAAACTGACTTCTGTGCGCCTTTTCGAAAAGACTGAAACATTCATGCTTGAACGTGGGAAGACCTGGAAAAAGTGGAGAGAGTTGTTCATTCGCTACATTCATTTTCGCCCCTTCAACTTGATCATTCACCACATATATTAGCCGATACCTAAAGTGAACGTTAGGAATTTAAAGCGAAAAGAGAATAAAGTGGGAAGAAATTGTTTGAAAATGTTCACAATGGGACAACGTTGGTTTAACGTTAACGTCCAATTCAATATGAACAAAGTTCAACATTGAAAATTTTGCTAGAAAATTTAATGATCTTCAAAGGAATACACAAGATACTCGTGGGGAAAATATTCAAAGGATGATTTTTTTAACTGATATTAAAAATTTTAATTTTTTTGGCTCTTAGAAGCACTTCCGATGTACAATCGATGGGCCAGCTTCGTCGTATTCTTGTTTTGAGATCCACATCTGTAATAAGGGCACTAAGATAGAAAGGAAAAGTACATGAATAACAAAAAAGCGTTATTTAGTCATAACGTACAATGTCAAAAAAAGACTATTCTATGGCATCCGTTTAAAACAATCAAATATGTGAGCTCATTTCTTTTCCAAATCTCTGTACTTCCGGTTAGTTGTTCATTTTGGAAGCCTTAACGCTATGAATTTCAAGAAAAAGGAAGAAAGCGAAAAAGGCAAACTCCATCGCACATATGAACATCCATTTTTGTTTCTTTTTGTTCCAAATAAATTTGTAGAACCGACTTTTACGCCTCATTTTAATGGTGGCACTTCGCATAATTCAGTTCGGAACTTCCGTTTTCTTCAAGAGAAGTGGGAAATATTTGTGGGTAATAGCCTTCTGCAGGTAGTACATGCTCTGCTGCAATCCCCATCCTGCCTCTTTGTTAGGAAGTCCAGAGATGACTCGCGTTAGGGAGGTAAAATGGAAGTCCTTGCTGACTTGCGTATGCCGCGGCCTTGATTAAAACGAGGTTATGCAAGCGGGCATCATCAAATTTGCAACACGCGAAAGACCAAATTTTGATGCATTTGACTGCCTAGTAAACTGCTGTGACACGACAACGGTGGTCACATGAAAACTGTTCTCATTAAAAAAGTGCTCTGAGTTCTCGTACGAATTATTTAACTGTTCTCGTACGAATTATTTAACTGTTCTCGTACGAATAACTGAACTGTTCTAGTACGAATTATTTAACTAAGTTAAAATGTTAGTAAGAAATAAAGCAGTTATAGGTGAACGAAGATAACTTTTGTTTGTCATAACTGTTCTCGTACGAATTATTTAACTGTTCTCGTACGAATTATTTAACTGTTCTCGTACGAATTATTTAACTGTTCTCGTACGAATTATTTAACTGTTCTCGTACGAATTATTTAAGAGTTCTCGTACGAATTATTTAACTGTTCTCGTACGAATTATTTAACTGTTCTCGTACGAATTATTTAACTGTTCTCGTACGAATTATTTAACTGTTCTCGTACGAATTATTTAACTAAGTTAAAATGTTAGTAAGAAATAAAGCAGTTATAGGTGAACGAAGATAACTTAGCGATTGTTTGTCACGATACACCCAAAGATTGTTCTCTCCGATTGAAGACCATTCCTTGTGGCTAGTTTATGGGGTAGAAATAAAGAACAATTAGAGCGCGAAGGAAGAAACCTTCTGAAAGGAAGAGAGTGAGGCCAGGACAGAACCGCCAATCCAAACCGAATATTTTCGTTCCGGCGGAGCGATTATCTTTACTGCCATTGAGCTGGGTGCCAAAATTGTGATCTCTTCCTGAAAAACAATGAACTTGGCTAGAAGCAATGTTAGCGGAATAGAATGGGCGGTCAATGAGATCGCATGAAAACAGCCCAAATTCTGGAAAAGAATTAGGGACCTAAGGACATGAGCAGCAGACATGGAAACATTCGAAGCGAATTGAAGACTCGGACATCACGTTCCAGTTAGTTCAATCTGATAATAGGAAAGAAATATGGGCATATCGTTCAGATAGCCGAAGAAACGGTATTCATAGAGGAAGAGGGCTGCAAAAATTGTTTGCCTTAGAAAATTTTTTTGGATCTGAAACAACACTTTTACAACTGAAGTAATTCGAGGAGAATTCTTTTTTTTTTTTTTGCGATAAATCAAGAAATACAAGCAAGATGCCCAATACACACGAGCAGAGACGCAGGGCATCTCGCAAGCGAACATCGTCTTTCTCTTAAATATCGAAGCAAATTAGGAAGCTGTTTCTTATTTCCTCATTACTCATCATCTTAGGTTGGCCGCCTAGCTTTATGTTAAGCTTAATTATTTCACTCGAAGGAAACATTAGAAGCTTATATGGTCACCATGAAATATATTTGACTATGTATAATTTCCCGTTGGCAATTCTCATCAGTTTACCGTAGATTTCGAACATGCGATTTATATAAGAAGTGCAATACGAGCTCGAATCGCTGTGCATTCCTTTTTTGCCACTCACAACTAGCAACATAGCCCAATGACTGTCGCCGAATGAATCGGTAAAAGTAGAGTCTTCAGTAAGACTGTCGCAGTTTAGATCCGCTTGGTCAAGATAGTACAAGTCTAGTATTGTGCCTTAACTAAAATCAATGAGCACACTAACCAGCAATGCACTGATAATCAATACTAATCAATACCAATCAATTCCAGCATATATTCCAATAATGCTCTTATTTTTCTATGTCTCCGTAATCGTCAAGCAGCTAGCTAAAGTAGCACAGAAGAGCTCAATATATAAAGGGCTATTTGATTTTCGCTGCTAGCCAATAAATCCCGCAGCCGATGATGCATTCCAAGATTGCAAACATGAGTGACTCGTTGTTTAAAATGATTGCTTGCAGTACGCGGAGCTCGTAAACCTCTGATTAAAAACAAATAGCTACTGTTATTGATCTATTCATTTTCTACCTTGCAGTTCGACGTGCTACCATCGATCGATATTTACGCCAAAGAAAGTGGAGCGCTGCTCACACTAAAAATTCATGTTGAATTTAGCTCTTTTTGCTTCCATGCGGTGAACAGCTTACTTTCATGCGATCAACGATTCCCTCGTACATCGTACTACCACCGGAGAGGACGACATTAGCGTAGAGATCCTTACGAGCGTCAATATCACATTTTATGATGCTGCTATAGCAAGTATCATGGATACCAGCAGATTCCATCCCGATGAACGACGGCTAAAATTTCAATTTTTTATTTAAGTTTCCGGCAAAGAGTCATCGCAGGAAATTACGCTTGCCATTGGTTTAGTGACAGTCTCCTAGAAGAAAGCCTTAAAAATGAAACGGAAACAGTCTGAATAGGTGGGAATAAATTTCCGAACGACGATAAGAAATATCCACCTGGAATAGGGCCTCAGGGCATCGGAATCGCTCGTTGCCGACGGTGATGACTTGTCCGTCGGGAAGTTCGTAGGACTTCTCAAGGGACGATGAGGAAGCTGCAGTGGCCATCTCCTGCTCGAAGTCAAGAGCCACGTAGCACAGCTTTTCTTTGATATCACGAACGATTTCACGCTCGGCCGTGGTCACAAATGAATAGCCACGCTCAGTGAGGATCTTCATGAGGTAGTCAGTGAGATCACGACCTGCCAGATCGAGACGCAGGATGGCGTGAGGCAGGGCATAACCTTCATAGATGGGCACGGTGTGGGTGACGCCGTCTCCTGAGTCAAGCACTACTCCAGTTGTACGACCGGAAGCGTACAGAGAGAGCACAGCCTGGATGGCGACGTACATAGCGGGTATGTTGAAGGTTTCGAACATGATCTGGGTCATCTTTTCTCTGTTGGCCTTCGGGTTGAGGGGAGCCTCGGTGAGGAGAACGGGGTGCTCCTCGGGGGCAACTCGCAACTCGTTATAGAATGTGTGGTGCCAGATCTTCTCCATATCGTCCCAGTTGGTCACAATACCGTGCTCAATCGGGTACTTCAGCGTGAGGATACCTCGTTTCGACTGCGCTTCACCGCCCACATACGAGTCGTTTTGTAAAGCATCTATCATAACACTCTGCAACAGTGTTGCCCATATACCTTATTTTAAACCGCTCCTTGTCTCTAAATTGAAAGGTTCAGTTTTCAGGTACGTCAGCTTACCACCTCCATTTCTCCCTAATACTTGTTTCTTCCTCCTTCTATCTTTAGTCATGGATACCAGCAGATTCCATCCCGATGAACGACGGCTAAAATTTCAATTTTTTATTTAAGTTTCCGGCAAAGAGTCATCGCAGGAAATTACGCTTGCCATTGGTTTAGTGACAGTCTCCTAGAAGAAAGCCTTAAAAATGAAACGGAAACAGTCTGAATAGGTGGGAATAAATTTCCGAACGACGATAAGAAATATCCACCTGGAATAGGGCCTCAGGGCATCGGAATCGCTCGTTGCCGACGGTGATGACTTGTCCGTCGGGAAGTTCGTAGGACTTCTCAAGGGAGGACGAGGAAGCTGCAGTGGCCATCTCCTGCTCGAAGTCAAGAGCCACGTAGCACAGCTTTTCTTTGATGTCACGAACGATCTCACGCTCGGCCGTGGTCACAAATGAATAGCCACGCTCAGTGAGGATCTTCATGAGGTAGTCAGTGAGATCACGACCTGCCAGATCGAGACGCAGGATGGCGTGAGGCAGGGCATAACCTTCATAGATGGGCACGGTGTGGGTGACGCCGTCTCCTGAGTCAAGCACTACTCCAGTTGTACGACCGGAAGCGTACAGAGAGAGCACAGCCTGGATGGCGACGTACATAGCGGGTATGTTGAAGGTTTCGAACATGATCTGGGTCATCTTTTCTCTGTTGGCCTTCGGGTTGAGGGGAGCCTCGGTGAGGAGAACGGGGTGCTCCTCGGGGGCAACTCGCAACTCGTTGTAAAACGTGTGGTGCCAGATCTTCTCCATATCGTCCGGGAGCCTCGGTGAGGAGAACGGGGTGCTCCTCGGGGGCAACTCGCAACTCGTTGTAAAACGTGTGGTGCCAGATCTTCTCCATATCGTCCGGGAGCCTCGGTGAGGAGAACGGGGTGCTCCTCGGGGGCAACTCGCAACTCGTTGTAAAACGTGTGGTGCCAGATCTTCTCCATATCGTCCGGGAGCCTCGGTGAGGAGAACGGGGTGCTCCTCGGGGGCAACTCGCAACTCGTTGTAAAACGTGTGGTGCCAGATCTTCTCCATATCGTCCGGGAGCCTCGGTGAGGAGAACGGGGTGCTCCTCGGGGGCAACTCGCAACTCGTTGTAAAACGTGTGGTGCCAGATCTTCTCCATATCGTCCGGGAGCCTCGGTGAGGAGAACGGGGTGCTCCTCGGGGGCAACTCGCAACTCGTTGTAAAACGTGTGGTGCCAGATCTTCTCCATATCGTCCGGGAGCCTCGGTGAGGAGAACGGGGTGCTCCTCGGGGGCAACTCGCAACTCGTTGTAAAACGTGTGGTGCCAGATCTTCTCCATATCGTCCGGGAGCCTCGGTGAGGAGAACGGGGTGCTCCTCGGGGGCAACTCGCAACTCGTTGTAAAACGTGTGGTGCCAGATCTTCTCCATATCGTCCGGGAGCCTCGGTGAGGAGAACGGGGTGCTCCTCGGGGGCAACTCGCAACTCGTTGTAAAACGTGTGGTGCCAGATCTTCTCCATATCGTCCGGGAGCCTCGGTGAGGAGAACGGGGTGCTCCTCGGGGGCAACTCGCAACTCGTTGTAAAACGTGTGGTGCCAGATCTTCTCCATATCGTCCGGGAGCCTCGGTGAGGAGAACGGGGTGCTCCTCGGGGGCAACTCGCAACTCGTTGTAAAACGTGTGGTGCCAGATCTTCTCCATATCGTCCGGGAGCCTCGGTGAGGAGAACGGGGTGCTCCTCGGGGGCAACTCGCAACTCGTTGTAAAACGTGTGGTGCCAGATCTTCTCCATATCGTCCGGGAGCCTCGGTGAGGAGAACGGGGTGCTCCTCGGGGGCAACTCGCAACTCGTTGTAAAACGTGTGGTGCCAGATCTTCTCCATATCGTCCGGGAGCCTCGGTGAGGAGAACGGGGTGCTCCTCGGGGGCAACTCGCAACTCGTTGTAAAACGTGTGGTGCCAGATCTTCTCCATATCGTCCGGGAGCCTCGGTGAGGAGAACGGGGTGCTCCTCGGGGGCAACTCGCAACTCGTTGTAAAACGTGTGGTGCCAGATCTTCTCCATATCGTCCGGGAGCCTCGGTGAGGAGAACGGGGTGCTCCTCGGGGGCAACTCGCAACTCGTTGTAAAACGTGTGGTGCCAGATCTTCTCCATATCGTCCGGGAGCCTCGGTGAGGAGAACGGGGTGCTCCTCGGGGGCAACTCGCAACTCGTTGTAAAACGTGTGGTGCCAGATCTTCTCCATATCGTCCGGGAGCCTCGGTGAGGAGAACGGGGTGCTCCTCGGGGGCAACTCGCAACTCGTTGTAAAACGTGTGGTGCCAGATCTTCTCCATATCGTCCGGGAGCCTCGGTGAGGAGAACGGGGTGCTCCTCGGGGGCAACTCGCAACTCGTTGTAAAACGTGTGGTGCCAGATCTTCTCCATATCGTCCGGGAGCCTCGGTGAGGAGAACGGGGTGCTCCTCGGGGGCAACTCGCAACTCGTTGTAAAACGTGTGGTGCCAGATCTTCTCCATATCGTCCGGGAGCCTCGGTGAGGAGAACGGGGTGCTCCTCGGGGGCAACTCGCAACTCGTTGTAAAACGTGTGGTGCCAGATCTTCTCCATATCGTCCGGGAGCCTCGGTGAGGAGAACGGGGTGCTCCTCGGGGGCAACTCGCAACTCGTTGTAAAACGTGTGGTGCCAGATCTTCTCCATATCGTCCGGGAGCCTCGGTGAGGAGAACGGGGTGCTCCTCGGGGGCAACTCGCAACTCGTTGTAAAACGTGTGGTGCCAGATCTTCTCCATATCGTCCGGGAGCCTCGGTGAGGAGAACGGGGTGCTCCTCGGGGGCAACTCGCAACTCGTTGTAAAACGTGTGGTGCCAGATCTTCTCCATATCGTCCGGGAGCCTCGGTGAGGAGAACGGGGTGCTCCTCGGGGGCAACTCGCAACTCGTTGTAAAACGTGTGGTGCCAGATCTTCTCCATATCGTCCGGGAGCCTCGGTGAGGAGAACGGGGTGCTCCTCGGGGGCAACTCGCAACTCGTTGTAAAACGTGTGGTGCCAGATCTTCTCCATATCGTCCGGGAGCCTCGGTGAGGAGAACGGGGTGCTCCTCGGGGGCAACTCGCAACTCGTTGTAAAACGTGTGGTGCCAGATCTTCTCCATATCGTCCGGGAGCCTCGGTGAGGAGAACGGGGTGCTCCTCGGGGGCAACTCGCAACTCGTTGTAAAACGTGTGGTGCCAGATCTTCTCCATATCGTCCGGGAGCCTCGGTGAGGAGAACGGGGTGCTCCTCGGGGGCAACTCGCAACTCGTTGTAAAACGTGTGGTGCCAGATCTTCTCCATATCGTCCGGGAGCCTCGGTGAGGAGAACGGGGTGCTCCTCGGGGGCAACTCGCAACTCGTTGTAAAACGTGTGGTGCCAGATCTTCTCCATATCGTCCGGGAGCCTCGGTGAGGAGAACGGGGTGCTCCTCGGGGGCAACTCGCAACTCGTTGTAAAACGTGTGGTGCCAGATCTTCTCCATATCGTCCGGGAGCCTCGGTGAGGAGAACGGGGTGCTCCTCGGGGGCAACTCGCAACTCGTTGTAAAACGTGTGGTGCCAGATCTTCTCCATATCGTCCGGGAGCCTCGGTGAGGAGAACGGGGTGCTCCTCGGGGGCAACTCGCAACTCGTTGTAAAACGTGTGGTGCCAGATCTTCTCCATATCGTCCGGGAGCCTCGGTGAGGAGAACGGGGTGCTCCTCGGGGGCAACTCGCAACTCGTTGTAAAACGTGTGGTGCCAGATCTTCTCCATATCGTCCGGGAGCCTCGGTGAGGAGAACGGGGTGCTCCTCGGGGGCAACTCGCAACTCGTTGTAAAACGTGTGGTGCCAGATCTTCTCCATATCGTCCGGGAGCCTCGGTGAGGAGAACGGGGTGCTCCTCGGGGGCAACTCGCAACTCGTTGTAAAACGTGTGGTGCCAGATCTTCTCCATATCGTCCGGGAGCCTCGGTGAGGAGAACGGGGTGCTCCTCGGGGGCAACTCGCAACTCGTTGTAAAACGTGTGGTGCCAGATCTTCTCCATATCGTCCGGGAGCCTCGGTGAGGAGAACGGGGTGCTCCTCGGGGGCAACTCGCAACTCGTTGTAAAACGTGTGGTGCCAGATCTTCTCCATATCGTCCGGGAGCCTCGGTGAGGAGAACGGGGTGCTCCTCGGGGGCAACTCGCAACTCGTTGTAAAACGTGTGGTGCCAGATCTTCTCCATATCGTCCGGGAGCCTCGGTGAGGAGAACGGGGTGCTCCTCGGGGGCAACTCGCAACTCGTTGTAAAACGTGTGGTGCCAGATCTTCTCCATATCGTCCGGGAGCCTCGGTGAGGAGAACGGGGTGCTCCTCGGGGGCAACTCGCAACTCGTTGTAAAACGTGTGGTGCCAGATCTTCTCCATATCGTCCGGGAGCCTCGGTGAGGAGAACGGGGTGCTCCTCGGGGGCAACTCGCAACTCGTTGTAAAACGTGTGGTGCCAGATCTTCTCCATATCGTCCGGGAGCCTCGGTGAGGAGAACGGGGTGCTCCTCGGGGGCAACTCGCAACTCGTTGTAAAACGTGTGGTGCCAGATCTTCTCCATATCGTCCCAGTTGGTCACAATACCGTGCTCAATCGGGTACTTCAGCGTGAGGATACCTCGTTTCGACTGCGCTTCACCGCCCACATACGAGTCGTTTTGTAAAGCATCTATCATAACACTCTGCAACAGTGTTGCCCATATACCTTATTTTAAACCGCTCCTTGTCTCTAAATTGAAAGGTTCAGTTTTCAGGTACGTCAGCTTACCACCTCCATTTCTCCCTAATACTTGTTTCTTCCTCCTTCTATCTTTAGAGGGCAGTTTCGAATTTCCAGTGAACTGCGCCACCTTTGCTTGAAATCGATTGACGCTTGCAGCTAGCTAGCATTTCTCTATGGCCCCAAACGATTCAGAGTTCCTGTGGAATCTTTGTCAGGATGTGCAAATTTTTTACTGGTTGTTTTCACGTGTTTTGCCTCACAGAAATATGTGCCACCTGTCCACTGATGTCGCATGCAAAAAGACATCCAAGTACGACATAAATTTCATTTTTTGTTATCCAAAGCTTATTCATTGCGGACCTGGCTCGGATCACAGGTGAATAGAAAAGTTACCTGGTGTTTAGGACGTCCAATAATTGAGGGGAAAACAACCTGAGGCACATCCTCTCCAGCGAATCCAGCTTTACAAATGCCAGAACCATTGTCGACAACAAGGGCTTTCAAGTTTTTGTTGAAACTTGGTTGCGCTTCGCTGAGATTTACAAAAGTACAATAAAACAACGGAAACTTAGAAGAAGTGACAATTTGAAAAACAAAAAACGGTAAAAGCGGTTTATATGAAGGAAAGAAGCACACTAAAACTGACGTATCCGAATATAATTAACGTTAGAAACAATGCATATAGCGCCCATTCATTGTCACTTAGAGTGCAGTGATCGTGACTGCATTACTAATTTTTTTTGTTCACGTACCATCAGTGAGCGTGTAGATGGCGTTTTCATTATTGCAATAAGATTTAGAGAATCTGAAATGGAATTAATTTTTATGAGATTGGGATGGCACATTTGTTGTTCGAATCATCACTGCTATTAACCGTGCAGTGACTATTCATAAGCTAACCATAAACAATATTCATGAACTGCCCAATTCTACCCTTTCTAGTTAAAATCACTCAATTGTTATTAGTGAATTTGTCAAAACTGATAAACATATCATAGCATTCAATTGATAGTTGCGCAATTCGTGGAAATTCATCGCTCATCATCATGTATTTGTTACAAGTAATTCTTTAAAGGCCGTTCTTGTTATAGTTTATTGTTTCGTATTTTACTTGTAATTATATGCACGCTTACCTAGAGGAAAACGAGTGATATCCAGCTAAGGGAATACTTCTCGTTGTGGGTGGCTCATTTTCTTTATTTTCTTCTTGTTCTTCTTCTCGTCCTCTCCAATAAACCGGGAGGAAGTCGGAACTGTGAGCTGATATGAAACGATAGGAAAGCGCGCCCGCTAGTACAGTGGCAATAATAGTTATTACAAGTCGGGCACTTGGAAAAATCATTCTAAAATATGCAAGGCAGACTTGTTGACAGAATCTTCAGACGAGAGTGCAGCTGAACTGGATGATACGTTCGCAAGCAGCGACGAATTTTTTTTACTTTTCAAAATATTGCGTTTAAAACAATTCTTGATTGTCTTACATAATCAGGCGAAATGGCAAATTAGTACGTAAATTAGGCCTATTCAACGGCGATGAAGATGAGGAGGGAACAAATAAGGTGGGGTGCATTTTAAATATTAACGGGGTCAGCAGTAAATGAAATACAGTTATTTCCGCTGAAAACGCTTATATTCGTCAAGGAATCAAATTTCATGTGAATGAGCGACGAGAAATGGTGAAGTGAGTGAGAATAAGAAGAGGACAGTTCAGCACTTTGGGCGATTCAGGTCAATACCTATTCGAAATGATGAACAGCATCACACGTCACAACAAAAGCATCACCGCCCATTGCAAACGAGAACTCATGAGACATACGTCCTCAGAAGAGTTAATGGCAAACGGGATATGTTCAATGACGACTGCACAAGTGTCGCTCGGAAGATTGTGGCCCTAGCAGAACAGCGTTCCTTACTGTGGCTTCTCATTGCAGCTCTCGTCAGAATGGCAGCTGACGTCCAACACGTGTGTTTTGTATGCCTATGCCTACGCAATTTATAACTTTACCCCCACATCCTTCGCAAAATACCTTCAATCGTTTACGCAAATGCGATCCACATTATTGCTTATTAACAAAGGTTTTGTGAAGTTGCTTATTTCGCTCGAATACAAATTTTTTTGCGATTTATTCTAAAAAAAAACTTATTGATCTCGATAAGGATGTTTCTGGCCTATGAAATGAGCTACGAATTATAAAACTAACAACGATTTCCTCATCAAACCCTGTCAGGAAACAAGCGAAAGCTTCGCTTTTACACAATTCTCGTCATTGGAATGTTTCTAAAGTATGGCATTGGTTTTGACCCAGTAAAGCTTCCTTCCACTAAAAACACAACTGAGTTGTCGTTTGTTAAAACGGATGCAAGGGGGGTTAAAATATGCTATGATAAGCGTATAACCCCGCGGTAACTTTCACAAGCAATTTTCAAGCAATTATATGTGAAGAGATCAACAGGTACAACAAAATTTGTTTTATAGTTTTGCTAGTGTGCATTACGTATTATGCAACAAGAAAAAGACGCTCCATAAGACCTCAAGCCGTTTAGCAAATAAGGCATCGGATCAATTGCTCACTCCCTATTTCGTCTACTATTTCCCAAATGGGCTTTAGAAGTTTCACTGATGTAATCAATCAGGCATTTCTGAAGCAGTCTGGTGTCATCTAGTGTCAACGCTATAGGAACATTAAAGCGACAGAGGTTAAACGTTTTGTCAATGAGAATGACATTTGCATCTTGACTGAATCACTTTCGATATTGGTGGCGATCATCCGTGATCTTTGCTGGGATATCGATGCTTCAAAATATTGAAAATGAAATCTGTACTTTTACACCGTATATTCTAGTACGTTTTGTTTGAAAACGTTATAAAATGTCGATTGTGTGACGGCCTGCACTTCATTCCGCCAATAATTAGGAGCAAAACGCGCCGAAAAATCTCATGAACACTTGTTTGCAAGTAAGTCTACTCATTGAAATTTTCATGCGCTCTTTAACAGCTCCTTTTGAAGACAACTTTCTTTTCCAGAGCGCTTAAGTCTCACTACAAATTCTTTTCAATATGGAGGTGAAAACATCTTGATAACCCTTTCAAAGTACAGCAATGTTTTCGCTCCTTTATGTGAGAGCATTGTGGGCGTCTATTCCTGATACCGTCTCGTTTATATGAAGTTGGTCTCGTCCGCTTTACTCCATTTATGTGTTTCAGTTTGTTCTTTGCATGTTTGGTGAATCTCTCATTGTGTACCTTAATCTATGCCTACTTCCGCTTTTGCTTGTTATAAAGATGAAGTTTTTCTTTGTAATATGGCTTGAACCGACATTTTGAAAATTGACTGTGTACACAACCAGTAAGCATTCGCAAATATTATTGATATATAAGGCACAGTGAGAGGGACCAATGAACGAGGAGGCATTTTGTTGCAAAATCGAGAAGCGAAGTAATAGCCTGGGCAGAAGAACGCATGCTTCTTCAAAAAAACGTAGCGGTGATGCGCGCTTGAAGATGCACAAATGCACTTCTTAGAAACATTTGCGATGGACAATTGAAGGTCCAGATTCGTCGTATTCCTGCTTCGAGATCCACATCTGTATTCAGGCAATATTTGTTCATAAACATTGATATATTTGTCATACGTCCAAAAAAAAACACCGATGCTGTCAATATGTTTCAGTGTGTCTTTTAAAATTCTTTTTTCTTTAAGATCTTGTGGAAAATTCATTACCTTAATAAGGTAATGCCATAAACGTTGCCTTATTAGAGTGTTTTTCAAAAATTTTCTTCAAATATTTGCCGCACCGCTCGGCATAGCTCTCAGTAACATTAAGTATATCGGAACTATTTTGCCCAACAGCGCGACGAAAGAGTTCTAGTGTCTCGCAGTGAACGGTGATTTCTCTTCGTCGACTAACGGGAAAACGAAACGTTGTGAAAATAAAGTGTGAAGTCTTCAGCGAAATAGTTCGAAAGGAAAGAACGAAAAATTTTCCTTTCCATCTCCGTACTTTAAAAGTGTAAACGCGACCTCAGGTTCCATTTTTTTGTCTCCACAGCACTGATGGAGATATACGGTGATGGATAATCCGTATGCGTCAGAAGGGCGCAGCCGAGGATGTAGCTTAAATGTGCTTTCAGCATTCCCTATTATTAGGCTAAGCCGCTAAATGTGTTGGCAATAAATAATGAGGCACACACCTTACCTGGTACCAGACGTGATGAAATGTAATTGCCTTGCTTCTTTCTGGTATATGCACAACTAGGCTATGCAGCTTCTTTGTGATGTGTATGTTTCAAAAACGATATTGCGCTTGTCGCGAGTATATACCAAACTGACCAACCACCAGCTATTCAGAGCCCCCGCTTTAAAAATTTCCAAATCGAGCTTAAGTGCATGAGTGTTTAAGGGCATAGTGAATACTGCTCGTCTGGCAATTGGCGGGTAGTACCAGGACACTCTGAGGGTTTTAGCGCAAGACGTGTCGAACAACGAAACCGGAAAATACGCATACACATTAAATGCCTACCCACGCGCCTAGCACTTTCACAGTATGCTTTGTAGATTGGCTGGAAGCTAACGAAAATTCTTAAAAAATGGTGTTCTCGGACGAGAAAATGCTATTGAAAATGAAAACCTGCTGGAAGGTCGAGAGGGAAGCGAGGATAGAGCCACCGATCCACACAGAGTATTTCCTCTCTGGGGGTGCGATGATCTTGATCTTCATCGTGCTCGGCGCCAGAGCTGTGATCTCCTTCTGAAGTTGCAAAAAAACCGTCTGAGTCAACACATAAACTGATGCATATTTAATATGACCTCAGCGGAAACAAGTCACCTTTTCGAATTTAGTATCAGGAAATAAAACTTAAAAGATAATCTCATAGAGAAAATTAATAATCCCAAAGGCGCAACTCAGGACATCTCGATCAAAGAGATAGACCACTACTTGCCTGCATACGATCAGCGATTCCAGGGTACATCGTGCTGCCACCAGATAGTACGTTGTTGGCATACAGATCCTTACGGATATCAATATCGCACTTCATGATGCTGTTGTACGTCGTTTCGTGGATACCAGCAGATTCCATCCCGATGAACGATGGCTAAAATTTCAATTTTTTATTTAAGTTTCCGGCAAGGAGTCAGTACCATAGCAGAAGATTACGTCTGCCATGGGCTTAGTGATAGTCTCCGACAAGAAAGCCTTAAAAATGGAACGGAAACAGTCTGAGTAGTATTTTAGGTGGGAACAAATTTCCGAACGAAGATAAGAAATATCCACCTGGAATAGAGCCTCAGGGCATCGGAATCGCTCGTTGCCGACGGTGATGACTTGTCCGTCGGGAAGTTCATAGGACTTCTCAAGGGAGGACGAGGAAGCTGCAGTGGCCATCTCCTGCTCAAAGTCAAGAGCCACGTAGCACAGCTTTTCTTTGATGTCACGAACGATCTCACGCTCGGCCGTGGTCACAAATGAATAGCCACGCTCAGTGAGGATCTTCATGAGGTAGTCAGTGAGATCACGACCTGCCAGATCGAGACGCAGGATGGCGTGAGGCAGGGCATAACCTTCATAGATGGGCACGGTGTGGGTGACGCCGTCTCCTGAGTCCAGGACAACTCCAGTTGTACGGCCGGAAGCGTACAGAGAGAGTACTGCCTGGATGGCGACGTACATGGCGGGTGTGTTGAAGGTCTCGAACATGATCTGGGTCATCTTTTCTCTGTTGGCCTTTGGGTTGAGGGGAGCCTCGGTGAGGAGAACGGGGTGTTCCTCGGGGGCAACTCGCAACTCGTTGTAAAACGTGTGATGCCAGATCTTCTCCATATCGTCCCAGTTGGTCACGATGCCGTGCTCAATCGGGTATTTCAGCGTGAGGATACCTCGTTTCGACTGCGCTTCATCACCTACATACGAGTCTTTCTGGCCCATACCCACCATCACACCCTGAAATTAAGTTCTGTTTCAGTTCATGTACATCCCGTACATAATGCTTTCCAGTGTGGTTGCTTATCGAAATAACACTGGCCTACCTCGTTTAGGAAGGTATATCAAGCAGAGGGACTATTCATGTCTGTTATCTGCGTTTTTTGCCTCAGTGACTTTATCAAAAGAGTCCAGCGGTTTCAGTGGAACATTCGTCAAAACAATAAATTAGGGATTTCGATTTATAAGTACTCGTCATGGGCTTACTTGATGCCTGGGTCGCCCGACAATGGACGGGAACACCGCTCGAGGAGCGTCATCTCCCGCGAATCCGGCTTTGCACATTCCGGAGCCATTGTCTACAACGAGAGCTGCAACCTCTTCGTCGCACATCTTGTAGTATTAGGGCCCGGTTTGAACGAAGCCTGAAACGTTCGACCTCACGTTGCAATATCGGATTTAACGCTGGAATGTCGGACCTCACGAATTTCAAGGAAGAAAACGAAATAGCGTGTTTAGCTAAGCAATGGTTGCGTGAGATTGAACAGAAATTTCGGGGAAGTTGCATGACTTTGGGTTGTTTTACGCTTCAAAAATGGTGCGCTATGGGCAAGACGAGTTATGAGATGCTATTTTGCAGTTCGCTTTCAAAGTTTGAGTCAAGATCTTCTATCGAAATCGCAGACGAAAAGCAAGCTGAGAATATAGGAGGCAGGACATGCCCTGAAGCGGCTCGCCTACTAAAATAATGCCTTTTCGAACTGCTCGAAAATGACAAAGATTCGAGCTTTGCTCTATGTGGTCACTCTATAAATCGTGCTATATGTTCGTTTTTTCTGTGAACTGATCGGTCGAATATGAAGTCCGACCGTTTGAAAATGCGTGCAATTTTTTTTCAAACTTTGGGTGTTTAGCTTTTCCTGGGGAAGATGTTCTGATTTGAAATAAGTCTTAGAGGCGATTCTGGCAGATGAGTTATGTTCACCAAAGTAATTTTTGATTACATGATTTGCAACTGAAAATACCCCAAAAACATTACATAGGCAGTCGCCACAATGCACTTCTCAAACTACGAATATGCGAAATCGCACAAGAAACCGGTCCTCGTGTTCCTTGCTCATCAAGCTCAGACTGATTCCCCGTAGGTTTAAGAGCACTTCAGGACACTTTTTCACTCAAGATTATTTACGGAGAGTCTGCCGATTCCACGAAGCAGTTTGCTTCGTGGAATCGGCAATGTTACATCTGTTGTTCTCGTTTGGCCCTCGACTAAAGTCGCCGTAAATTTTGAATCAATAATCATGTTTATTAGGTGAAATGTTTTATCGTCTTACTGCGTTTTGAAACCGATCCCTTTACTGCTGTGGTGAGCAGAAGAAACTTAAATGGTATGCAAGTTTTTCTGCGTGGCCAACAGATTCCGAATCTACGAACATAAGTAACGCATACGACCAAAACGGCCACGTATTGATATTGCAGCGACAGTTTCCATTTGAAAAGCCGCAAAATTACTTCAGCGTTCTGATGTCAAGTAGTAAAACATAATTTAGCTAGCATGCGCAACATAGTGCATTTCTAAGATGTGCTTATGTCAAATCTTGTTCGATGAAATTCGAAAACGATATAACGATAGTGAAAAGTAATCTTTGAAATCATTTATATAGTCAATTTCCTTCTATGGGCAGCAAAATTTTTAGAATCGAAAGCATAAAAACAATTGACACTTTTTGCAAGAATTTTCAATTCAAATTCGAATTTTTGCATATTGAATTAAATTAAAATAGAATGGATATAATAATCGTTTAATGAAATATCAGTGCTCGTTCGGGTTTTGCCATATTGCTAATTGGATTCTACATTAATTGGAGTACCAAAAGCCGCATTAAAGCTTTCTGTACGCAAACGAATGAGAAAGGTGGATGGATGGATAAGCACTAGTTCAGTGCGCTATCAAAGGTTGAGACAAGTGCAAACGATGCACGGGACCAGAATTCGTGGTAAGCGGAAAGCCAAAGAGAACACTGAGTTATCAACTTTGCTGCGCCATGTTTATCCGCTTAGCTATTTCTACCACTTCTGCGTTGTTCACATATCTCCTGCATATTCAAACAGTCTCGACGCTCCCGACGTGAACAGTTTTGCACGGCAATTATTTTTTATTAGATCGTATATGTAAATGAACTCAGGCCATAACAGCTGTAATAAAGCCTAACTTCCGTTGCTACACGCTTCCTGCATCTTTTTGAAACTAAGGAGGAATTTCTTTGCAAAAAGGTAGCCCAGACTCGCCCATGCTAGTCGATCGTTTAAGAGATCAACGTGATCGCTTTTGCGGGGAATTCTAATGCAAATTTGATTGCGCTTTAAAAAGCCATCTTGACTCTATCCTTTACTGTGGCCCTTATCGGTAACGCTTAAAACCACGACTCTGAACATGAAGTGCGATAATACAAGTGACTGAATAAGTTGTAAGGTTGATTTTTGTGAGAGACAATGCCCGACAGCGCTTATGCAAGCCAGTATCTTTATGCTTTTACTAATTGTTATCGAAAACATTTTATCGATCATCATCAGAAAATCTAGGTACATTTCCAGATTTCTTGTGCACTCAATTAGGGCTACGTTTTGAGCGTTCACGATGTTTAGTACCAGAGATCTTTGCTAATTGTTACTCCGAGCAACTTTCGTAATGGCTGCTTTCGAAACGTTTACTTTTATCATTTCTTGGGTGGATGCTTTACGGAGGAGGAGTCGTTGGTTATGTTTCATGGGAATTTTAAGACAAGTTCCAAAGGATACGCAGGACACAAGAAAGCTTTACAAGACAATCATCTCTTCGCATATCTCTCCTACTGCTCTCTCCCACTGACCACGTCCGTACAGACACATGGAAATGTACGTTGGGGTGACCGTCATGAGATGTGTTGTTTTAACCAAAACAACAACCGATCGAATTGAACAAGCTAAAATGATCGAACACGAATGATAAGGGCTATAACTACAACATCAACAAGCACATGGATTATATGCGTGAGTTTCGATGAGAAATCACTTACATTCGCATCCGTTGACTCCGTCGACTTTTAAATGCGCTACCAAATTTTGAAGGTGCTATTTTCCAAACATTTTCAAATGCTCACAGCTCGTTCAAAAAGTTGTACGCAAAAATATATTTGTTGGGTGGCGCACCAAAATTTTATGAGTTCAGCTCCCCTGCATATAATTATCGCAAAGAAGCATGCACGCCTACAGAGAATACACGTATGAATTCGTTTACAATGTGCTTTGCAAATGTAAATTTGTGAAAGCACATCCAGAAGTTATACAATCGGAAAGTTTGAGAGCAGAGGTTAAGGAAATGCAAAAAAAAATGTTTTGGCTCCAAAGGTCGCTTAAGCTAATTAATTGCATTAATTAATTGCGAATCTGAGATTTAAGGCACAGCTAACTCCTTGGCCGTAAGTGACGGCACACGAATACCGACGCGACTATAACCGCCACTACCTATATGCTTCCGATTTTTTTTAGCTATAGCTGAAATCAGGGGAGACGTTCTCCTGCGATGTCTTGAATCTAACGACTGTAAAACGACTCAAACAATTCTATTAAGGAACACCACAAGGACATGCAAGTTGTCGTGTGATAATGAGGGCAGTGACGAACAGCAAATATTGTACATCTGTACAGAACTGAGCGCAACGTTCGCGGGCAACGGTTGAAACAATAATGCAAGGTTGTCCAAACGGGTGCTTTTGTTCGGCGGGTGCAGCTGTGAGACTGCTGCTGTTACGGATGCTGTTGTGGCTATTGCGTGGGCTGATGACAGGCCAGTTCGACATCGTCAGCAACAGAGTGAGTGCTTCCCCACCGCCCTCACATAACGGCTTTCTGCGAATCGCCAAGAACGCTTAACGATGCGGCAACAACGCGCCCATCACATTATCGTACACAACACGTGGATAGGATGCAAGGAGTTTATGTGGCCAAATTCGCTATTCGTGTTGAAAAACTGGCATGTTACGTATGCGATGATATTAACAGCTCATTCATTTACTGACAGTTCGAACCAAAATAACAGTTTATAGATAGACGAAAGGATTTGCATCAAGTCGGTTCCACAGGGCGATATATAAAAGAATTACACCTCTGAAGGGAAACACAGTAGTTGTGAAGCAATGCGCCAAGCAAATCGCTCCTGATCGCTGTCGTCGTTTCGTTTTTTCGAAACACGTTGGTAAAGCAGTCAAAAATCCTAGGCCTTAAACCAAATGATGGTCTAGTAGTGCTGGCAACGTTTGTTTCGATAACTTTGGCCGAGGCGAAAGTATGCGTAGTAGTTAAATGGTTGGTTTGGTTTATTTGCTATCGGCTACTTGATTTGTATCTAAGATTTGTTAGCTCATACACTTGCACCCGAACTATCAATCGTGTAAATGAATCTGTCACAGAAGGTAGACCAATTTTTGGTCGTAAAAGGCCAGCAGATATTGCCGCATTCCCGTCCAGCTTTATACAGGAGTGCGAGTGGAGTGCGCTACGGACGGTACTGCATTTTCTCAAGCATGGGTGGCGGCCCCCTCCTCCGGNNNAAGTAGTGGCTATTACACCAGCTGGATACGAGTTCGAGCGATCGGTGCTAGCCTAAGGAGCACATGAAAATCAAAGTTTGAACGAAAAGATTGGTTTATTATCATAAATTTCTAGCCCTGCTCCCCACAAACAGACCCAGCACGTCTGCTCTTTGTAACTTTATTGCAATGTTTCGCACATCGATCTTTGCTCTCGGCGAAAAGAGGGACAATAAAAGGAAAAGGCCGCACAGATTACCACTGTCTAATAATTGTCTGATTTGGCTGGCTTGCGGTATTAAAAATCGTACTTACTGTTGAGGCTATATTTCAAAAATTATACAATGAATGGGTATAGCGTGGTCTTCACTGGCATGTTTTGCGCAGTAGTATTCTTCCTGACGAATTTTTTCGCCGTCAAAGGCTTTTTTTCACGACCTGTGACGACAGAACGGGTAGATGACAAAGGTCGAATGAAGCGAGCATCAGAAATTTCGGTAGTGAAAAAAAAAACACTGGATCGTATCTGTGAAAAGCAGTAACGATCGTAGATGTACAACAACACATCATTTACTAACCTTCTTCGCCGATTGTCTCTTGGAAGTTTCATTTCATGAAATTGCACGGAAATCACCCCTTATTCTTTTCCTGTGTGTCTGTTTTGTTCAAAAAATTACTTTCTCTTTCACCATTTACTTAGCTACCAAAAGTAATAACAGATGCTCAAATTTCAAATAGATTTCATTGACGACTGCATGATCTAAAACGTGTTTTCTTTCATGGATTTTCTTTCTCATTATTTCGATATGTCCACCTGAAAAAAAAACACTATGTAGGTGTGTAAAACACAGTCGTGCATAACACAAATGTGCATAACACAAATGTGCATAACACAAATGTGCATAACACAAATGTGCATAACACAAATGTGCATAACACAGATGTGCATAGTACAGACATACTTAAGACAGATGTGCTTAACACATTTATGTGCAATACAGAATATACCAACGCTTAAAGTTATGCTTACGAGAACTCCTCCAAGTTAAAGCAATGGAACTCAATTTTTTCGCTTCGTTATAGACAGAAGATGACTTGAAAAGAATCAATTAATCGATTACAGCTTGTGAGTAGTGTAAAGACCACTGCTGCTGCTGGTGAAGAAATAAGTGTATTTATTAGAGGGGCACTTATACTCGCATCTATATATGGCGTAAGAACCCGGTAAAAACCCCTTTCGCAATAAAGTAGCCTCCCAATGATGACTTGCCTATCAGCAAGCAATGTGACGAAACAGCATTGATAGGCTTTGTGATTAATGGCTTTTTTGAAAAGAAATATAAACGAGCAGATGATCCGAAAAATCGCCGTTAATTTAGTACTGTGGAATGAGTTATGAAGTATTTTTTTAAGGCCACTGCAACAGAAACGTCACAAGCTTCTTATGTTTTCTTCTGACGTCTCAAATGGGACTAAAATATATGAGCAATGAAAGAAGAAGAAAAAAGATTATATTTTTTTTTAAAACTATCGTGTACTGACGAACACTGACACGCTTAGAAGTATGGTACGGTAGCGAAACGCAAAATAGGAACGCAAAATAAGAATTTTTCATTTAACATTTATAATTGCTTGCCCTATCGATTTAGAGAAAAAGCCTATTTGTTGCTGTATTTTTCACATATTGCAGAAAAGCTGCCATGCTTGAGATTATGGGAAGGATTTAATTCGACAGAAAACTCAAAGACCAACATTTTTGTTATGCAGGGATTGAAATAGAAATCCTTCGTAGTTCATCTGGCGTCAAATCCGGACATGCATTGTATTCTATCTCATCAGCGTCAACATCCTGAAGAGCTTGTGGAACTTGCTGAGGTTCTGGTTGTGGTTGAGGCTGCTGCTCAGGTGGTGGCACATCTTTTTTATCGACAACCTACAGCACATTTTCATTAAAGGAAACGTAACAACATCCGATTAATGCTTAACAAATAACCGTTTGGTGTCGTTTATGCTGTATAATCGTTAGGTTTGCTATAAGCCTTGCTTTAACGAATGTTCAACATTAAAACGACTAGAAACTTTCGAGCTCCAGGAAAGCAGAATGTTGAGCGCATGAACTTCCATTAACGACATCAGAAGCAATGCGTAATTGCCTCCAGCACCTCTCATGATTGCATCCTTCACGCCAGAGTTCGCTGCACTTTTGTAGACGTGGAAGATTTCTCGGCCTTCCGCTATTCCCTGACAAACGAAAGAATTGCCGAAAGTTCAATACATAAGCGAATGCTAAGCTAGCTGAACCAAATGTATTTTACGTATACAAGTCGGAAATGCTTGTTAGGTGACATTAACTTAATTGAATGCGATATAGAGTTTCATGTTGAGCTTTGTTGTCTGTTGTCTATGTTCTAGATCGCTCATTGTGAATGTTAGGTTTTTGTAAGGGGTGGTAAAATCTCTGTGTAGTTTACTTTTAAACCACGCCTGGTAAGTGAAATAGTCGCTGTTTATTGTGTTTTAAACTTGGACGCATACCTCTTCCATCATCGGTTTAGCCTTTGGTTCCTCTAACCGAGCTTGCTGCTTTTGTTCGGGCTGCTCTTGCAGTTCAGGCTGTGGAACAGTCGGAGGCGAAGGCATCGGAGATTGTTGTTTGACTGATTTTTCTTTTACTTTATAAGTTACTTTCTTAGATCTGCATTTCCTGCAGCATTTGCCGCACTGCAGCAGAACACTTGTTGATAGCATTATGAGAGGTATAACTGCAATCGTTCCAACCGTGCCAGTAAATGATTCATTGAAATCAAGGACCACAAATTTAAGAAGCTTTAATCAAAATACTTTAAGTTGCTAGCATGCGGTGTCCACAACGGATGAGCGCCGAAATTTTCCACAGGTGGGATAAGATTCAGCCAAGTCACCTGCAGCTGATGAGCTGGACAGTTTTGAAAACTTTTATCTATTAAAACCGTTAAGGGACCGGTAGGGTAGGTCAGAAGGAGGCCAGAACAGATCATAACTCGGCTCTTGCTCTTTACTGAAGCGATTAGATGGACGCGGTATCAGCCTCCTATTACCAAATCAAATGCCCATTACCTCATTAAAAGTTCTGAAAACGAGTACTGAACAGGCCGAATTTTCGAAGAATTCTGCCTTATCTGCTGATGTCTTGGCGCCAGCCTCCTCAGTGCGTTTTTTTCTACTAACTCTTCTTTGTTTTATTTCTTTTATTTTAAACAATTTCTTTAAGAAATTTTTTGGATGGTATTCGCCGACATTACTCAATATCATAACTGTGCATTCACGCAGAGAAAGGCTAGAATCTAGTCGTTCGTTGTTGTCAATGTGGTCACGAAAGGTATTGTGCTTTTTCCTGTGATACATTTGGCAAAGCAGATGAGTGCAAATGAGAGCTCTCTGAGCGGAATTAAACGCAAACGATGCGTACTGTCCAGAAAGGTGCACCGTTCCTTGATTATGCTTCAGAGGGTTGGCATTTGCACTTAGAAGAGGAGCGCACTCGAATCGAGAGCGTCCAAAGATTATTGTAACAGAATCACTTTAAGAAAATGTAATTCTTAAAAGGCAGAATACTGTGAACATCTTAAGGTAGCGGTCCTTAAAACCCTCGAGTTGAGAAGAGCTAAAATAGACAGACCTTTGTAAGCTTTACAAAACCTTCATCGGATTCACCCATATAGATCTTAACGAAAAACGCCGTCAAAATTTCCAATTGCGAAAACTACGTATGAAAGGCGTCACCGAAGACTGTTTTGCATACCATTTAATTAACTGTTGGAATTTACTTCTTGCCAAGGTTGTGAGTGCCTCAAAAAAAAGACTTGCTAGACTACCACTTTCCGAGCTTGTGACGAACTGCCTTGTCTCATGCAACTCCAAGTAACTTAACATCCTGTATTTCTGAGCACATGCCTCGTCTAGTCTCTTTTATTTCCTTCCAGATTCTCTCTTTTTTGTTTCTTTGTTTCTCTTTTACATTCTATTTCAACACGCATGTCAGTGTTCGGTTTTCGAATCTTTGTATGTTCTTCCTGTTTATTTTCTGCAAATAAACGCTTTTATTAAGGTTGATACACTCCCTCTTCCCCTTCTATAAACTCATACTGTACCACAGCTCTTAGATCAAAAGAAGTCCTAGCGTTTAAGTGTTTCGAAAATGACGTTAAACCAACCCGATGAATAAACGATAAGTAAAATGAAGCGATCGATAAAGACTGCGAACGCATTTGGGGCGATCATCATGCACATTGCCACTGAAAATACGGTGATATTGTTGCAGAGTACCCTTACTAATTCTTTATTTATCTTCTAATTACAGATGCGTCTCTCTAGGCCCCGACTGCTGCATATAGCAACCCACTCAGTATTGAAATGGTGCAAATTTCCCAGCATTTTTAGTGCCTCTACGTGCTAAATTTTTAAGTGCCTCTGTGGGTTTTGAAATTGCATCTAACCGTGATCTCGCCTTACAGGCAATACCTGTAAAATTTCATATCTCTAGCTTCAGTGATTTCCGAGTTAAGATAATCGAGCCGGCACAGACATACACATATGTACAAACATGGACACGAATGACAAGTACAACCAGAGCCAGACAACCAACGTGCAGAATAAATCAGATGCACAAGGCTCCCTAGTTTTTCGAAGGCTTTTTAGGCTGCAAAGGATTCTGGCATGAAAGAGGGGGTACGACGCTCTCTAAAATGTTCAGTTGTTCACGCTGCTTGCTTAACGATCGATTGTTGGCCATTTCTTCAAAATCTGAAAAACTTTAAAATTTCTGCGCTCCGCATTCTAGAGAAAACGTTAATTTCCAAGCAAATTATAATCATGCGTTGGCTTTCATCTTTCATTTCGAGCATATAAAATGATAGCTGAAAGCTCATGTATGAATATAATGCTTTTAGGTCCCTTGTTAGGCCTGCAGTTTATCGCATTTTTCATTCATCAGCGGTATATCGGCACGGGCTAAACATGACTAATATGTTTTCAAGTGTCCGGCAATTTTTGAGCTCCTAAATTCCTTCACCAGCCGGGACTCGCAACATAATGCTAGCTACTAGAAAGTAAAATACTTCTTTCATTTCGCACTTCGCTTAAGACAGAAGTGAAAGAAATAATTGAAGCTCTCAGTCAATTGGCTTGGGTATGGCGCTAATCAGGAAGAGGGATGATTGTCGAATAATATATAAAGTGAAAATACTCGTGCAAAACTTTTGATTTATGAGCCACATGCATCACTTCTTGTTGCGAGAGAACGTAAAAAGAGGAGAGGGGTGGGGATGGCGAAGAGGGAAGAGGGGAGAAGCATAAGCCCGTTTCTTAGAAATACACTAGAAGAAGTAGATATGCAAGAAACTTTTTGAGGCCCACGTTTTTTCGAAGCGATAGAGGGCCAAAGTACGTTGCGGCTATTCTTCTGACGAATTACTTATACCATTCTATAAAACTTCGACGTTCAGATGATCAAAATCTGGTCAGTATCAAATTTCCTTAAGTTATTTTTAGGTTTTGCAGAAGTGAGCTGAGTTTATTCTGGCTCTCCGTTAGCATATGTGGGCTTGTTTTGAATTTCGGCGAGCTTATCGGGAATGCTTGCCAGCCAGTGGTTTACGATAATCTGTGAATTCCCTCCCGGGTCACATAAGATCGCCAAATACCATATGTACATTCAGTTGATCGCTGCATATCTATGTTGGTCTCATTACCGTTCCGGCACATTTCATTTCCATTTTTTGCGCTTTCATGGCAGCCATTTGGAGTTTCACCGATAAAGTTTTTGAAGAAGTTGATAAGTTTGCGTGGGACGCAATCCAGGAGTTAATTTCTTCATATTTCCTTCTGGAGTAGCATGATACTTCGAATAATATAGCGAAAAGGTTGTAAACTAAGGGGAGCACTAAGTGCTGTTCCAATGCGCATTATTTAGATGTAAAAAGTGAAATTTTGAGAAAATAATTGCGAAAAATTCTGGAAAATGAACTTCAATAATTACAGCAGGTATAATCTCCTGAACCCCTCACCCGACCCATTGCGCTCTAGTGTGTAAGCTAGAAGCAAATATTTTGCGATAGTTGGAAAGAAATTCTTTTTCGTTGCTTGGTTTTCTTCTTTGATTTTTGAAGATTTCTTCAATGAATTAAGCAGTCTTAGCTGAGATTGCGAAGGCACAAATCTTGTCAGCCCCTCGCATTCTTCCCAAATTTTTCTAGTTTTTCAAAAACTCTACCTTACTTATTCTTGAAAACGAGAAAATAGTAAAGACGAACAGCAAGTAACAACGAAATGTGACGCTGTTGTACCGTTCTTTTCGATATGTCATATAATGGACGTATTTAGCAATAAATTTATTTTCTGAAAAAGTAATAAGCGACATCTTACCGAATGAAAGGAAATTTTATTGTACGCAGCTAGCTTTTCGACCCGACCGCACACCGCTCACTAAAATAAACTAAGTGAATATGAACTGCAAACTACTAGGGATGCCATTATGCTTTTGCATTTTGCAAAATTTTTTGATCATTAGTAATTCATATATAGAAAATAAACCATATTGAAAATAGCGAATAAAAAGCGTACAAAATAAACAATTGAAAAATAGCTCGAGGAAGGTTTCTATGAATAACGTTCCTTTTTCATTTGCAAATCGGACTCATTAAGTTTGCATGATTGACGCGCATAGACATCTTTATTTTGTACAATGTAAAACCTTCATTGCAAAACTTCATGTACGATTTATGCAATCGTCTCTTATTTCGTCTGATGCATTACGGTAACTCAGTAAGCATTTTTCGTTTCTTCATTTAATTTCTATCAACATTCTACCATTGTAATTTTTACAAAGGCTTTCCTGTTCTCGACAAATAGTATTTCTTATTCACATTTCACGTTGCCATTGAAAAGTGCATAAGCAGAACAGATAGGAATGAGCGGGGAAAAATGAATTTCAAAATTTACTGCCTTACTATTTATTGGCGATTCTCATACCCTTACTTCTTACTGATAGGTAACCTTTTCTCCTCAGCAACGGTGTAATATCTAAGGTAAAATATCTACATCCTATGGTCACCGATTCTACCAGGTGCATTTTGTAATTTTGCCTCCACTCGTTGATGGCGATGACACACAACATAAACATTCCGCCGCATTGTTCACCAAGATCGTAAGCATCCCCTGACAATGGGAACGCCGAATACGTGATCAGTCGTCAACAATATCATCAGCAGTTACACTGTGACATCCGAATTGCTATGCGGGCAAGAAAGATGTTCAAAATCAATTGGGCATACGTGCTATTCGGCTACAGCAATGAGTTCAACTACTCCCGTGAACTGCCCCCTAAAAAGGAAGCTTGTGTGATAAAGCATTCACATTCCATAGGGTTCTCTACTCGTACAAGAACACAGATAATATCTGTAGGAGATGAAATCTAGATGACGAAGCAGTCGTCAGTTATGGACGAACGAACGAACACCTCACCGGCTAAAAACTCCTCGACATTCTAGAATGCAAAGAAGATTATCGCATTTGTTCACCTTACATGATCAACTAAATGTTTTCTTTTCGCTACTATACAGGGTACTCCTTAAATTGAAGGAGTGGGAGGATATTGTAGCATGAGTTGCTCAAGGCTCAAACATGCGACAATGAAACGCCGAAAGGGAGTACATTCGAAATGTAACGGATCTCAAAAAGGAAAGTCTGGCACTCCGTTTGTGAGGATGAAACAAGCTTACTAAGCAAATTTAAAGGCTTAAGACGTTCGCTGAACTAATTTGAAGCTCAGCTTTCGGTTGATACAAAAACTCTACGGCGGTTATGTGAATGATGTTCTTTGTTCGCCGTACGGTCTCATAAAAATGTAAAAATCAGCGACAAGGTTTTTCCTTTCCAGCGATATTTGAACAGCATTTTTATGATGGCAGATAAAATACGATCAATATAGAGATTTCATTTGTAGCACAACATGATTCTTCGATTTGCTGCGATGAAAAGTGACATCACAACGGATTCAAATTGGGATCAATTATAAATGTAAACTTTATTTTTTTTGTGCAGAAAACAGTTAACGAAACGCTGCTAGAAGTTCGATGATATTTTGAAACTGTTTCAGCCATATAAAAACTAAAGTACAACAGTAACTGCAAGAAAAAAAATGAAATGCATAATGTTTGGCATGAAACGTTCATGTAATGAGCACAACATGAAACAATAGCAAAAGATTTGATTCGATGAGCCCAATCATTCATCCATTTTCCTGTAATGGAATGCTAAGGTGATAACATGGATTTGCGTTCAAGTAATCTATAAAGGTCTTTCGATTATATCACTTTTCATTCTCCTCTACCATTTTATTAATGCTATTATGGATCACCAACCCTCCTCTGATAACATCTGTCTGAATTCCTCGTTCAGCTCTCATTTTTTAGATGAAATTTACTACGAAGGTCGAGAAGGCCTCTGAGAGCAACCTACAACAGAAGTTTGTCTATAATTTTGAACTTTCCAACCATCTGTCCTATCTAAGACGATTTCACAAAAAAACTAACTTTAAAACTAGTATTAAGACCAAAGTGTTTTATGTGAACGACATATGACACCAGCGGACAACAGTTCCACTGCCGTAATTGTTCGTTTATAACTTCTCCCTATGCTATAACCTCTCTCCTCGAAAAAAAAAATCAGGCCGCAAAAAAATACGTTGAGTATGCAGACTCATAGAGTTACATAGACAGCGTATTGTTGGTTAAGAGGGACCAAAGCAGGCACGCAGACGACCATGTCTGATACAAATACCGGCGGCGGTTTTTGTGGCATCTGTCACTTTTGTAGATCATCCATATCTACATTCACTTCATTTAAAAAAAATCAGGCCGCAAAAAAATACGTTGAGTATGCAGACTCATAGAGTTACATAGACAGCGTATTGTTGGTTAAGAGGGACCAAAGCAGGCACGCAGACGACCATGTCTGATACAAATACCGGCGGCGGTTTTTGTGGCATCTGTCACTTTTGTAGATCATCCATATCTACATTCACTTCATTTAATGCATCTTCTTCATTGTTCGGCATTTGTGATGCAGCTGTCGCCCGCTTCAGATTACGCCTCTCGAGAATTGAGCGCCTGTAGTTCGGTCGATACAGTCCGAAGAACATCAGTACCACGGATGTGCCAACTGCCGACATTATCTATAGTCAGTAGATCGGATAGGATAGAATTTTTGATAAGTTACATGAATAATTCTTGATGCAATTGTTGGCTTCGATCGTTCTAGTATTCGCTCGTGCTGATAGTGTAAAGGCTTCTGGGTTGATCTAGGTGTGTTGGTGAGGACGAGTGATGCCTTCTTTATAGGTTTTAGAACTGTACTGTTCTGTCCCTTGCCATTCAAGCTTTAAGATAATTGAGTCCGTTGTTTTCCGGATCAATTATGCTTTCGTAATTCTGCGATTTTGTTGAGAGAGATTGAGCTATACTGTGATCGATTCCCTAATCATTCTGTCCTGCATATCCACCCATTCAAAACTTTCACGCAGGAGATAGCAACAATTAGCAAGACTTATTAGACAATATTACGTCATTTCTGTCACCGCACACCTCCACCACGAAATGTCCCTATCACGGGATACTTCGTCCGGCTTATCTGTCACTATCACAGTTTTTTGAACATGTCTATAATGGAAGTGTCTGTTCGTCGAACAGATTCGGTGTGGTCCATACAACACTTATGAACGCCAAGCTTGGAACATCTGTTTGGATGTGACCAAATTCAAATCTCATCATTGGCCTGTATCAAACCTATAGTTTGACTTATCCTGGCATATAATGGTCTTAAATATGAAGTAATTGTCCCACACTGTTAGGTGTGTGGGACAGTTATTTTATATTTACGACCATTATTCACTCCTCCACTTAAACTTCAGTAATCGGCAACTTCACCCATTTATATAACGCTATATGCAACACTTCTCTGTACTCCCTGCCCAAACAGTATAGTTTAAAACGTACGGAGAAAATGATTGATCGGAAGAGGCCAAAAGTCGATCAAGTAGAAGAAAAAGGCCAGCGAAGATACTTTGCATGTGTGTGCTTTGCGTGTATTATACATGTAGTCTAACGAACATTTCCCTAGGTGCCTCACGGCGACACAGCGTCCATGTGTGTGCGCGTGCGCGTGTCTGTGAGATGCTTTCAGCTCCCATTGGAATCCAGAGATGTGAACCGTTGTAGGCGTAAATTCACACTAAAACAGCCGATCAACATTCATTTTCAAATCCATCCGTTGACTTCGGTCGAATTTGTGGCTACTTGAGCGAACGATAATTTCTGAACACATTTCGCAACCAGCCCAGAGGGAAGAACAGGTGTTTGTCAAAACAGACATGATAACTACTCGTTAATAATGAAGATTCATATTTGAGGTGATCCAGCTGCTCGTAAACGTCTTTCATTATCGCCAAAGCACGCTTTGGGCCAGCCACCTATGGCGTGCATTTCCAGTTGGTGGTGCGAATACTGATTCATAAATTCTCGTGAAAATGTTAAAAATACTGTGCTATACTTAAGAAGTAGATTTTCTTACATAGTTGGGGCATCAAGAAGGCGGCTACCATTTCTTCTGATCTGACTGATTACAATGCGAAAGGAAAACTCACCAGTATAGGAAACGTGTTGTCAAAAGGAATAATCGTTTTCGCTTCATCAGTAGTGCACGACTGTATACTCATACGATCGTATTGCAGACGACGTGCTGTCATTCTCACCACTTGTAAAAGTACAACTGCGAACGCCTAAAGCATGCTTATCGTATGGTCCACCTCGAAAATCAGTACCCGTAAACCTCCCAAAATCTCTAACTTCACAGTAATCCTAAAGGAATCATGGATATGCTTCACTGAAGTAGGATTCCTTTACGGTGCCAACTCACATCATGCTGTCCTCCCTGCCCCCAGAAAACTGTGGGCTTGGTAGAACCACTGGGCTTTATACAAGGTAAGGCGGTTGTTAAAGCGGTTTTAAACCGGGCGCCCGGCAAGAAATGAACAAGAAAAGAGCTTACCTGCCCTGATATAACCACTAGTCCCATAGATGTAGTTTGTGATGCGGGAAAAGTGCACTCAGCAGCAAGCTCAAGACCGACAGGATATGCAGCTAGACCAAAAATACCAAATGATGCCGCTGCAATCGCCATTGGCCATTCCATATGCGGATGTAAAGTCAACTAAAAGCAGACCTTAAGCTGGAATAAATGGTCCTTCTAAAGATATGATGAAACGTCTCTCTGCAAGAGCTGATAATGGTCCTCCTGAAGTTAATGATAAAGGAGATATGATATCAGGTCACTACCATTTGTCCTACCAAATGCGTGGGTCGGTAAAATCATTACTGGTACATAAAGAAACATAAAAAAACTGTCAACAGATCATATCACCGCGACGAAAACACTAAACATCGTAAGAAAATGTTACTGATTTCCGAAAGGTAATTTTTTTCACTTGCGCAATATGCTTTCTTCTCTTTTTCGTCATCTGGTCAATGTGGAATCTTCTTCTGCAGAACCTATGCATGCACACATAACCTGTTTTATGCAGTTAGGTGTTCCATAAGAAATAGCTGCCGTAAAAAAATCTGTTACTTTCCCTTGAAACGATTCACACTGAAGATCCTAATGGCCATGAAGTTCCATGAGGCGCTACTAACTTACAAAGGATCACTGCTTTTACCCTACACTGTTAGCTCACAAGCGTCAGCGAGTGAAACATTTACCTGAAGAAAAAGTATAAAGCTTAGCGCAGTTAGTGCGACTGAAACTTTCATTATTTGCTCGTACCATTTCGTTCGACTCGCAATGACACCTGCAACATCAACACTTCGCATTTCCAGCTCTTTCAACGAACACAAGTGAGTAAGTGTATCAGAGCTGGAGCAAATCCCCTCTTCGAGATTTCATATGTTAGATTAACCATTTGTAAAAACGTCAAAGCCATAAGACGTGCATCATAATGAAATCAATGTTTAAAATGACCGCACGACTGCGCAAAAACTTCTAACAAAACTCGTTTCCTTTCCTGTCACAAGGCAAAATCACTGCATGTGTGCCTCCTACTAGTCCATGTGCTTATGACAAGAAATGCGACCAACATTAACGAAACGGATTTCGTAACTACTGCTTCGATGATCGCCTCGCATTGCGACTGGTAGACACACATACATGAGCTGGGGAAACAGCCTCAGGATAACTTTGCACGTGGTAAAAAGTAGCCTACCAGAAACCATAGCGCCGCCGATGCCGCAGCCAATCATGAGTGCACCGCAGAAGCCAACAAACCGGTTCGAATATCCAGATGGGCATAGCAGAATGTGAATAATGGAATAGACCGACGTGAACATTGCGTTCCCTCCCCCCATAGTTAGCAGCAGTAGCAAGTAGGATTTGCTGGTTAGGCATTTCTTCAGGCCTGAAATTTACAGTTCTTCCACAAAGTGTTCGTCTTGGAACGTCGCTGGATGTGTGGAATGGCACAGATCTGACCGAATGATTTCCAGACAGGATCATGCCAACTAGATTGATTTGAATACTTTTTTTGCCGTGGTGGTCTTCGGGGAGGGGGGGAGGGGAGGAAGGAGCGAGAAAACGGTGAAGTGGGTTGAACCAACCGGCACAGAATCCCATTTGAGCATGAGCCGCGCTGAAGCTGGGTGGTATCTTGGGTTGCGACTCAGTTAGTCCGACTGTCGCTGCTATACAAGCCATCAATGGGGGCACAAACAAAACTCCGTTAAGTATTCGTACCTGGAATAGTAGCATCATCTTCAACAACATCGATTCATCACAAAGTACCATGGATTTTAAAACGCAAGCACGAGTCATGCAATATTTCGTTTTTATCTAGCCGTATCCTGGCTAAGAAATACAGTCGCATTTGAACATTTCAGGACGACGTTTCGAATCGGATAAGTGACGACGTTTAGCGATTAACTAACAAATCGCGGAAAAGAGAGCGGTCAAAAGGAAGTGCTTCGAACAGGAACTGTCTTCATGAGCCCGGACTGCCCTGAAACGCTCGAATGAGGAATCACTCATAGCAGTGTACTGGGAATCGATATCAGAATATGAGAATTCGTAGGACTCCGGGCTTATTTAACTTTTTTATCGCTTCTATTTTATCGCGTAAGGCGATACACGCACTTCTAGCTTATTATGTGGGAACTGATGAGATAGCGTTGTGCTCGTTTAGTTACTGATAATCTGCATCTTTACACATCACAAACGAGCAATGCGACTTGGCATTAGACGTGAACGGCAGCCTCATTGTTGCCAATAAATGATCATCTCGGAAATTGATTGAGTGTGGTTCTATAAGTCCCTTTCCAATTTCTCACCACAAGGGTGGTTGATTCAAATCAAAGCAAAGCGGAAATGAAATCGTAACTCGAACGGTCAGTTCACAAAGAGAAATGCTAATAGACGTCGCGATGAAGTTTATCATTTGTGTGAGTTCTACTATTTTCACTACAGATAATAGGCATTCGTAAAAGTAACGAAATATTAAAAATTTTATCCGCACTACAAATTTCGATTGATTTTTCAAGTAGGTGAGGGTTAGAGAGCAATAAGGAAAAAAAGCTCATCTTTACCAAATACCTCTATGCTTAATTTACAAACAGTTCATAGGATCGCACAAACTCGAATTGTTTTTTACGGCATAGAATTTTAACGCACATGTGCAGCCTTCGTAACGATCAACGGTGACATAATATTGGCAGCAAAAACACCAAGCGGATTCGACATCGTAGTAATCGTAGTAGCAATAGCACGCTCATTTGGTGCAAACCATGTATTCGCTACCTAAAATGCATCGCATCCTTCATCAACCTCTTTCTGGTACGAGCTCCTCAGCATTCTGTTCTCATCGATGAGCCGAACAATGAGTGCGGTACGCAACGTTAGAGCACTTTCACCTTCGTCCGCATGGAAGTCGCTGATATGCCTTCCCCTTTCAACGTCTATCCGATACCATACACCAGTTTCTACAACAGTGCATGCATTGTAGCGCAAAGCTTTATTGGATTGCAAAAGCGCAGCAATAATTAAGCGCTCTTCGTTTGCTCGACCAGCTAAAAGCCCTATCCAAGTTCAAATGGAATCGTTTGAAGCGTAAACGTCTTTGATTAGCTCTTATTTCTTCTAATAATTTGTTTTATAATTCGCAAATTGTACATTGTTGTGGAATGTCCGCCTCATTTTTCGAATTGTTAATAAGCGAAATTCGATTTGCCTTTGAGAATTTTACGCCCATTTTTGAAAATTTTTCTAAAATTTCCCTTACCTCATCTCACTAAGACACATTCATCAACCTTCAATTATTTCACTTATTTTGCAGTTGCTTATACTAAATAACAACTCTCTGTTCAATTGAGCTCTCAGTATGAAGAAAAACGCAAAGCTGTTAGGGAATTGCTTGCCTTTGTTGGTAGGAACATAATAAAAGGATAAGCCCAAGCTGCAAGAACTTGTCCGATCAGCCCGCAAGGGAAGCGTAATGACTTCGATAAAAATGAGCTGCAAATCGCAGTAAAGTACCATGCCATCTCGAGTAAAACCCTACTGGGTTTAGAAATAGCAGCTTTCTGAAGAGCAAAAGAAGGTGAGTAATCAAGCTGTGGCAATGTCAAGAGAAACGACCTTTGATCAACTACACCTTGATGATTTTCGTACGATAGATAACAGTATCGATGGTGGTGCCAACTCAGATAGACGCTATACCCGCAAGGTGGTTTATTTGAGTACCATACAACTGATTTACATCCCAAATGTGATACGAGGGAACAACAACTCGGAAAGCCTCCCAGGGAAATTGGCACTATACGAGCTTTGACGACCCGGCTATCAGCGAGCTTCATAAGCCTCTCCTCTGAGATAGTGAAAACTCCCATTTTAGCTGTCCCGATCGCTCGTACTCTTCACTGCTATGATGTTCGAACGCGATCAGCTAAAGTATGCGAATTTCTGACAAACTCAACTTCATATCACTTCCTTTAGTGGCGATGAAGCGATTTGATATTGATTATGTTACACACACTTAGTGAACGTACGTGCCACATCGTAGATCATATTTCCAGATCACCTAACTCTTGTTTTGGTCGTTTCTCAGTTGCTAAAACTGTTCGACATATGAACACAAATATATACAGGTATGCAGACATGACGCCAACATGAGATGCATTTTGCAAAGGCAACTACCGAAACTTATACGGAAGCGGCGTTCAACGATAATAACGGCTAACGATGAAGTGCCATCGAAATGGTTTACTCTCGAGTGAGGTGTTTTAGTTCAAATTAAACACTCATAAGATGGAACATAGAGAACGCTCTAAACAATTGCTCAGTTGTGCGACGAAATTTTAGTAATTGACAGTTTCATTGGCACCAAGAAAAAATAACAGTAAGCATCAACAGATATTCATTGATAGTTTTCTGTTTCGATAAATTTAGAAACAAATTACGCATATTCTTTCCCGCAGAGGAAATGAATGCCCACATAACATAGTCCACGTTGATCGCTTAGCAAGTTTAGTCGGATAGTTGGAATCCGAAATTTGAATTGTGAGTGTTAATTATGGATAAATTTGATCATTCATTTTCCTAGGCAAATAGTTTATGACTTTGTACACATATTGTGCATAAAGAGAGAGTTGTGGCAATCAGTAAGGGCCTTTAAGGTAACAAGAAGACCGTTCAAATTGTATAATCGAAAAATATCAAACGATAGCATTTTGCGCCATATCACAGGCATTTTTTGAAGATTTGCAAAAATTCCGTTTTCTGGGGGGTGGGGGAATGGACGTTTTCGCAAGCTTTTACGATGAAGGAGTTTCCACCTGATGAAGCGAAGAGTGGCACCAGTTAGGTTTGTCCAAGCTGCGATCATGAGCGATCCTTTCAGCCCAATACGGCGATCCATCGACATCGCAAGTGCGCCCGATGGCACTGTGAACACTAAGTATACCATCGCGAACAAAGATGCCTACAATAAACGGCATTCATGCATAGTGATATCACGAATGCTTGAGCGTATAAGACCAAATTTAAAGAAGATGGGACCCATCCATTGCACACTTCTTCTACTATATCCGGTAATATGCGCAGTGCACAATGACTTCTGAATACAATGCAACAGAACAAAGGGAGAGAATATAAAAAGGTTCCTTGAGGAGTAAGAAAACTGAGAAGGAAAAACTGAGCATGCTATAGAACGCTCCCATTGCCATAATCGGTATAAATATTCGACATCTCGAGTCATTTGCTCAGAAGTATTTTCCCTCATATTTCGCTCTAGTACAGGAATCGTTTTGTATAAATATCCAAGCATACTGAAAAAGCAATTTTCGCCTTTTACATGTTGTTAAACGACACTCGAAAACGGTATGCAAAATTGAATGCAATTGTTTTCTCAGTGATTTCTTTTACTGAACAAAACCGCTCTCTCTAACTTGAAGATCCAGATCAATTGAAGGCCGCAACTGTTTTTTGATTTATTTCGATCCCTATCTCCTTCAGCGCAAAATGAAAACATTCCGTAACTCGATAATATCTTGTCTGAACCGGTGCGCTATAAAATTCGACTGATAGTGAGGACGGCGACGGAAGGGAGTGCGAGGAAATAAAGGTACTTCATCTCCATGCGAACTTAAAACGTGTCAGTACCCAGTTAACCGTCAAACCTTCGCATGATAGAACGCTGTAGCATGATTGTCGACGGCGGCGAACGCGATCCAGAGCATTGAGTTAGAACTGGCCAAGATAGCGACCACTGCTAGAACAATCCAACGACGCCGATAAACCCTACAATTCGTGCTCATCTGCTTCGGCGTCATCACATGCTCCTCACCGGCTTAATTTTCACTTTTAAGCCGCACATAAAATCTGATTACCGTAGTGCGGTCGCACTGTAAACTGGGACTGATTGAGGAGTAATGAGTGTAAAACTTCTTCAACGATAACCCTTCTAACTATGCCTACTTCACCTACCAACGCGCCACAAATTCTATACATGACCGCAAACATCCTCCGCTGTCAGTCTTGTTAAACACGCACAGCTTAACTTGAAAAAGTGCACAAGCAAAAGTGATTACCGTACCTGACTGTATCAAAGTTTGGCATTCATCGATTGCATTGTTTGAAGTAGCAGCCTTTTTCTATGGGCTAAAAAATTTTATGATCGGATGCGGCGAGCTCGTTCCAGTTGTACGACGCACAAATTAACGTGAAAGAGAAGTTAGCTTGCCTGAATGCTTGAGCTTGCTGTGGTTGCTTGCAGCTGTCAGAATGCGCGATAGTCGCTTGAGCTTGCTGTGGTTGCTCACAGCTGTCAGAAGGAAAGGTAGGCGCTTGAGAATCAGGTTTTGGAGTCGCTGGTGTGCTCTCCTAAAAAACGTTACTAAGTAATTTAGCACGTTTATTCGCATCCATACCATTTGCTTTCATCCATCTGTTCAGTTATTTCCCCTCTACTTGCCCCATTAGGCGCTTATTCAAATCATTGTTTGAAGTAGCAGCCTTTTTCTATGGGCTAAAAAATTTTATGATCGGATGCGGCGAGCTCGTTCCAGTTGTACGACGCACAAATTAACGTGAAAGAGAAGTTAGCTTGCCTGAATGCTTGAGCTTGCTGTGGTTGCTTGCAGCTGTCAGAATGCGCGATAGTCGCTTGAGCTTGCTGTGGTTGCTCACAGCTGTCAGAAGGAAAGGTAGGCGCTTGAGAATCAGGTTTTGGAGTCGCTGGTGTGCTCTCCTAAAAAACGTTACTAAGTAATTTAGCACGTTTATTCGCATCCATACCATTTGCTTTCATCCATCTGTTCAGTTATTTCCCCTCTACTTGCCCCATTAGGCGCTTATTCAAATGGCCAGTTTCATGAAATGCACGAACATGAGAGGGAGCAAAAGGCAGACAGGAAAGGGAGTGAAAGGATATAAAGCTTGTGGTTTGCACTATGCGTCGCATTCATGGCCAGCTCACCTTAACTTATAACAATTAACAAAAATTATCAATTGTTTTCAATATAAACACATTTGGCTCTACTCTTATTTGCACCTTCATTAATTTTGCTTTCATCTTCATCTTTGTTGACCATCGCTTTCACTCGTTAGCTAGAGAGGGCCTGCGCAAAGATTATTCATCAAAAAACACTCCTATTTACGTTAGCAAAGCTTACAGCAATATTAGGAACCGATGCGTTCAGCAGTGATGCACCAGCAGATGCTCTCCGTATTCGCTGATTGTCCATCATCACTTCCTCCCACTCGACCGATCAACGCTATAGCTGAAAAATCAACTGAGGCTTCGTTTGCCCTTTCTGACGTCAAATGTTCAATGTTCAAAGGACGTTGAATGTTCAAGTGTTTCAAATCCGTATAAGAGGACAATCTTATTTGTAAATGTTGTCAGAACAGGAAGTTGATCAATCGCAAATTTTGGCCATTCTATGATTGCTCATTGACGCACTGTTTTGAAGCAGTTCGAGTTAGACGTTTTCGGCCGTTTTGATCCTCCTCAGGTCAGCTATATTGTTACATAATTGCGCGAAGGTTTGCATAATGAAGAGGTGATTTGGCAAGCATCCTCATTCATACCATTTTGCATATATGCGTTTGTGGGCAACAAATTTGCATTTGTTCATTTGTACGCAATTTGTGTATTCAAAATAGGCTGAGTGAAAAAAAAAACACTGAAAACACAATGGCAATTTCTTAAAATTCATTGTTCGTTCTAGATTGGTGCGCGAGTGGCCGGACTGAGATGAGTTCCAATTCGAGTGAAGGGTAGGTTGTTCAATTCGAGTAGAGATGAGTTACAATTTTTTTAATGCTTTCTCGATCGATCATTGTTGTTGGAAGGATTCACAATATTATAATCACATTGCGTTTACGATGATTTCCTCGATAAGACCCTTGAAAAACCGTGTAACTTTACTTTGTTTCTTCGCAAAATTTCATTAACAAATTTCATTACTTGTTTACTTTCTTCTGGCGACTTATAAGTTTGTTCGATCCTTTGCACATTACTCATTTTCGCTTGGATATGATAATGCATCTGTAAGCAGTTTGTGTATATTGTGATTATGTGCAAATTGTTTTGAATACGCATTTTTTTGAAAGTGATCGAATATAGAATATTAATAGCAATAAATTTCGCATAGAGGATAAGTAGATATCGAAATTATCGGTTGTATCTAAGATGCATCCTTCAATAAAGCTTCATACCATTTGTTGGCCTATCACGATAGGTAGGTTCGCTTCGAGTGGGAAAATACCCATTTTATTTATCGTGACAACTTTTTTTTTTCATTGCTAAACGCGTTCTGAGTACATCATTTCTGCGCACATATATGTGCTTGCGTTTGTTTGTTCGCCCATATGGTAGTTCCAGACCGTCGTCAATTCATTGTAGCTCTAGATTTAACAAGATTTGGTAGGTGTAGTTTGTGCGTTAGTGTCACCTCTAACACTTTTCATAAATGACTTCCTCACTCCTGCGCTAGCTATGAGCTCCAAATAGGCTCCAAAAAACTGCAATCATGATGCGGCCAGTCAGTTAGCAAAAAGGGAATGTTTGCAGGCAGTTTCTGAAAGCGGCCGCGACGCTTAATTTTGAATTCCATGGTTCGTGAGCAGTTTCTGAAAGCGGCCGGTATGCGCGAAGTCTTCAATGCTCGCATCCTGGCAGCCTTAATATGCTTTTTAACTAGTTGTAGGCCATTCCGGGATCCGATGAAGGAACATAAGCCTCTTCCAGTGTTCAGTAATGAAATTTTAGCTGATGGCTAGTCCAGCGGGTCTATAGGAGGAAAATCTAAATACACTACTAGTATGTCGTTTGCTTGAATGAAATCAGACCAGCTGGATTAACGATCTTCCGCAACCTAAAACGGTTCCAAATATGCATAATATACCACCACTACTTTAATACTTTATTTCCTTGTATAGCTGTGTTCTACCTCCTTTCGCGTTTCATGGCTCATGTCGTTTAAGTGTTTTTATCGGTTTCCATTATACAGCTACTGCGGCGTTTTGCTGTTCTTGGGTTCTCAGCCTGACGCCATCAGCTTTCGAAAATATATGTTATGTACGTATTTTATGTTATGGGCATAATTTATGCAATGGGCATAATTATGCAAGGGGCATAATGGGCATAACTTATGCTTTTGACTTACGCAATTCATGCTATGGGCTTAAGCAATTACTCTTTACCTTACGTCGACTGAAGGGTCAATGACTAAAAAATTCTTTAATAAATGCTTGCGTAATTTTGGTGCAAGTGTGTAGCGATCAGTTGATTTGCGAACATTCGCAGAAGTGATCTTTCATTTGTGGCGCATAGGAAACAACCACACAGAGCAGAAGTTGCAGTTTGTGTGTTTGCAGTGCTCGATCTGGAGAAGATACTAACAACAATGTGCGACTTATTACATCCAAGAGGTCGTACAACGTCAAAATCAGTGACTTCGCCTTTTATTCGCTCAAGATTCGTAAGGTCGAGCTCATTGCCTCCTCACTGCTATTTTTTTGCCATTAGACAAACTTTTTTCGAAGCAGTATTCGCTAGGTGAAGAGCGCAAAGATAACAATGAAAGGGCGCATGTTGAAAGGCTGCTGGAAGGGAAAAGCTAAGAAGATCACTTCACACATTACCTTTAAGTGTTTCATGAAGTTAAAAGACAACCAAAAACCACATTGAAGCTTTAATATCACTATCGAGTATTCACTACTGAAATGCAAAGCTACCGCTAAGCGGCGTTCTTTTCGCTGAAAACGTTTTTGGGCAAAACACGTTATAATCGCATCACATCTGCGGCTCTATAAGCATCTAGGGGAGAGGAAATAATCGGCTTTTTCTAGTAAATTACATTGTTTTTCCACCCTCTTTTGCAGTTTCTTCAACATAGATACAGCTTATTTAAACAATGCTTAGTTCAGCAAGAAGCAATATGCTTACAGTGAAAGCATTTTTGAGGTGAAAATGATGCTTCGAGGGATGCCATTCCAATAGCACTGTTTCCGGAATTATTTCCTCAAAGCAGTAATATTTTCGGAAACTAACGTTTCCAGATAGATTTGCTAGAAAGTGTTTTTAATTCCATAGGTTAAAGTTCGCGAGTGTCCAGTTCACGTAAGCTTCAACGAGGAGTGTACTCTATTTACTTTGTCAACAGGCACAAGATCATATCCGAAATGCCACACATCACTGCTTCTTTGAGTGCACGAACAACTTCTTGCCATTAGATTTAGTTGCAGCGATGAGGCACTAAAAACAAACATTTAAGTAGTACGTCGTTTTGCTAGAAGGCAAGGCAATAAGGTTGAATGAATAATGGTTTTAAGTTGACCGAAATAGACAAAGTACCCGCAAAGATCAACCTCTCTCCGTACGACGATACGGCGGTGAGGACGCTTGTCGGATATATCAACGGTGACGATCAGAGCAACATTAACATCTCGTTTTACGCGCTCGCAGATCTGCTTGACCTTGCCAGATCGCTATTCATCATCAATCTGCTCAGGCAGCTCGAAAATGTCCGCTATAAAATTGTCCTTTTTTGCTTTATTCCACTTGAGCCTTCTTCTATTAACATTAGCATGGTATTCCATTACTCCTGTCCATAAAAGAGTCTACCAGAGGGATGGATTGTGATCTCGAATAGTCGTTCGCTGTGTTTGACATCTCAATTAGTTTACTCGCAGCTCCAGTCCATCTACTTCCGAATCTTTGCTATGGAGCTGCTCCAAAACTAACCCATCTACACTTACCCGCAAAACGAAGGACACAAACAGGCAAGCGTAAGCGCATAAGAGGCATGACAAAAGATTCGTTTTCATGCAAGCCGTTTGAGGATTTGTTTCAGTGAACAATATACGTTAAATACGCTGTCAGTTTTGCAATTTCCAGCTTCAGTGAGTGGATTTATATGAGTATCGCAGTGAGTGAGTGAATGCTGCTCACCTTTTGCAATTTTTTCTTGACGCGGGTGATTTGTGGATCACAGGCACTTTGAAGATAGACAGGCACTTTTGCAGTGTAGTGGATCACGTTGAAAAATTTCTTCGGAATAATTGACGCGGGTGATCGCAATTTGATATGCTCACTGTCGCATCCTAGAAAGTCGAGCATAAGCATGACCGTATGTTCCTCGGTGCTGAATGATGGCATCCTATTTTGTGCGATCGCCTTTCGCGGTGCTTAGAGTGCTGCAAATGCGACGCGCCGCATAAAGTGCAAGAGTGACGAAGATTGTGCAGCCCATTGAACTTAACTGTTTGCAGGCGTTGATGGTTGTTGCATCGCAGTCGACTGATGGGCTTCTTCAATCACTTATAATCGTCGGCAAGGAACGCCTCATTAGTGGAGGTCTTCTCTCGAGACGTAAAATCGAGGAACTCGCGGCGGCCTCGTTCCCACGTATTGCGACGCATCGTAACATCGGACAAATACCACCCATCATATTTGCTAATCTTATCGCCAGGTCTATTACATCGCTGAGAACCTCTTCATTTCAACACAAGTCTCCAGCCTCGTAGCTACCGCACAATTCCTCTCTGTGTCATATTTCACCAAGTACTCATGTAGATCCCAGTAGAGTGTCCGTGCACAAGTTTACGATCCTGATTGCAGATGTGACTTGAACGTCAAGTCTGAAATGGACGTTGTCGATGCGGGACTGGTATGGATTTGGAAGCAGAAAGACCGCTTGGCAGCTAGTCAGCTGGTCTTCTCAAGAATTCGCACCGCGTTCCTCTCACCGGGCGATAGATCGACCATTCGTCAGCGTGTCAAGGCTCTTTCTGAAGGAGAAAAGGCTGCTTCAATATTCTCTTGTAGTATTGTAGTCAAAATGATGTTTTAAAAAATTCAGTGAGAAGAATGCTTTGGTTTTTCTCCACCTTTTTTTCATGCTGTGTTCCCCCTTTTCTTATCTCTTCTTTCTTTTCCTTAATTTAAACAATTTTTTAAATATCAGTTCTCTTTTAAATGTCTTCTCAAGTTCACAATTTCTCTACGCCTTTAACAGATCTCTGCTCGCACCGCTCTATTTTTCTTTTTTATTCTTAATTTTTTATTTCTTCCTTGGAATCCACCACAGAAACGGTTGAGAGCAATACAGAAACTATGGCAAATAGTGGGCACCCAGTACCAAAGTTGACTGCTCAAAGATGAGCACCCTGGCGGCAAATACTTTGGCGAACTGCTGCAAGGCTGAGCAAATGTGCTCGTTGCGACGATAGCTCATCTTCCTTACGGGGTATCCAAAAGTATCGTATTGGCAAAACTGTGTTTCTTGATAACCGTAATGTGGATGAAACTTTGATACAAATGAACGGGGTCAAAATATGGTAACCTCACACCCGAGATCATTGCCTAAATTTGCAACGCGTTCAATTCTTTCCTCGTTCGGCTCGGAAGCAAAAGCCGTGTCCACGAACCCTTCACTTCTTTACATATTAGAGCAGCTGCTAGCTTCTTACTCAAAATGTCTTCAAAGATATCGTAATTAGCAGTGGGTGCTCCTATTCCCAGCATCGGTAGTCCTATTTCTTTAAGGCTTTATAAGCCGTAAATATTTAGCGATATATGAAGTCCGTAATGTTGATTTTTTTTTCTCCTTCACGTGCAATATGAAAAGCGCTAACGCACTATGAAAGCAAACTTTGATTAGTTTCTATCAAGCCTCAAAATTTTTTGAAGGAATTTTGAAGGAATGAAGAGAGAACTGTTTCTTTGGAAATCTCACATATCCACTTGGCGCCAGTTGCTACCGTTGTTTTGGGCGTTCGTTACGGCGCTTTCCATTTTCTCCCATCAACATCCCTCTTCGATGCTATGAAGTACCGATATGTTGCCAACTGGGACAGACTGGAATCCCTGAACTCTCGCGTTGCTTAGCCTCTTTAGAAAATACGCAGACCTAATTACCGATTACCTTCTTCACACGTCCCATATATGCGGCTGCCGAACCTTTCACATGCGTGGTGATTAGCCTGGATAGAGGGGTATTTGCACTACTGGTTAATGAGCATGACGCATTTTCGAGATCGACTTTAGTGTGTGACTGGACGTTAAAATTAATCGGCACTTTAGATGCAACATCCTGTATTATTCTAGTTGAGTGCCGTACGATCCGTGCAAAAGTTTTCCTGCAAAGTTCCCTTGGACTTATGTGCAGTCATAGTTTGACTGAACCAAAAAAAAATTATAAAGTAGAAAATTTGCAGACTAACAACTTCAATCCAGAGAGATACCAAAGCCATTTCTGCTAGAGATGAAATGTGTTAATAAGTGTACCTTAACTGAATTGGTTGTAGGTGTTGCCTTTGGTCGCTTCAGTGCTTTCGAGTTCGCATTGCCGTCGATGTTGCATGATCAAAGAGCATGCCGACAATCGTTTCGCTCGCTGCGGAGTGCCTCAGCCATCCGATGACAACAAAGTCAACTTTGACAAGCTGCCAATGTGAGCGTGTCTGTTTGACAACCAACAGTTCCAATGACAACCATGTCGTACCTCCACCACTAACTATCTCTCCTCGTGCACACTTACTTATATCTCTCATAGTTGAACCTCGCAAATTTTGGCGTAAATGTATCGATCGCGGAAGCTGATATTCTTCTACACCTATGAAGTGCAAATGTTAAAGGCACAAATGTGTGCGTTTCATGTATCCTTCCTACGATGACCGCAAACATATTTTCTAGAGCGTATTTTCAACTAATAAATCAACTAAAGACCCTTTTACATTTTTCATGGAATGCCTCATCTAGGGTATTCGTGTGCACTGGATTCATAACCATCGCATTATTGAGATGATCAGCGAAACTCGTCACTGCCATCACAAATTATAGTTTCATCATCAATACCGCTTGTGCAGCTTGATCTACCGAAATGGCCGCCATGTGGTATATCGGACCCCCTTGAACAGAACGCATCAGTTCAAGGAGCTGTCGGGGAGGGAGAGGGAGGGGGGTGGTCAACTATAAGGCAACAAGTCTTCAAGAGAGCTCAGTGCCACATTTTATGGCTGAACTTATATATAACATTAGCCTGCTAATGGAAACAACAAACTTCTCTTTCCATTAGGAGAGAGTGCTAAGGGCAAGGAAGGTATGTCACATGAGGGAGTTGATCACAAGGAAGTGATCCCCATGTGTGTGAGAGGGATCAATTTCGCTCGTTACTACAACGAGAGATTATACCATCAGCACCCTCAGCATGCAACTAGTGACATTCCCTTTGAATGAAGCAGTCACTACTGTGAAACTGTACAACTAGTCCCACGAACGTTCTTTCGAAGCAATACTTCATTCATTGCAAATAAACGTGTGTATCTGTCGGGGGAGGTAATGTATTCCATGAAAATCGAACAACTAGCGAATTACTGGATGGGAAATTCAATAGCGATGAATATCCTCATTAGCGAACGGCAATTTTCAATTAAAAAAAAAAAGCACACCATACCTTCAACATTGCCCGCCTTATTCCTTCCCTCCTTCCCTCTTCGTTTGAAGAAATAAGCATGCAGATCGGCTATTTGTGCTCATAAGTAATGGCTGCCAAACCCTAAGTAATGATAGCCAAAACCTGGTCTGGAAATTAGTGGGGCTGGCGAAAGTTTTGAAAATCGAGAAGAGGCAGAATGGAGTGGGGTGTATTCATATGTGATTCTATTAAACCATTGTCATGGATCACGTTATTCCTGTAACCGATGAGGCGAGAATTCGAATCAAAGTTAAAAGTTTTTTTCAGCTCCGACCCACGCGCACTTGAATCCAAGAAGGGTTAGTCGTTGGTCGTTGCACTTTGGGATTTTGGTAGTTGGCAACAGCAGGGCGAAATCGCGAACTAGCCTAGAGCATATTGTAGCTTCATTTATAAAGCAGACTGCATTCGTGAGGTTATCAGATACCCACACTCAAGAAATCAGTGTGCGGTAATGGCCAGTGCCACGGCCAACCTGTGCTTCATAGATGCCGAAGTATTGCATCATGAAAGGCTCAAATGATACGATTTTTAAGATAGAAAACAAATTCTACTGTTTTAATATGCTGATTGCCATGGTAAAAGCGCATCACGACCGCCATACTCGTTGCGCACGTATAATTGGGTGCCTATATGCCTGTTCCATAAAATCAACTTATGAGCAAAGGCGGGTGCCTCGAAAAAGTTCAGCAAGTTTAGCTTGTAGCATTCGAAGCTCGGCCTTCTCCCTACCCCCCTCATCCGCCCCTCCTAAAAAATAATTTATACAGCTCGTTGATTTCTAGTTGAATAATAAGGCATGCATGCCTTCTCCTTTCCCTTCCCATTTACCTTGAGTGAGAGTGGATCTCGACCGTTGCTCATCCGCAAGTACAAGATATGCGAACTGTTAGCAATGCAGCAATAAGAAACAAAGCAAAAAATTTCAAAAATTTCTAATCTTCTCGCTTGTAGCCGCTATTATATGAACGCTTGCAGTATTGAAGAAGAAGAAATCGCGAAAGTCGTCTCGGGATAAACAGAGATCGCATAGCAGCAGAGGCCACTCTTCTCCTCATCGTAGTCATGGCTTTAGTTCCTCTGCACATTCAAGCAGGTCCAGTAAACACCGCTCGTCGCGCAAATCTTCCAAGGTATGCTCATTAGAACGTTTCAGTCGGCAGGGGAGTTCTATGAAACATGCATCTAATATCATAGGATAAGACATTTAACCTGAAAAGTCGTTCTGCTTCGTCTGGCACCAGTTTCGGAAAACAAAATTCCCACAAACTGAAATAAAGCAGCCTTCACGGTGTTTTAACTTAAAGTAGTGTAACTTCCCTTCGATCGCCTCACAACGTACAAAAAACCATTGTAATGGACGGGTAGGGTGAGCTCTTAAAATCTACTCCTATAGTCGTAGTCTAAAGTGCTTTCTGGTGTATATACATTGGCTAACTCAAAAATAGGTGTATTACATTTACATTTTCAACACTATTCACAAGGAGGTATTAAGGAGGGAAACTATATGAAAACAACGATCCAATGGATTTGGAAGAATTAGCAATTTGTAAATTTCTTCTTTCATACTAGAACTTTAATTAGCTCCATCTGCGCATGAGGCGAGTTTTTTATAATCAAAAATTATGGCGAAACTAGGCGAAGACCTCTGTATGAAATTTGTTATGCGTTTTCTTTTCACAGAAAAAAAAATTATGGTTTTGGCATGTGTGTCCTTTGGTACTTTTTGTCTTTTTTCCATGACGATATTCCCAGGAGCTCCAAAAAAACTTGAAAATCTGAAACTTGATATACACAGCCTTCGAACAAATTACTCCGTAGCTGAAATGCTATTTAAATCTAGTCTAATCGCACGTTCATGCTTGTAACATTAGCTGATCAATACGAAAACTCTAAAATTCATCCTAGAGATATCAAACTTGGCGCATATGATCCTTGGCCATTGAGCAACACTTCATAGATAAAAATTCATGTTTATCAACCAATTAGATCATCGGAAGATAAGATTCAAACTTCATTCTAAAGATGTGGAATGTTGCATATGCGGTTATTTGCCTTCTTGATTCAAGCCATTTCGGTAGTCGTTCAATTATCTATGTTTCTGTAACAGCTCCTTCTTTGGTTATTTTATGAATGGGACTTCAATTTTTGCTATAATTGTCACATAATCATATTAAAACTAATACTTGCTTTCATTTGGGGTCAAGATAAAATGGAGTCAAGTCCTCCGTTTGCTTGCTCACACTTTGATATTTTTTTAAACAAAATTTGAGGAGCACTGTAAGGCCGTCGAAAAAATAGACGATGTGTCTGACACCACTGCTGAGCTGCTCATTTCATTGCTTAGCTGGCTTCGTCTTAGTCACGGGTAACAAAAAGTCTTAATCTTAGATTTCCTGTACTGGTATACGGCAAGAGTCGGGCCATAGCGAATGGGAAAGCTCGTTAACGCATTTCCTTAATAGGCTACCTTCTTCTTAATAAAGCTTCTCGAGATCGGCTCATTGAGTTGTACATCCGCGTACGCACAACGCAGTAGGCTGATGGGCGATGACAACACCAACACTGTATATGTGCTCTTTTATTAGTTCATATTTCCAGCCTATACCGCATTCTTGTAACTTAGTCCTCCGCCATCGTCTTACATTCCGTTGTAGAGTATGAAAAGAAAACCTGAAACAGCGTCGTTATATACGTAAGTCTTGCGCATATTTGTAGACCATGCACCACGCCCTTCTCTTAAACATTATATTCATTGGCGTTTCTCGTTTATTGGAAGCACGATGCGTTTTCGGCTTGCTTTGGCTTGTTGCGAACCACATCTCCATCTTCAGCAGTACAGTTAGCATGTAGTTGGCACCAGAATATGCCCTATAATTCACTTCACGATGCAGGCCGCTTAATTCTGCATTCGAACGCTCTCAGACAGCCAGCTAACTAAAATCGAAAGTTTTTTGAGTTGCAAATTTGAGCGGAGTGATGGTAACAAGTGCTGAAAGTGTCTTATTTAGAAGAGTAGTAAAAAGGCTCAACAAAAGCACAGTCAACACTCGAGCAAATCGAAGAAGAAAAAGAATAGCAAAAGCCAAAGCTCGACACACTCCTCCAAGAAGCGTAGTTCACGTATGTCCAGTAAGTCATCCCGTTCAAAACATTCGAGCAAATATCACCGCGGCTCACCACTTTCGCGTACGTTCATTTTCATTATCATCCATCAGTCGTCATGATTTCACATCCGACGAGCAGAGGCTCTACTATCGTTGTAGTCATTCTAATGCTCTTCACTATAAACTTACAACGACTCTCTTGTGATGGTTCAGTTACGAAACAGCGCCAAGAAATATGGTAATGCCTCATGATCAGCGCACCACTAAATGCGGGATGAGTGAAATTTTGCCTTGGCGAGCACGTTTGTATTACTCAGACATAGTTTCAACCTCCTTACTGTGCCTCAAATCGACGGTATCCATTGAATGGCTATGCAGACCTTAAAAACGATCCGCGTGATAAAGAATAACTGCGAGTAGACGGATTTCAGGATGATTTTAGTATACAAATGAGTTAATTTGAGTAATATATGCTGACACAAGACGCGGTCTGAACGGCCATTTGAGCAGCACTTTTGAAAGTTTCTAATGTAACGTCCGAAAAATTATCTTGTTCTAAGATTTTGAACAGTTAGCCGTGAAGTGTTTCAACGACAATGAAAGGCTTGCATATCGCATTCGAAAAATGGAACATTTTTAAACGTTCACTAAGGGTAACAAGTAATCCGAATATGGTTTATTTGAATTTGCGGCAAATTCATGAAAGTGCTAAGTACACAATAAATCCTGAATGTTTTCACCGTCCTGCACAACTCATTACGATCTATACAAACTCTCTCGGCCAGTTCAGAAGCCCCGAAGCTCCTCATCATTGAAATTCTTTTATTAGACTTTGAAATCGAATTTAGCATCTGGTCTTCGGGCTTACCAAATTATCGACAAGAAACATTGAAAACAAATATCATCGTCGATGATGATCCCTTGAACAGCAGCGATGCCAATCTCCTTTCTGATCATAAATGTTTTCACTGTTAAGTATTGACTGATGTTCAGTTTTGAAGATGACACATTACCTGATGTGTGAATGAAGTTTTTTTAGGTCGCATTTAAAGGACGGCTGATGAGCATTCTTGTAACTTAGTCCTCCGCCATCGTCTTACATTCCGTTGTAGAGTATGAAAAGAAAACCTGAAACAGCGTCGTTATATACGTAAGTCTTGCGCATATTTGTAGACCATGCACCACGCCCTTCTCTTAAACATTATATTCATTGGCGTTTCTCGTTTATTGGAAGCACGATGCGTTTTCGGCTTGCTTTGGCTTGTTGCGAACCACATCTCCATCTTCAGCAGTACAGTTAGCATGTAGTTGGCACCAGAATATGCCCTATAATTCACTTCACGATGCAGGCCGCTTAATTCTGCATTCGAACGCTCTCAGACAGCCAGCTAACTAAAATCGAAAGTTTTTTGAGTTGCAAATTTGAGCGGAGTGATGGTAACAAGTGCTGAAAGTGTCTTATTTAGAAGAGTAGTAAAAAGGCTCAACAAAAGCACAGTCAACACTCGAGCAAATCGAAGAAGAAAAAGAATAGCAAAAGCCAAAGCTCGACACACTCCTCCAAGAAGCGTAGTTCACGTATGTCCAGTAAGTCATCCCGTTCAAAACATTCGAGCAAATATCACCGCGGCTCACCACTTTCGCGTACGTTCATTTTCATTATCATCCATCAGTCGTCATGATTTCACATCCGACGAGCAGAGGCTCTACTATCGTTGTAGTCATTCTAATGCTCTTCACTATAAACTTACAACGACTCTCTTGTGATGGTTCAGTTACGAAACAGCGCCAAGAAATATGGTAATGCCTCATGATCAGCGCACCACTAAATGCGGGATGAGTGAAATTTTGCCTTGGCGAGCACGTTTGTATTACTCAGACATAGTTTCAACCTCCTTACTGTGCCTCAAATCGACGGTATCCATTGAATGGCTATGCAGACCTTAAAAACGATCCGCGTGATAAAGAATAACTGCGAGTAGACGGATTTCAGGATGATTTTAGTATACAAATGAGTTAATTTGAGTAATATATGCTGACACAAGACGCGGTCTGAACGGCCATTTGAGCAGCACTTTTGAAAGTTTCTAATGTAACGTCCGAAAAATTATCTTGTTCTAAGATTTTGAACAGTTAGCCGTGAAGTGTTTCAACGACAATGAAAGGCTTGCATATCGCATTCGAAAAATGGAACATTTTTAAACGTTCACTAAGGGTAACAAGTAATCCGAATATGGTTTATTTGAATTTGCGGCAAATTCATGAAAGTGCTAAGTACACAATAAATCCTGAATGTTTTCACCGTCCTGCACAACTCATTACGATCTATACAAACTCTCTCGGCCAGTTCAGAAGCCCCGAAGCTCCTCATCATTGAAATTCTTTTATTAGACTTTGAAATCGAATTTAGCATCTGGTCTTCGGGCTTACCAAATTATCGACAAGAAACATTGAAAACAAATATCATCGTCGATGATGATCCCTTGAACAGCAGCGATGCCAATCTCCTTTCTGATCATAAATGTTTTCACTGTTAAGTATTGACTGATGTTCAGTTTTGAAGATGACACATTACCTGATGTGTGAATGAAGTTTTTTTAGGTCGCATTTAAAGGACGGCTGATGATATGCGGTGATCGTCTCACACCTCACAAAACGTATTAGCCGATCAGCTTGTACTAACCTCAATAAAGCTTGCTCTTTTTTTCAAATGCGCATGCAGTCTTGTGGTGTTTTCTGCGACGAATGACTATAGCAATAGCTGAATTGGCTCATCCATACTGGCATGAAAGTTCTAGAACTATCGAATATTTTACTGCGATGGCCATGAGTGCTTGCTAATCTTCCTGTATTGCCTTCTGAACCGTTGATGCTAATGATTTATGTTGGTTGCACTGTGCATACTTATGCAGGGCCTTAGTGACAGATCGATAAGGTACGATGGCAAAAAAAGTCAGTAATATTTAACGGCAGTTGTACCGCTATCGCAGTTTGCTTCCTAAGATCTGTGCAAGTTCTTTGGTAAATTTGAGTTTCTGCCACTCCTTCCGAACGGCGATTGACACATTCGACAGAGAGGTCATCCTATTCTGTACATTATTGTTTTCTGAACTCTAACTTCAGTATACCCTGGACTGAAACTATAGGCAGAAAGAAATGCGTAGGCATACAGTGACCTATGGCATACAATGACCTTTTCACACGTTTATTCGCTAAGCGTATTATGAGGACCATAATACGCTTAGCGAGTAAACGTGTGAAAAGCATAGGAGCCGCTTGAAATGGACCTTTACGAACACTTTTGTTCCAAAGCCCTTTAAAATTTTCGAGATTCATGCTGTACCGGAACCCTCCATGGACTGTAAAAACCACCTTGTGTATACCCTTAGCTGTTGAGGTGAAGGTTGCCTATCCGTGTGATTTAAAGCAAAAAGATACGTAAATGATTTTGGTTTATTAAGCGCATAGTTGCAAAGCGCCTCATCTGAAAACGACTAATACGGCTAGAATTTGTGGTTTCCCCAGAATGCGATTTCGTAATCTTTGATAAGGCTGAGCAATATTTTATCAGAAACCAGATGACGTCCTATCATCACAAGAAGGTTTCTAAGAGTACAGGAGAACGAAATGTGTAGGAAGTACCGAGCAGTTGCGTTTAAAGCAGTTTAAAGCTGTTCGATTGTCACCAACTGTAGTTCTCGCTTTGCGGGTTACCGATTCCGCAAAGTAACGTCTAGAAAGTCTTGGCTCGTTCTCAAGTGCACTCATTCTCATCACAGCTTTTGTTCCGCAATCTCCAGTGTCAGTCTTCATCCGCTCATCTGCTTTCAATCGTCTTTGCGACTTTTTCGCACACGTCCATCCACTCCTATCGGCAATTCTATTTGGCGTTCATCGCCTACGTCGCAACTGTCTCAAGTGGGCGTCTTCAGAATCGTTCTCTCATAATTTCTCATTTTGTTTCCCCTTTTTTATATTCTCCATATTCTGAACACAGTAACGTTGGGACAATTGGCATGTAGTGACAACTTGGTGTTAGTCAATACTTCATATTCCTTTACATTCAATAAACCGCAAACACGACTACCTCTTTCAATCAGCCGCTGCAAAACGAAGCATACCCAGCTTTATGTCAACGATAGAGCAAAATATCATATAGTGGAAGGCTTAAATTTCGTGTAATTTCACGACTATCTTTCACTGCAATGTTCTTTCTTTATGCTTACGCTTTATCGTCTCTGCGGTAATGATTTAACTAGTGCATTCGGTGTTTGCCGAATTAGGCGAGTCGGTAATGAGAGCAATTCTGAGATGCAAAGAGAGACAAGAAGGTTCGAATATAACTGTTTCACATTGTGATCTCAGTAAACGTTTATTAAGTACTGCAGTCAACTGAATGCATATTGATAGTCGTAAATTCATGTCGAGTAGAATGTCTGTTTTCTATATTAATTTTTGGTCGCACTTTTCAAAGGACGATAAATGTTGCACACCTAATTTGAAACAGATGATAAAATTGGTGAGATTACTGCGAAATGAATTGTAAAACGAAATCGCTCGAAAAGCGTAAGGACAACTATGCGTATCGAAAAAAATTGAGAGAAGTGAACAAGGAAGATTCTTTTTTCTTTCAAATGCCAAACGAAGGTTCTGATTTTCTTCTTACTGCGGCAATTTAGCTTTCATTTTTCTGCGGAAGCGACGAAAAAACTGTTGGGAAATTTTGTTGTGAAAGAGAAGCACCGGATCCACCTTCGTTAATGCATGCCTGCCGCTGCTAGCGAACAAACCAGCAAAAAGAAATTACATCCCACGTTCACGTACTTTTATCGCAAAGATGAAGTTTAATGGAAGAAGAAGATCTATTCCCTTTAACGCTGGCATAGCAAATACTCTCTTGGTTCACGGAAACATCCTTCTCAGATCAGTTATGTATGTCCGCGATAAAAACCACGGCTTGTTTCGCGCTTAGGAGGTCTTTAGGCAGGTAGTTCGAGTGAAGCAACCGCTCGCTGGTAACACTGATCAAAATGTGAATGAAAAAATTGGAAGTTGCTTCAGTTCTTGCATCCTTTGATAGCATTCAAGAAGAGTATGGGGACTTTTTTCTCGCTTTTCCGACATCGCTTCAATGATAAAGGCTGCGCAATCAACAGGCATGCGTAGGCTCTTAACCAGGATTTGTGCTGAGGGGGGTTGGGGAAGGGCGGAGG